>OX456985.1:155727831-156272831 GCA_949752695.1 Melanostoma scalare | reverse complement strand
AAAAAAACTTATACATTTCGTTGCAGTGCAGATCTGTTTTTAAAAATATGTATACAGGGTGTCCCGTAATTCGTGTAACATATTTCGGGATATTATTCTTGGTCGTATTCCAAGAAAAAAATTGTTCTACATTAAAGTCCGTTTCTTAACTTTGACATCACTTTTTGACATTTCAAAAAAAGGCATCTTTGGTGTACCTTGACCTGTGTTAAATTCGATTTCTCTGTCAATACTGATGGTAGAGACCTAATTTTAGACTTAATTTTTTGGAGAAATGATAATCTTTAAAACTGTATTTAAATTGGACTTCTATAGGCTTAGGGTTGCAAGATCTGTTTTTGAAATATGTTAAATAAATTTATATGTATTTCAAACGCAAATTTTTCGTTTTTGTGTATCTTGTCGTTTTAGTGCTTTATTCAAGGAAATAATGAAAAATTCGCGCGTGCCATCCAAAATGAGTGCCATCCAAAAATATACAGTGAAAGATCTGTTTTTGAAAATATGTTCATTATTTTAATAGACGTTCTTAGCTACGCATATTCGCAGCTAAGTAGCCTTATGTTGGACTTACATGCATCTGCTAGTGCAGATGAAAAAAGGAATTAGACACAAGATGTAAAACTCAATCGCTCGAATTTTTCACTATTTCCTCGTATATACATAGCACTAAAGCGACAAAATGCATAAGAACGAGAAATTTGTTTTTGAAAATGTGTTACATAAAAATTTATTTAGCATATTTTCAACTTTCCAAGTCTTCGTTTCAAAGCGCTTTTGTTTTGAAAATATAGTTTGACAATGTTATGTTTTTTCAGAATTGAGTTCTCTTATATATTTTTTTAATATACAAACGCGAACTATTTACATTTTTGTACCTTTGTTTATTTTGTAAAACTTTTTTTGTTTGAAATAAACCGCCCAAAAGCTATAATTTATCTTTTGTTGAATGTCTACAATCTTCAAACTGCAGGTGGGAAATAACTTCACACAAATTTCAGGTGAAGTTATTTCCCACCTACAGTGGGAAATATCTTCACCACAAGAAAGTGAAATTATTTCCCACTTGAGGTGAAGTTATTTCCCATGTGAAGGTAGTACCCGTGAAGTTAGTTCCCTGCACCGGTAATAACATAGAAGCAAAGGGAAATAAGATAGAGAAATGTTTTCGCCCAAATGGTAATAATGCCGAAATTTGTGCTGTAGTGCCGCATGCAAGCAGATGGTACTAGATTTTGTGCGACCAGCATAACGCTGCACTCAAAAAATTTGTATTCCACTTGCTTATTTTATATGATTTTTTTGGCAGTTTGAAAGCGAGTCTTTGTAAAGCGTGATCTTAAGTGATAAGGAGTGTATAGCACAAAAAAAAGAAAGATTTTGCTGGAATGCGTAAAAACAGCAAACTTCTTTATGTGCCTGAAAAACCTGCCAAGTATATACTTAGACTTAATAAAGTTTCGGGAAGTTTAAAGTATTATGTGTGCTATGAGTGTGAAGGTCTGATGTATTCAAAAGTTTTGTTTTTGAGCATAAGATAAAGTAATAGTAAGAAATTCGCCTGTGTGTGTAAAAGATGTGTTCTTACTTTGTTCAATTTTAAGATATAGGTAAGTGATGAACTTAAAAAAAAATCTGCAGCCGCCCCGCGCCGCCTTAAGTACATAAAAGGAAGCTAAAAGCGAAGCGGAAAAAAAATTGGCAAGGGGAGTATGGGTTTTTGTTCTGAAAATTAAAAATTCGCGATAAAACCCATACTCCCCTTGCCAATTTTTTTTCCGCTTCGCTTTTAGCTTCCTTTTATGTACTTAAGGCGGCAGCTGCAGATTTTTTTTTAAGTTCATCACTTACCTATATCTTAAAATTGAACTAAGTAAGAACGCATCTTTTACACACACAGGCGAAGTTCTTACTATTACTTTATCTTATGCTCAAAAACAAAACATTTGAATACATCACCCAAAAAAATATGTTGTAAAAGTGTTCAAAAACGCTGTATCTTCAACTGCATTAATTGTCATAATCTTCCCGACATCCAATGTTTTCAATTTAACAGGTATACGGTTGTGATTTTGAAAACCTACTGGTGGAAATAACAAAATCTGTTGTATATTACGCAACTAGAAAAGTTGTTGATACTACAGCATTCACTGTTAATGTATAACATAATTTGTAAAAGACACAATACTTACTTGTTAAAACTAAAAGTCTTTGTTGTATTTTTGACGAAACTTCCGCAAAAAACTAAGTTTTTACTGTCGAACTCACGTCTCAATTTGTAATAACTACAGGCTTTTGTTGTATTTTTAACAAAATTTCCTTGTAAAGACGTAATTATTTTGTTGAACCAATAACTCAATTTGTAAAAAATACACGCTTTTGTGGTATTTTAAACAATGTATTTTGGTTAAGTGGTACCCGTGGTGTGATGGATAGCATGTCCGCCTGTTAATCCAGAGGTTCGAGTTCGAATCCCACCAGAGGCAAAAATGTTTTTTCTACGGGTATCGCCTTTCGCGAGGAATTGGCAAGTCCTCCGTTAGTATTCATTGCCATGAAAAGCGCTTTCTCGATTAGCCGTTCGGAACCGGCAGAAAATTGTAGGTCCCCTCCATTCCCTCACAAGGGATGGTTGTGAGAAATGCGCTAGGCCCAGGGGCTCCTCGCTCTGTTGCGCAACCGTATTTATTTATTTTTATTTTATTTTGGTTAAGATGCATTTTTTACTATCGAACCTACAGTTCAACTTGTAGTAACAACCGGCTTTTACTGTATTTGTTACAACGTTTTTATGTTGAAATACAATTTTCATTGTCGAACCGATATCTAAATTTGTTGAAGTTACAATCATTTGTCTTGATTTCGACATCTTTTTGTTTTCATATACACACCTTTTTTGGTACCCCATAATGAAATGAAAAAATTACTTTTGACTTTTTATTTTTTTATTGATTTCATTTACATAATATACAAAAATTTAAATGAACTTATTTCTAAAAATTTTTGTTCCATCTATTGGTGTTTTCAAGTGTATTGGTGGGCTTGAAAAACAGTTAATATTTAAAATAATGTAATCGTTTAGTATTTGTGATAAATCTACTACATAAGAACTATAGTGAAAATTAAAAAATGAAATGAAAAACGAAAATTACCAGTGAAATTGAATCTGAATGTTTATACAATGGCCAATCATTTAGAACTTTCAAACTGTTTTTGTCGCTGCTTTGTCGTATTTCCTTAATTAACTGTTTTTTTTTCCATTTTTAATCAATTGTTGCCCATGGGCGGTCATTAAACTTAAGAAATATTTTTATTTCTTCGTTGGTAAATTTGGTTGGTTTTCGGTGTGGACAGCTAATGAAGTTTTAAATTTTGCCGTGTGCTTGGTTCTCCCTCTATTAAAGTTGTGATACGTCGGATGGGAGTATTTCTTACTCGGCGGAATAAAATATGTTGACTGACATTGTTTAAAAAATATATGAAATTCCAGTACAAATAGAGAATATCAATTTATCTACCTTGTTCTCCCTATGAAATGTTGAAGCGATATCCTTAGCAATTTGGTCCAATTGAGATGTATACAGTTTTTGCGATTTTAAACTGTAGTATTCAACAATAAGTTGAACTATTTATTTATGTTGCCGCTGTGACAAAGAATTTCTTGAATTGTAGCTCTCTAAAACATCTCTCCCAGCTAGCGACAATGATAAGATTTCCTTTACTGACTATGTAACAATAATATAGATTAGAACATCGTTTACTACTTTCATATTCATACATACATTTAAATTGGACGATATTATTGACGCTTCGGAGCTTCTTTTGGTAGTAGGTTATGTTCCTGTGGTCTTCAACCCAATTTGCAACACTTATATTGCTTTGACTAGTGCTGCAATGTTTGAACTAAATAAATAGTAAGTGCTATAGTAAGCTTTTGTTTAACAAGTAAATATGAAGGTATAGTGAAAACCAGGTAAAAAGGAATATGCTTACTTCTTTGTTTTTCCATTTAGCTAATTCATCTTCGAATTCAAGCTGTACACCCAGCTCACAGTTCGGGAAAATTTTTGATATATGCTCCGACCTTAGCAAAAGCAAGCTTCGTGCCACTATCTAATTGAATTGCAAAACTTTTCTTATAGTATCATTCATAAGTAAAGACACTGTGCGGCTGGCCGAAGACGCACATACACGAAATATAAAATCAAAACCAACTCACTTGATAAAAATGGTACGGCACTCTTTGACAAATTGAAGCTGTTCACAATTTCAAAATTTTCGAGGTCCAATAAAAACGTGTCCATTGCACTATCGCCGATATTATTTTTTGGTGGGCTTGAATCGGCTTCATTTGTAATTTTGTTCACTTTTTCACTGTCATCACAAATCATTATGGCTCGCGTTTTAGATTGTGCGACGTTAAAATCTATTAAAGTACTTATCTATACAAAAGAAACAGTTTATTCTACAAATTCACATAGAGTTAAAACACTGCGATCACTTCACTGCAAGGATCAAGGAGATAATGAATAAATTACGAGAAAAACTTTCTGAAAATGTAGTAATTATATGCGTAGAAAACGGTAAAAAAGCCATCACACTTACAACTCAATGTTGTTTCAACACAAAATAATTGCAGATTTGAGTGCATATGTTGTTGGTTTTACAGCTTTTTCACATTTTGGTTGTAGATTCTACAGTTTTTTTTTTTATTTGTTTGTAGAATATTTATGTGTGTAGACTGTATTTCTAATAGATGTTCTTGCCTGTTGAGTGGAAAACGGTAAAATAGCCATCATACAACTCAGCGTTGTTTTCAAAATGTAGATTTGAATGCTTCTGTTGTGTTTTTTACAATATTTGATGAAGGTTCGACAGCACATGGAAAATTTTCCTTGTGCTCACCATAATTTTTTTGGTGAGAATTTTTTTGGACTACAAAAAAGATGCCGCTTCATATAATGCAAAAACACTTTTTTCCAAGCTTATGAAACTTTCTGTAGTTTTTACAACCTGCTGTAATAAGCACAGAAAAAATATGTGTATTTTTCAATTTTTCTATGTAGCAGTTACAGTTTTACATCAGTACATTTAACAATCAAAAATGACAACTCGTTGTAAATCTTACAACAGCTAATCGAGATCATTTTGACAAGCTTATTGCATAAATGAATGCCAATTCTATAAAACCTGCAAATAATAATCAATATGACCTCATTTGCTGTTAAATATAGAAATTTACCACTAAACGTAGATTTTACTGCCGCATTTTGTAAAATTAACAACGAAAATTTTTTTGGGTGATCAGACCTTCACACTATGAATGATAAGAGTGGAAATTTCTTAGATGTCATTAAGCCAATAATCCCTTTAGTCATGCCGCAAAGGACTGTAAACACTGATTACAAAAAAAACCACCCACCTACACATACAATGTAACCTTAAACTAACAATTTCAAACGTATATGTTATGTTCCTTTCATAAATAAAAAAGCATTTCATTTTTGTTGGTAATAATGTCGACTGGAAAAAAGCCGGTTGTTCATCTTTATTTCGGTTTTTTTTTTTTTAGAAATAACATCGAATCTATCTTATTTCCATCTACCTTATTTCAGGGCACCTAAAATTATGCCTTTTACATTGTCGGGCATCAATTTGTTTCTTTCTTTTGTCCACTGCGAATTAATCAAAGAAAAAACTCTTTCAACATCGGCATTGTGACTAGGAATTGCGAATTAAAACTCAAAAATGAAAAGATTAGTAAAGTTTTTAACAGTTAAAACACTTTTTATATTTCCTCAGATGTACATTTCAGAAGCAATGCTTCCATCGTCAGTGAGATTTATAAATTAAATTAAATTAAATTATTTGTCAAAAAACTAATAATAAACAAAAATGTTTCTAAACAAAATTACAGTTGAGTTGAGTTGAATCTATTAAAAATTTTTTTGAATATTGAATCTTTGATTGGTCCATCATCACTATTCATTAGATTATTTTTGTTTTTAAATATGTAAAATGATTCAAAAGCATCTAATTCATAAGTAAAAGTAAATTTTCCAAGAATTTGGTTAAGATATGTAGATGATATATGGGCGATAATCAAAAAACATGAACTCCGTCAGTTCATTAACAAATTAAATAGAACTATAGGTACCCATCAATAAAATTTACATATGAAGAAGAAATTGAAGGGAAACTAAATTTTCTGGATTTAAGTATAACTCAGAATGGAGACAATTTCGAATTGGATATATATACAGAAAACCAACGAATACTCTGAGATAAATTACATCAGACTCGTTCCATTCCTTTGAACATAAGATGTCAGCTTTTCACTCAATGATTTTTAGAGCTCTAAATATTCCAATGACTATAGAAACAAAAATAAAAGAATTCCAAAAAATTAAAGACATAGCCAAAATTAATGGATATCATGAAGAATTGATTGAAGATTTATCAATTGCACATAGAAGAAAACAAGAATTGAGAAACTATACAACTTTAGATCTAATAAGGAATGAAGGAAATGACGAAAAGAAATATTCAAAATTTTATTTCTATCCAGAAATAACATCTAAGATAAAACCAATCTATAATAAATAGTAGTAGTAGTAGTAGTAGTAAATAGTGACTTTATTTAGCAATATTTATAAAAATGATGAGCATAATTACAATTATAATCATTTTGGGATATCACTAATTATAGCATTGGCTTTTGCCGTCAGCCAGAAAAAGAAAGTTAAACATATAAATTGCAAAGCTTTATATAAAATCAAAAAAGAACATTTATTCAGATTGTTAAAATTGCAATTGTGAATTCTGTATGTAATTTTGTTGTTCATTAGAATGATCCGTTCGTTATTTGGCTTCGGTAGCTTAAAGCTGAAGTGACGAATTTGGCTAATGCGGTCCTGTTCAGTCCATTTAGGGTTTCTTTGACTTCCTCTACGTTCAAAATACTTTTGCTTAAATAAAAGCGGCGGATCGATTTTAATATAGGGCAAATTCCTAGAAAATGGAAAACATCTTCGGTTGCCTGGAGGTTACATAAGTTGCACTGTGTTTGTTCGTTGGCGCCATGTGGTTGGTAATTCAAACGAAGCAGTTCTCCTCTAGTCTTAAAGATAAATGATATAAACTTAATCGGGATTTGATCGTTGAAATAATTGTTAGAACCCATATCAAATTGTAGTTCTTTGTATAGAACTCGGGAATCACTTTGACGTGCTGACTCCGCGAAATTAGCAAACATTTGCTCTTCTATTTTCTCCAATAACGGTGGGAAAACACTTCTCCAGGTTTCTGAATCCATCTCTAGTAATCGCGTGCCATGTTCCAGACCAATGAGGGACCATTCTTCGAAAAATTGAGTTCTTTCCGCAAGTAAAGATCTTGCGATAACATTTGGGAGCCGATGACTTGGAAGTGCCATTACCTTTGCAACGTACTGGAAGTGCATTTTAAGTGTGAAAATGAATATCGGTGCAGCTCCTGTTTCCAGATAAATCATATAATTTGGCGTATTCATAGGGAGCCAAAACATCTTATTGATAAAGTACCTTTTCGACTTCTTCGTACTGTAAGAATCCCCATACTTGAGCAGCATAGCAGAGGATCGATCTCATAACTGATTCAAAAAGTTTGAATTTGACGCTGGGGGCAGTATGTTTTTTGCTGAGAACTCCTTTCCAATTGCAGTTGATAGCCTTTTTTGACTCTGACAGCTTCTCTCGCAAGTGCTTTTTGAACTATAGCGATGGCGTAATGATAACACCCAAGTCTTTATATTGTTTTACCACCTCGATGTCCGTATTCATGAATTTCCATCTCTCTTCTCTTGCGTATCGTCCAGTGCTGTTTCGGAAAATCATTATTTTTGATTTACTAGTGTTAACCGTAAGGCTCCATAGCTGGCAGTACAATTGCAATTTGTTAATCATGATTTGCATCATATTTGGAGTCTCTGCGAACATGACAATATCGTCAGCGTATAAAAGTGCTTTAATTTTAGTACCAGCAAAACAAATACCACCTGGAAGATAGCTTGTGAGGTCATCCAGAAAGAGTGAGAAGAGAAGCGGACTCAAGAGGCAACCTTGTTTAACTCCTGAAGTCGATGAAAACCAATCCGAAACTTCGTTTCCATCCCATATTGCCGTTAAGTTATTTTCATACAGCCCTCTTAGCATTGCCATCATTTTGGTTGATATACCTAAGCAGCTTAGCTTATAAAACAGAGCCTTACGATCAACTGAGTCGAAGGCAGCCTTGAAATCAATGAAGAAGGCGTATAGTTTTTTACTTTTGCTAAGGTATGAACGAGCGATACAGGTGAGGGAAAAAAATGTGATCTACTGTAGAGTATCCTTTTCTAGATCCGGCTTGGAATTCACTTAAAGTGTTATTTTCTTGGCTCCATATCGTAAGTCTGTCTAGGATCACGCCAGTAAAAACCTTCATGACACAGTTCATGAACGAAATTCCTCTGTAATTACCTGGGTCATATACATCACCTTTTTTAAAAAGTGGGAAGATGATATTTCTTTGGAAGCTTTCAGGGAAGTTTCCATTTGCGAAAATGTAGTTGTAGGCTTAAGTTAATTTCTCTACAAAGAGTTCCGAAGAAAACTTATAGAATTCGTATGGAACTCTATCGTCACCTGGAGCCTTGTTGTTCTTGCATCTTTGTAACACAATCATCACCTCTTGAGTTGAAAAAGCTCGATCAAGGATTTCATTTTCGGTCCATGGGTAAGCAAATTGAAATTGGGCTGGATTTTCTTGATTTGAAAGAAGCCGTTGAAAGTGGTCTGCTAGCAGCGAAGTGCTTATTTCGGTTTTTTTCGCGAACGGTATGCCATTTAGTTCACGTGCTATTTTCCAGAAAGAACGACTGTCCCTGACCTCTACCAGCCTTTCCATTAGTGATCGTGAATACTGTAATTGCTTTTCCTTGCAGAGGTTCTTAAAGATCTTGTTTGCCTCACGGTACATTGTTTTTGAAATGATTGAGCTTGTCTCTGTGACTAGTTTTAGGAAACTGAACGATTTATTCCTCGCTGTAGCACATTCATCATCAAACCATGGGGATTTCCCGTTCTTTCGCCTGTGATTGGGTTGAAGAGGCTGGGCAGCATTTTTTATACATGACACTAAGAGCTCAACACCCTCGAGGGAACTAATTTGGACGTCGCTTACAAGATCCAGCCTCTGCTCGAGGTTGACTAAATATGGAGCCAAGAATGAGTCCTTCCATTGAAATTTTGGTAACAATCCAAAACTTTCATTTGATAGCTCTGAGACTTGATTGAGGTTGCATGTTATTATAAGTGGAAAATGGTCCGAATATACCAGTTGATCTACCTTCAAATCATTTACACAATCGAGCCACTTACCACGAATAAAGCAGAAGTCAATGGTGGAGCAGGAAGTTCCTCTCAAAAACGTAAAATTACCAGACTTATCGCTTTGTGTTCTTCCATTGAGCAACGTCAAACCGAGTGATTCGCACATTTCGCTTTCTCCCGTTTGTGTCTAAAATAATGTCACTGGCTGATCTAATATGGTTCAACGATCTAGGGGTGAAATCAGGTAGCATTTGCAGCAGCTGAGTGTCTCCTACTCTCGCATTACAATCCCCAATCAACATGACATTTTCTCCGTGTTGTTCCAAAAGGAAATTATATAACTCTGCAAACTCTTCTGTCCACTTGTTACAATTGATATATATACAGGTACGATGGTAAGAACATCATTTTCAGCCTTCATTTCAATTACAATTCTATTCATTTTATTCTTCATATGGAACTCTATCGTCACCTGGAGCCTTGTTGTTCTTGCATCTTTGTAACACAATCATCACCTCTTGAGTTGAAAAAGCTCGATCAAGGATTTCATTTTCGGTCCATGGGTAAGCAAATTGAAATTGGGCTGGATTTTCTTGATTTGAAAGAAGCCGTTGAAAGTGGTCTGCTAGCAGCGAAGTGCTTATTTCGGTTTTTTTCGCGAACGGTATGCCATTTAGTTCACGTGCTATTTTCCAGAAAGTACGACTGTCCCTGACCTCTACCAGCCTTTCCATTAGTGATCGTGAATACTGTAATTGCTTTTCCTTGCAGAGGTTCTTAAAGGTCTTGTTTGCCTTACGGTACATTGTTTTTGAAATGATTGAGCTTGTCTCTCTGACTAGTTTTAGGAAACTGAACGATTTATTCCTCGCTGTAGCACATTCATCATCAAACCATGGGGATTTCCCGTTCTTTCGCCTGTGATTGGGTTGAAGAGGCTGGGCAGCATTTTTTATACATGACACTAAGAGCTCAACACCCTCGAGGGAACTAATTTGGACGTCGCTTACAAGATCCAGCCTCTGCTCGAGGTTGACTAAATATGGAGCCAAGAATGAGTCCTTCCATTGAAATTTTGGTAACAATCCAAAACTTTCATTTGATAGCTCTGAGACTTGATTGAGGTTGCATGTTATTATAAGTGGAAAATGGTCCGAATATACCAGTTGATCTACCTTCAAATCATTTACACAATCGAGCCACTTACCACGAATAAAGCAGAAGTCAATGGTGGAGCAGGAAGTTCCTCTCAAAAACGTAAAATTACCAGACTTATCGCTTTGTGTTCTTCCATTGAGCAACGTCAAACCGAGTGATTCGCACATTTCGATAAGCTTTCTCCCGTTTGTGTCTAAAATAATGTCACTGGCTGATCTAATATGGTTCAACGATCTAGGGGTGAAATCAGGTAGCATTTGCAGCAGCTGAGTGTCACCTACTCTCGCATTACAATCCCCAATCAACATGACATTTTCTCCGTGTTGTTCCAAAAGGAAATTATATAACTCTGCAAACTCTTCTGTCCACTTGTTACAATTGATATATATACAGGTACGATGGTAAGAACATCATTTTCAGCCTTCATTTCAATTACAATTCTATTCATTTTACTAACAAAACGACAACCGGTGTTTTTTTTTAAACGTGTTCTTTATACCAAATAAATATCCTGCACTTGCTCTGCCACGGGAGTGCGTTCTCGTAGCTTCAGACCATTGAAGAGAAAATTCGGGGAAAAGTTGATCATAATTTTCGGATACTGATTCAATAAATGTTTCGAATAATAAAAATATGTCATTTTGCCTTATTTTATCAAAGAAATCTTTAAAAATAATTTTGTTTTTTAAACCACATATATTATAAGAACACATTTTACATAAAACATTACGACTGGTGTTAACTTGGCTGACGGCATTTTCATCAAACACGATTTGGCAGCACTTCAGTGCTTACAGTTTGAGATGTACTGGAAGGGTTTCCATTAGATCCATAATTTGACAGAAGCTGTTGTAAAAACATTTTTGCTCTCTCATCATCACTTGTCAAAACATTGTTTTGGTCGAGATAAAACTCTTTTCCATCGATGTGCAGATAATCTCCGCGGATGAAAGTCTTTTTTAAGTTGTTGTTTTTCGATGTTATTTTAGACTTTATTTCGTTGAGTTAACGTCTTTTTTCTCTAGCGGCCAGTGGATAATCTTTGTGGATTGAAATACCGGCAGCTCTGTACTTCGTTGCTTCTTTGAGGACGCGCCCGACGTCTTCTCTGTTTCTCAATTCCATAATTACATTTTTCGTTTTTTTATTCTTAGAACGTATTGTTCGCGTACTCACGATAACATCTTTGCTTTGAGATTGGAGCAAATCCATACATAAAGACTTAGCTTTTTCAGTTGCCTGGTCATCAGTTTCTGCAGCGAAGTGAAGAACTACGTTTTTTTCGTTGACCCTGTGAGACAGTTGCACAACTTGACGTTCAAGAGAAAGGCATCGTGACTCCATTTTCTCCAACTGATCTTGAAGAGCGACATTATCTTGTCTCAATGCTCCAATGTCTTGGCTTAGATTTTCCACATCTGCCTTGGTTGCGAAATCTTTTAATTTTTCATCAAAAAGCGTAGCCATTCTTTCAAAAAGATCATTAATTTTCATGCTACCAACGGATGAATTGCTACATGAAGATGAACTTGATTTTTAATAAATATAATTTGATTCTTTAATAAATATAATATCCGTATGAGTGAGTGCAGCGAAATAAAAATAAAAAATCTGATTGGAGGATCTAAGGATAAAATTGAACAACTTCAAAAGTCAGGAATTTATTCTATCGGATGTAATGATTGTGCAAAAGAATACGACAGACAAGAAGACCTATTCTAAAAAGATTTAAAGAACATTTTGCACTTTAAGATGTGTGTATAATGAGAAAGAAAATGAAAAGAAAATAGTCATAGCTTTAGTTTGCAACAAAGAAGCTTTAGTTTTCTACAAAGAGTTCCGAAGAAAACTTATAGAATTCGTATAGAACTCTATCGTCACCTGGAGCCTTGTTGTTCTTGCATCTTTGTAACACAATCATCACCTCTTGAGTTGAAAAAGCTCGATCAAGGATTTCTTTTTCGGTCCATGGGTAAGCAAATTGAAATTGGGCTGGATTTTCTTGATTTGAAAGAAGCCGTTGAAAGTGGTCTGCTAGCAGCGAAGTGCTTATTTCGGTTTTTTTTCGCGAACGGTATGCCATTTAGTTCACGTGCTATTTTCCAGAAAGAACGACTGTCCCTGACCTCTACCAGCCTTTCCATTAGTGAACGTGAATACTGTAATTGCTTTTCCTTGCAGAGGTTCTTAAAGGTCTTGTTTGCCTTACGGTACATTGTTTTTGAAATGATTGAGTTTGTCTCTCTGACTAGTTTTAGGAAACTGAACGATTTATTCCTCGCTGTAGCACATTCATCATCAAACCATTTCCCGTTCTTTCGCCTGTGATTGGGTTGAAGAGGCTGGGCAGCATTTTTTATACATGACACTAAGAGCTCAACACCCTCGAGGGAACTAATTTGGACGTCGCTTACAAGATCCAGCCTCTGCTCGAGGTTGACTAAATATGGAGCCAAGAATGAGTCCTTCCATTAAAATGTTGGTAACAATCCAAAACTTTCATTTGATAGCTCTGAGACTTGATTGAGGTTGCATGTTATTATAAGTGGAAAATGGTCCGAATATACCAGTTGATCTACCTTCAAATCATTTACACAATCGAGCCACTTACCACGAATAAAGCAGAAGTCAATGGTGGAGCAGGAAGTTCCTCTCAAAAACGTAAAATTACCAGACTTATCGCTTTGTGTTCTTCCATTAGCCCCGTTCACACTGTACAATTAGTTGGACAAACTTAGGTTTGACAAACCAATGCTTGATAGTGTGAACTCTTCATACGACCGCTTGTCCAATTTGTTGGATGGTTTTCAAAATTTTTTGAAAATCTAGAAGTTGGACGGAGTGGAAGGGTATGTGACATAAAGTTGTACGACAAGCTTGATAGGTGTGAACGAAAACTACATCAGACCATCCAACTTCCATCAAACGAAGTCTGTCCAACTAATTGTACAGTGTGAACTGGGCTATTGAGCAACGTCAAACCGAGTGATTCGCACATTTCGATAAGCTTTCTCCCGTTTGTGTCTAAAATAATGTCACTGGCTGATCTAATATGGTTCAACGATCTAGGGGTGAAATCAGGTAGCATTTGCAGCAGCTGAGTGTCTCCTACTCTCGCATTACAATCCCCAATCAACATGACATTTTCTCCGTGTTCATCTTCATGTAGCAATTCATCCGTTGGTAGCATGAAAATTAATGATCTTTTTGAAAGAATGGCTACGCTTTTTGATGGAAAATTAAAAGATTTCGCAACCAAGGCAGATGTGGAAAATCTAAGCCAAGACATTGGAGCATTGAGACAAGATAATGTCGCTCTTCAAGATCAGTTGGAGAAAATGGAGTCACGATGCCTTTCTCTTGAACGTCAAGTTGTGCAACTGTCTCACAGGGTCAACGAAAAAAACGTAGTTCTTCACTTCGCTGCAGAAACTGATGACCAGGCAACTGAAAAAGCTAAGTCTTTATGTATGGATTTGCTCCAATCTCAAAACAAAGATGTTATCGTGAGTACGCGAACAATACGTTCTAATAATAAAAAAACGAAAAATGTAATTGTGGAATTGAGAAACAGAGAAGACGTCGGGCGCGTCCTCAAAGAAGCAACGAAGTACAGAGCTGCCGGTATTTCAATCCACAAAGATTATCCACTGGCCGCTAGAGAAAAAAGACGTAAACTCAACGAAATAAAGTCTAAAATAACATCGAAAAACAACAACTTAAAAAAGACTTTCATCCGCGGAGATTATCTGCACATCGCTGGAAAAGAGTTTTAGTGATGATGAGAGAGCAAAAATGTTTTTACAACAGCTTCTGTCAAATGATGGATCTAATATATACAGGTACGATGGTAAGAACATCATTTTCAGCCTTCATTTCAATTACAATTCTATTCATTTTACTAACAAAACGACAACCGGTGTTTTTTTTTAAACGTGTTCTTTATACCAAATAAATATCCTGCACTTGCTCTGCCACGGGAGTGCGTTCTCGTAGCTTCAGACCATTGAAGAGAAAATTCGGGGAAAAGTTGATCATAATTTTCGGATACTGATTCAATAAATGTTTCGAATAATAAAAATATGTCATTTTGCCTTATTTTATCAAAGAAATCTTTAAAAACAATTTTGTTTTTTAAACCACATATATTATAAGAACAAATTTTACATAAAACATTACGACTGGTGTTAACTTGGCTGACGGCATTTTCATCAAACACGATTTGGCAGCACTTCAGTGCTTACAGTTTGAGATGTACTGGAAGGGTTTCCATTAGATCCATAATTTGACAGAAGCTGTTGTAAAAACATTTTTGCTCTCTCATCATCACTTGTCAAAACATTGTTTTGGTCGAGATAAAACTCTTTTCCATCGATGTGCAGATAATCTCCGCGGATGAAAGTCTTTTTTAAGTTGTTGTTTTTCGATGTTATTTTAGACTTTATTTCGTTGAGTTTACGTCTTTTTTCTCTAGCGGCCAGTGGATAATCTTTGTGGATTGAAACACCGGCAGCTCTGTACTTCGTTGCTTCTTTGAGGACGCGCCCGACGTCTTCTCTGTTTCTCAATTCCATAATTACATTTTTCGTTTTTTTATTCTTAGAACGTATTGTTCGCGTACTCACGATAACATCTTTGCTTTGAGATTGGAGCAAATCCATACATAAAGACTTAGCTTTTTCAGTTGCCTGGTCATCAGTTTCTGCAGCGAAGTGAAGAACTACGTTTTTTTCGTTGACCCTGTGAGACAGTTGCACAACTTGACGTTCAAGAGAAAGGCATCGTGACTCCATTTTCTCCAACTGATCTTGAAGAGCGACATTATCTTGTCTCAATGCTCCAATGTCTTGGCTTAGATTTTCCACATCTGCCTTGGTTGTGAAATCTTTTAATTTTTCATCAAAAAGCGTAGCCATTCTTTCAAAAAGATCATTAATTTTCATGCTACCAACGGATGAATTGCTACATGAAGATGAACTTGATTTTTAATAAATATAATTTGATTCTTTAATAAATATAATATCCGTATGAGTGAGTGCAGCGAAATAAAAATAAAAAATCTGATTGGAGGATCTAAGGATAAAATTGAACAACTTCAAAAGTCAGGAATTTATTCTATCGGATGTAATGATTGTGCAAAAGAATACGACAGACAAGAAGACCTATTCTAAAAAGATTTAAAGAACATTTTGCACTTTAAGATGTGTGTATAATGAGAAAGAAAATGAAAAGAAAATAGTCATAGCTTTAGTTTGCAACAAAGAAGCTTTAGTTTTCTACAAAGAGTTCCGAAGAAAACTTATAGAATTCGTATAGAACTCTATCGTCACCTGGAGCCTTGTTGTTCTTGCATCTTTGTAACACAATCATCACCTCTTGAGTTGAAAAAGCTCGATCAAGGATTTCATTTTCGGTCCATGGGTAAGCAAATTGAAATTGGGCTGGATTTTCTTGATTTGAAAGAAGCCGTTGAAAGTGGTCTGCTAGCAGCGAAGTGCTTATTTCGGTTTTTTTTCGCGAACGGTATGCCATTTAGTTCACGTGCTATTTTCCAGAAAGAACGACTGTCCCTGACCTCTACCAGCCTTTCCATTAGTGAACGTGAATACTGTAATTGCTTTTCCTTGCAGAGGTTCTTAAAGGTCTTGTTTGCCTTACGGTACATTGTTTTTGAAATGATTGAGTTTGTCTCTCTGACTAGTTTTAGGAAACTGAACGATTTATTCCTCAATGTAGCACATTCATCATCAAACCATGGGGATTTCCCGTTCTTTCGCCTGTGATTGGGTTGAAGAGGCTGGGCAGCATTTTTTATACATGACACTAAGAGCTCAACACCCTCGAGGGAACTAATTTGGACGTCGCTTACAAGATCCAGCCTCTGCTCGAGGTTGACTAAATATGGAGCCAAGAATGAGTCCTTCCATTGAAATTTTGGTAACAATCCAAAACTTTCATTTGATAGCTCTGAGACTTGATTGAGGTTGCATGTTATTATAAGTGGAAAATGGTCCGAATATACCAGTTGATCTACCTTCAAATCATTTACACAATCGAGCCACTTACCACGAATAAAGCAGAAGTCAATGGTGGAGCAGGAAGTTCCTCTCAAAAACGTAAAATTACCAGACTTATCGCTTTGTGTTCTTCCATTGAGCAACGTCAAACCGAGTGATTCGCACATTTCGATAAGCTTTCTCCCGTTTGTGTCTAAAATAATGTCACTGGCTGATCTAATATGGTTCAACGATCTAGGGGTGAAATCAGGTAGCATTTGCAGCAGCTGAGTGTCTCCTACTCTCGCATTACAATCCCCAATCAACATGACATTTTCTCCGTGTTGTTCCAAAAGGAAATTATATAACTCTGCAAACTCTTCTGTCCACTTGTTACAATTGATATATATACAGGTACGATGGTAAGAACATCATTTTCAGCCTTCATTTCAATTACAATTCTATTCATTTTATTCTTCATATGGAACTCTATCGTCACCTGGAGCCTTGTTGTTCTTGCATCTTTGTAACACAATCATCACCTCTTGAGTTGAAAAAGCTCGATCAAGGATTTCATTTTCGGTCCATGGGTAAGCAAATTGAAATTGGGCTGGATTTTCTTGATTTGAAAGAAGCCGTTGAAAGTGGTCTGCTAGCAGCGAAGTGCTTATTTCGGTTTTTTTCGCGAACGGTATGCCATTTAGTTCACGTGCTATTTTCCAGAAAGTACGACTGTCCCTGACCTCTACCAGCCTTTCCATTAGTGATCGTGAATACTTTAATTGCTTTTCCTTGCAGAGGTTCTTAAAGGTCTTGTTTGCCTTACGGTACATTGTTTTTGAAATGATTGAGCTTGTCTCTCTGACTAGTTTTAGGAAACTGAACGATTTATTCCTCGCTGTAGCACATTCATCATCAAACCATGGGGATTTCCCGTTCTTTCGCCTGTGATTGGGTTGAAGAGGCTGGGCAGCATTTTTTATACATGACACTAAGAGCTCAACACCCTCGAGGGAACTAATTTGGACGTCGCTTACAAGATCCAGCCTCTGCTCGAGGTTGACTAAATATAGAGCCAAGAATGAGTCCTTCCATTGAAATTTTGGTAACAATCCAAAACTTTCATTTGATAGCTCTGAGACTTGATTGAGGTTGCATGTTATTATAAGTGGAAAATGGTCCGAATATACCAGTTGATCTACCTTCAAATCATTTACACAATCGAGCCACTTACCACGAATAAAGCAGAAGTCAATGGTGGAGCAGGAAGTTCCTCTCAAAAACGTAAAATTACCAGACTTATCGCTTTGTGTTCTTCCATTGAGCAACGTCAAACCGAGTGATTCGCACATTTCGATAAGCTTTCTCCCGTTTGTGTCTAAAATAATGTCACTGGCTGATCTAATATGGTTCAACGATCTAGGGGTGAAATCAGGTAGCATTTGCAGCAGCTGAGTGTCACCTACTCTCGCATTACAATCCCCAATCAACATGACATTTTTTCCGTGTTGTTCCAAAAGGAAATTATATAACTCTGCAAACTCTTCTGTCCACTTGTTACAATTGATATATATACAGGTACGATAGTAAGAACATCATTTTCAGCCTTCATTTCAATTACAATTCTATTCATTTTACTAACAAAACGACAACCGGTGTTTTTTTTTAAACGTGTTCTTTATACCAAATAAATATCCTGCACTTGCTCTGCCACGGGAGTGCGTTCTCGTAGCTTCAGACCATTGAAGAGAAAATTCGGGGAAAAGTTGATCATAATTTTCGGATACTGATTCAATAAATGTTTCGAATAATAAAAATATGTCATTTTGCCTTATTTTATCAAAGAAATCTTTAAAAATAATTTTGTTTTTTAAACCACATATATTATAAGAACAAATTTTACATAAAACATTACGACTGGTGTTAACTTGGCTGACGGCATTTTCATCAAACACGATTTGGCAGCACTTCAGTGCTTACAGTTTGAGATGTACTGGAAGGGTTTCCATTAGATCCATAATTTGACAGAAGCTGTTGTAAAAACATTTTTGCTCTCTCATCATCACTTGTCAAAACATTGTTTTGGTCGAGATAAAACTCTTTTCCATCGATGTGCAGATAATCTCCGCGGATGAAAGTCTTTTTTAAGTTGTTGTTTTTCGATGTTATTTTAGACTTTATTTCGTTGAGTTTACGTCTTTTTTCTCTAGCGGCCAGTGGATAATCTTTGTGGATTGAAACACCGGCAGCTCTGTACTTCGTTGCTTCTTTGAGGACGCGCCCGACGTCTTCTCTGTTTCTCAATTCCACAATTACATTTTTCGTTTTTTTATTCTTAGAACGTATTGTTCGCGTACTCACGATAACATCTTTGCTTTGAGATTGGAGCAAATCCATACATAAAGACTTAGCTTTTTCAGTTGCCTGGTCATCAGTTTCTGCAGCGAAGTGAAGAACTACGTTTTTTTCGTTGACCCTGTGAGACAGTTGCACAACTTGATTCAACTTGTTCAAGAGAAAGGCATCGTGACTCCATTTTCTCCAACTGATCTTGAAGAGCGACATTATCTTGTCTCAATGCTCCAATGTCTTGGCTTAGATTTTCCACATCTGCCTTGGTTGCGAAATCTTTTAATTTTTCATCAAAAAGCGTAGCTATTCTTTCAAAAAGATCATTAATTTTCATGCTACCAACGGATGAATTGCTACATGAAGATGAACTTGATTTTTAATAAATATAATTTGATTCTTTAATAAATATAATATCCGTATGAGTGAGTGCAGCGAAATAAAAATAAAAAATCTGATTGGAGGATCTAAGGATAAAATTGAACAACTTCAAAAGTCAGGAATTTATTCTATCGGATGTAATGATTGTGCAAAAGAATATATACGACAGACAAGAAGACCTATTCTAAAAAGATTTAAAGAACATTTTGCACATCTTAAATATAATGAAAAAGAAAAGTCAAGTGTTGCAGAACATATGCTAGAAAATAGTCATAGCTTTAGTTTGCAACAAAGAAGCTTTAGTTTTCTACAAAGAGTTCCGAAGAAAACTTATAGAATTCGTATGGAACTCTATCGTCACCTGGAGCCTTGTTGTTCTTGCATCTTTGTAACACAATCATCACCTCTTGAGTTGAAAAAGCTCGATCAAGGATTTCATTTTCGGTCCATGGGTAAGCAAATTGAAATTGGGCTGGATTTTCTTGATTTGAAAGAAGCCGTTGAAAGTGGTCTGCTAGCAGCGAAGTGCTTATTTCGGTTTTTTTTCGCGAACGGTATGCCATTTAGTTCACGTGCTATTTTCCAGAAAGAACGACTGTCCCTGACCTCTACCAGCCTTTCCATTAGTGATCGTGAATACTGTAATTGTATTTCCTTGCAGAGGTTCTTAAAGGTCTTGTTTGCCTTACGGTACATTGTTTTTGAAATGATTGAGTTTGTCTCTCTGACTAGTTTTAGGAAACTGAACGATTTATTCCTCGCTGTAGCACATTCATCATCAAACCATGGGGATTTCCCGTTCTTTCGCCTGTGATTGGGTTGAAGAGGCTGGGCAGCATTTTTTATACATGACACTAAGCCAAGAATGAGTCCTTCCATTGAAATTTTGGTAACAATCTAAAACTTTCATTTGATAGCTCTGAGACTTGATTGAGGTTGCATGTTATTATAAGTGGAAAATGGTCCGAATATACCAGTTGATCTACCTTCAAATCATTTACACAATCGAGCCACTTACCACGAATAAAGCAGAAGTCAATGGTGGAGCAGGAAGTTCCTCTCAAAAACGTAAAATTACCAGACTTATCGCTTTGTGTTCTTCCATTGAGCAACGTCAAACCGAGTGATTCGCACATTTCGATAAGCTTTCTCCCGTTTGTGTCTAAAATAATGTCACTGGCTGATCTAATATGGTTCAACGATCTAGGGGTGAAATCAGGTAGCATTTGCAGCAGCTGAGTGTCTCCTACTCTCGCATTACAATCCCCAATCAACATGACATTTTCTCCGTGTTGTTCCAAAAGGAAATTATATAACTCTGCAAACTCTTCTGTCCACTTGTTACAATTGATATATATACAGGTACGATGGTAAGAACATCATTTTCAGCCTTCATTTCAATTACAATTCTATTCATTTTATTCTTCATATGGAACTCTATCGTCACCTGGAGCCTTGTTGTTCTTGCATCTTTGTAACACAATCATCACCTCTTGAGTTGAAAAAGCTCGATCAAGGATTTCATTTTCGGTCCATGGGTAAGCAAATTGAAATTGGGCTGGATTTTCTTGATTTGAAAGAAGCCGTTGAAAGTGGTCTGCTAGCAGCGAAGTGCTTATTTCGGTTTTTTTCGCGAACGGTATGCCATTTAGTTCACGTGCTATTTTCCAGAAAGAACGACTGTCCCTGACCTCTACCAGCCTTTCCATTAGTGATCGTGAATACTGTAATTGCTTTTCCTTGCAGAGGTTCTTAAAGGTCTTGTTTGCCTTACGGTACATTGTTTTTGAAATGATTGAGCTTGTCTCTCTGACTAGTTTTAGGAAACTGAACGATTTATTCCTCGCTGTAGCACATTCATCATCAAACCATGGGGATTTCCCGTTCTTTCGCCTGTGATTGGGTTGAAGAGGCTGGGCAGCATTTTTTATACATGACACTAAGAGCTCAACACCCTCGAGGGAACTAATTTGGACGTCGCTTACAAGATCCAGCCTCTGCTCGAGGTTGACTAAATATGGAGCCAAGAATGAGTCCTTCCATTGAAATTTTGGTAACAATCCATAACTTTCATTTGATAGCTCTGAGACTTGATTGAGGTTGCATGTTATTATAAGTGGAAAATGGTCCGAATATACCAGTTGATCTACCTTCAAATCATTTACACAATCGAGCCACTTACCACGAATAAAGCAGAAGTCAATGGTAGAGCAGGAAGTTCCTCTCAAAAACGTAAAATTACCAGACTTATCGCTTTGTGTTCTTCCATTGAGCAACGTCAAACCGAGTGATTCGCACATTTCGATAAGCTTTCTCCCGTTTGTGTCTAAAATAATGTCACTGGCTGATCTAATATGGTTCAACGATCTAGGGGTGAAATCAGGTAGCATTTGCAGCAGCTGAGTGTCTCCTACTCTCGCATTACAATCCCCAATCAACATGACATTTTCTCCGTGTTCATCTTCATGTAGCAATTCATCCGTTGGTAGCATGAAAATTAATGATCTTTTTGAAAGAATGGCTACGCTTTTTGATGGAAAATTAAAAGATTTCGCAACCAAGGCAGATGTGGAAAATCTAAGCCAAGACATTGGAGCATTGAGACAAGATAATGTCGCTCTTCAAGATCAGTTGGAGAAAATGGAGTCACGATGCCTTTCTCTTGAACGTCAAGTTGTGCAACTGTCTCACAGGGTCAACGAAAAAAACGTAGTTCTTCACTTCGCTGCAGAAACTGATGACCAGGCAACTGAAAAAGCTAAGTCTTTATGTATGGATTTGCTCCAATCTCAAAACAAAGATGTTATCGTGAGTACGCGAACAATACGTTCTAAGAATAAAAAAACGAAAAATGTAATTGTGGAATTGAGAAACAGAGAAGACGTCGGGCGCGTCCTCAAAGAAGCAACGAAGTACAGAGCTGCCGGTATTTCAATCCACAAAGATTATCCACTGGCCGCTAGAGAAAAAAGACGTAAACTCAACGAAATAAAGTCTAAAATAACATCGAAAAACAACAACTTAAAAAAGACTTTCATCCGCGGAGATTATCTGCACATCGATGGAAAAGAGTTTTAGTGATGATGAGAGAGCAAAAATGTTTTTACAACAGCTTCTGTCAAATGATGGATCTAATATATACAGGTACGATGGTAAGAACATCATTTTCAGCCTTCATTTCAATTACAATTCTATTCATTTTACTAACAAAACGACAACCGGTGTTTTTTTTTAAACGTGTTCTTTATACCAAATAAATATCCTGCACTTGCTCTGCCACGGGAGTGCGTTCTCGTAGCTTCAGACCATTGAAGAGAAAATTCGGGGAAAAGTTGATCATAATTTTCGGATACTGATTCAATAAATGTTTCGAATAATAAAAATATGTCATTTTGCCTTATTTTATCAAAGAAATCTTTAAAAATAATTTTGTTTTTTAAACCACATATATTATAAGAACAAATTTTACATAAAACATTACGACTGGTGTTAACTTGGCTGACGGCATTTTCATCAAACACGATTTGGCAGCACTTCAGTGCTTACAGTTTGAGATGTACTGGAAGGGTTTCCATTAGATCCATCATTTGACAGAAGCTGTTGTAAAAACATTTTTGCTCTCTCATCATCACTAAAACTCTTTTCCATCGATGTGCAGATAATCTCCGCGGATGAAAGTCTTTTTTAAGTTGTTGTTTTTCGATGTTATTTTAGACTTTATTTCGTTGAGTTTACGTCTTTTTTCTCTAGCGGCCAGTGGATAATCTTTGTGGATTGAAATACCGGCAGCTCTGTACTTCGTTGCTTCTTTGAGGACGCGCCCGACGTCTACTCTGTTTCTCAATTCCATAATTACATTTTTCGTTTTTTTATTCTTAGAACGTATTGTTCGCGTACTCACGATAACATCTTTGCTTTGAGATTGGAGCAAATCCATACATAAAGACTTAGCTTTTTCAGTTGCCTGGTCATCAGTTTCTGCAGCGAAGTGAAGAACTACGTTTTTTTCGTTGACCCTGTGAGACAGTTGCACAACTTGACGTTCAAGAGAAAGGCATCGTGACTCCATTTTCTCCAACTGATCTTGAAGAGCGACATTATCTTGTCTCAATGCTCCAATGTCTTGGCTTAGATTTTCCACATCTGTGTTGTGATCCGAGAACCACAACTATTCCCAACCTCCAACCTTCATTCAGAACCAACTCATTCAGAAAAACACCAACCACATGGCATAGTTTTTATTTTCGTCATGTAGAACAACGTATGCACGTCACTATGACTCAAGCCATATGCGCACCTCTATAGCAACGAAAACAGATGAGGAGACAACTGCTATGCAATAGAGTATGTCAAGTGCAATGTGCAATACGAGGCCTACAAAACTGCGATCGATGAAGACACACCCAGAAGTACTTGAGTGGGTCACCATACGATCGGCATATAGGTTTAAGCGTGTTCTATGTAATGACCAATGAAGAATTGTGACCATGGTGTGTGGCCTAGTTCGGATGAACTAAATGAGGTAACATGGTTCTGACGATGGTAAACGGCTAACTAAGTAATAGTAATGAATAAAAACCAATAAATAGAGAAGCGAATGGGAAGAAGGGCAGAGTTGAAATTTGAGTTTATATAGTAAAGGTTGCAGCCAAATGCATTGAGACAGCGGGCCTTCTACTACATTCAAATATATTCAAATAAAAAGAATTTAAACAAAGTATTATCTTTTGTTTCGACTCTCCGTCACCTGCTCTTCCTTTTGAAGCACGGCAGAACGTAGCATTGGTGGCAGCGGTGGGATTAGTCAATTTATCCCAGGATAGTTATTATCCCTACCAAAACACAAGAGGTCTATTTTGTTGACTCTTGATGCGTACTGGGGCTAAACACCAGTAGGTAATTTTTTTTTTGTGTGTGGTGAGAAAAAAAAAAAACACCATTAAGTGATTTGTGTTGTGAAAAAAAAAAAAAAAAAAGCCCTATAAACATAAGACCTGGCGAATTCCCAAGCGGACGCCGGAGGCAAAAATTAGGCAGTGAAAAGACCAGGTCGTAATTGGCAACTATAGGGCGTGAAGCCTGCCTGGCAAGTGAAAAATCAGCAGCAGCAACTACATCAACACCAACATCAGCAGAAAAAATCAACTTCAACAACTTTAACAGCAACTACAACAACCCCCAACAGCAACCACAAAACAAGTAAATTCTTTTTATTATTTATTATTTTTATTAAAATCGAAAAGATTTAAGTATATTAAAGCGAAATCAATTTTTGCTATTTATTGACCTAATTAAAGTGTTCAATTCAATTAAATTTTTTTTAAAATAACAGCACAAGTGATTATTAAAGTTATTTACATATCTTGTCTTCTACCCGAACCCCAAATTAAACTCTTTGTTTTCTCTCGTCTCTCGATACACTTCACGACTTCACAATTACTACCCGCAATCAAAAACTTAAAGTTAGTTTATTCGAGGTTTTGCCTTTTCATTCAGTCTCTGACATTTCGGAAATGACAGAATATAAAATGAGTTTTAAGGATATCATTAATATTGTCCCCACTTTCGATGGAAGGTCGGAAAACCTAGGGAAGTTTTTAGCATGTGGAGATATTTTGTTCAAGTCAGTGAAACCTGACGAGCACAAACTTTTCCTCAGCATAGTAAAAACCAGACTTGAGGGACCAGCTTTCGAATTAATACAATTCAAGACTGTGGAAAGATGGGAAGATCTTTGTTCAGTCTTGAAAATGGAATATTCATCGGTAAAGTCAAGGTCCTCAGCTCAAAATGAGTTGATTTCAGCTCGACAACGAGCAAAAGAAACAGTTAAAGAGTTTGGCGAACGTATAGGTCTACTCTTAAATGCTTTAAATTTGGCAACATACGTCAGCTCAACGGAGGAGGCAGTTAGAAATTTTCTTTTCAAAGAAAACGACAAACTGGCTATACAAACTTTTGAGGATGGCATCCGAAATCAAAATCTCAGGTTTATGGTTCAGGCTCATGGAGAAACGGATTTAAAGAAATCCATTCTTTATGCTGAGGAGCATTTGAACCGACTAGAACGCGTTAGCCCTTCTACAAGTTCTGCAAACATTTCGCCTTCGATACGTCCAACGTGTCAATTTTGTAACAAGGTAGGTCACACAAGTGCACACTGTTATTCTAATCCCAACAGGACATCACAAAACACAAACAAACACACAAATATAAAAAGGGAAATACAACGGCTCACTTGTGGGTACTGTAAAAAACCCAACCATCGAGAAGTAGATTGTAGGTTAAAGCAGTCTCAACTCGGTTCGACCAAACCTAACCCATTTAGGGACAATTCGCATAACAAAAACAATCAAAATTTCTCCAACATCCGGCGATACAACGCTAAACAAGGGTATAGGAACTGGAATCCTGGTGAGGAGTTTTATCATTCAATTCAGTTCGAGCCGTCTAACAAAAAATACTCTACTTTTTTAATAGATACCGGAGCAGACATTAGTTTGTATAAGGACAAATTCGGAACAAATTCTAACCCAAGAAAAAGACTTACTATATCTTCAATTTCTGGTGATTCTGTTTTCACTCTAGGGGAAATAACTGGTTCTTTTATAATTAATTCCAAGTATAATCTTTCACTCACACATCCCTTGCATCTACTCACTCCAAATATAAACCTGCCATACGATGGTATTTTAGGAAACGATTTTCTTTCCAAATACAGGTGTAAAGTAAACTATAAAGAAAATGTTTTAGAGGTTTACGACATTCAAATTGAAAACCCTGTTATCAGAGAAAGCATCCGAAAAGCTACCCCTCACGGAGTGGTGCCTACGGGCTGTGATTTGGAAGCAAAAGGTGATGAAAAGGCTGAGGAGAATAGCTTTATTCTTAAATCCAATAAAGCCACCATCAACCGAAATTCCGATAAGCTTAAATTGAATGCTGACTCCGACAACAAAGAATTTGATTTGAATAAATCACCGGTCAAAGTAAAAAACGATTCAATAAATAAGACTACATTAAACAGTGGTGTAGCAGCTAAAAATAAAAATAAAACTTTAGAAAACAACAGCCAAAAGAGCAAAAAAACTAAAGCGTCTACTGATAAAGATGCAGCAATACGTAAGACTACATCAGAAACAAACCCTTTCAAAACTAATTTATGTTTTATCCTTCCACCTAGGAGTCAACAAATGATCGAAATTCCCTTTAAAAAAGCTAACAAAAAATCTGTAGACATTTTGATCAAAAAGAAACAGATTTGTCCGGGAGTTTATGTTGGCGAATCCATAGTAAGGCCTATAAACAATAAAATCAGAGTTCTAACTATGAATGCCTTAGAAACAGAGAAAATACTCTATATTAATAATTAGTGTCCGACCGAAGGTCGATTTGTAGCCGAAGCCGAAGCCGAAGCCGATTATTCGGCTTGACATTAACCTTCGGCCGAAGCTTCAATAACTTGAAGAATTTTCGTTCCAGATTGACTAAAAATTAAAAAAATTATGATTTTTTTCTAGAATAGGCTCGTTAGTTGAAGCCCTGAGGTCACAGAGTGACCAACAAAGCGTTTTTTGAAAAACCTAAGTTTGCCCTGAATGCCAAACTGAGTGTTTTTTGAGCCTTGAGGTTGACCTGGGTTTGGTACAAAAAGATTCGCCCTTGGTTTCTTCTGGGGCGAGTTGAGGGCTGTTAAATGGCATGTATTTTTATTCAAATGACAGGGATTTGTGGTGATTTTGTGATTTAGTGTTTTTTGAGGACTCATAGAGTTCTCAAGGAAACCTGGGTCAACTCTGGGTAAAGCTCAAAACGAATCTAATGTGTGCATGCAGTAACCAAATTAACGGGATAAATTAAATTAACGTTTCAAAAATAATAACAATTTGAACTAGTATTAATATTTTATTGAAATTAAGGAAAAGAGCAACAAATAACTCAACACTGTTCCACGTTCTACGAAAAACTGAATTTTTTTTCAGCCCCTACCACAACGCACCACAACCAAAAACTAAACCTTCGGCTTCGGCCAAAACTTCGGCATATTTTGGCCGAAGCCGACGGTTTAGCCGATTGTAGATTTTTTAGCCGAATGTGGCCGAAGCCGAAGCCGAAGCCGAAGCTTCGGTCGGACACTATTAATAATCTTAATTTAAATTTTGATAGTTTAGATCAGTACGAGCAGTACAATATGAAAAATTTTAGTAGCAAAGTAGAAAAACGAATGGAAAAACTAGAGTCCATGTTGATATTAGACCATTGCAACGCTGAAGAAAAGAATTCTATCCTCAAGATTTGTAGAGAGTACAACGAATTGTTTTATCTTGAGGGTGATCATCTCACCAACACCGATTCCATGACTCACAAGATCGGTACTGATGAGAGTAAACCCGCACTTTACGTAAAACCTTATCGACTCCCTGAAAGCCAAAAAGAAGAAATCCATAAACAAGTTCAAGAGATGTTAGACGACGACATCGTACGACCAAGCTCGAGTCCCTGGAACTCACCCCTGCTACTCGTTCCCGAAAAACCTGGAAACGATGGAAGCAAACGTTGGAGGGTAGTTGTAGATTTCAGGAAACTAAACGATTTAACCGTCGGCGATGCATACAAATTACCAAATATCAGTGACATATTTGATCAATTGGGTAGAGCTAAATATTTCAGCACCTTGGATTTGGCTAAGGGATTCCATCAAATCCTAATGGATGAAAAAGATCGAAGCAAGACCGCATTCAGCACTCCCTTTGGCCATTATGAATATAATCGAATGCCATTCGGTTTAAAGAACGCTCCTGCAACCTTCCAACGCCTAATGAACACTCACTGGCTTACAAGGTTTTGATTGTTTCGTTTATATGGACGATATAGTTCTATACGGATACGACCTTAAAGATCATAACTCCAAATTATTAAAAGTTCTCAACCAACTCAGCATCCACAATCTGAAATTACAACCAGAGAAATGTAATTTTCTAAAACACGAACTCATGTATCTAGGTCATCTTATTTCGGAAGATGGACTTAAACCAGACCCCGAAAAGATCAAAGCGGTTAAAACTTACCCTACACCTAAAAATGGTAAAGGTATAAAATCTTTTCTAGGCTTCGTTGGCTATTATAGAAAATTTATAGAAAATTTTTCTACGATAGCAAAACCTCTTACAAAGTTACTAAAGAAAAACTGTGTTTTCAAATGGGATGCCTTCTGCGATGAAGCTTTTAGAGATCTAAAAAATAAATTAATAAACCCCCCAGTCTTAGCTTACCCCAATTTCAAAGAAGAATTTATTGTGACCACAGATGCAAGCGATGTCGGAATCGGAGCTATTTTGTCACAAGGTCTAATTGGAAAAGACAAACCCATATCCTTCGCAAGCAGAACGTTGAATGACTCCGAAGTCAGGTATAACACGACCGAAAAAGAACTACTTGCAATTCTCTATGGCATACAACAATTTCGTCCCTACCTTTATGGCAAGCCCTTCACTATTTGTACGGACCATCAACCTTTGCAATGGTTATTTTCTCGTACCGATCCTATGTCCAGACTAGCAAGATGGAAAATTTTACTATCCGAATATGAATATACCATCAAGCATAAACCGGGGAAAATCAACTTAAATGCAGATGCTTCAAGTCGAAATATAGGAGAAAGCAATATATTGGTTGTAACACGAGGGCAAAAACAAAGACAGATCGAAGATAATGTTCAAGCAAAAGTAACTGTGGCTCCTAACAGAAAGCCAACCCCTAAGGAAAAGAAGAACGACCATGCCATATCAGAACAAATTCCTGAAGGTGAAATAATAACTGATTTGTCCAAAACAGCATGGAAAATCGGGCCGTCTATAGGCATGGGAAGTCATGGTCAAATATATTCAGCGTGTAAAGCTTCAAGTTCATCAAAGAAGCCGTCCGACTATGAATATGTCGTCAAATTTGAACCACATGGCAATGGAACTTTGTTTGTTGAAATGCACTTTTGTATGCACAATGCTCGTCTTGAAGACATTACACAGTTCAAACAGCAGCGCGGACTTAAATCTTTTGGGATGCCTTATCTAGTTGGTAAGGGATCACACGACATTAACGATGTGAAACATCGCTTTGTTGTAATGCCACGTTATGGAGACGATATTTGGAAGCTTTTCTTGGAAAACGGAAGAAAGATTCCAGAACACACAATTTATCGTCTTGCCTTACAGATGTTGGATGTGTATGAGTATATCCACGGCCGAACGTATGTCCATGCTGATTTGAAAGGAGCCAACATCTTATTAGGTTATGGAAAAGGTGGTGCTTCTCAAGCATATCTGGTAGACTTTGGTTTAGCTAGTCACTACACCCAAAAAGATTTCGAGCCAGATCCAAAGAAAATGCACAATGGTACAATTGAATACACATCCAGAGATGCACATCTCGGTGTAGCAACAATGCGAGGAGACTTTGAGATCCTTGGGTATAATCTAATCAAGTGGTCAGGCGTGATGCTGCCTTGGGAACAAGAAAACCTACTTAAAGTTCCCATTAAAGTCCAGAAGTCTAAGGAAACTTTTATGAGAGATGTAAGTACTGGTTTGGAAAAACTATACCCCAGAAAAGTGCCAAATCCAATAATGGAATTCATGAAATACGTCGCTGCTCTGGAATACAATGAGACACCAGACTATGAAAAATGCCGAAAGATATTTCAATCGGGACTTAAAGCCCTTAACGCTAACAATTCGGGAGACTTAGAATTCAAACTGAAATCATCACAAGACTCTAAAACAGGACCTGAATGTAATATTATCGAAAAATTCGAATCTATCTTTATAAACAAAAATTCCGACTATAAAATCGAAATATTACCCCTAATAGACTCGATAGACGAGCAATCCTTAGTAAAAAGAATTCAAAACTTTACAAAACCCAATATAGGTAAATTTAATGTACATGATTCTTTGATTGTCGTTACACTACCCTTACCGTTCCGTACGACAAAGGACGAGGAGATAACCGAAAAGAGTCTCCGAACAATTAAGGAACACACTAAGTGTTCAAGTGAAATAGCTCCCGACAGCTAGATGACACTATGAACCTTATCCGGTTTAAGACGACCATTATTAATAATAAATTCCCTTGAAATTTCCCACATACCCCATTAACACATATATCCGGTTAAAATAAAGTTCACTTCTTTTTTGTACAACCCAAGGAACAGACTTGTTTTTCCCGAACCACAACTCAACATTTGGTCCATACGAGCCCGGTAATTTTTACGTAGAGGAATTACTAAATTAACAAGTTCCTTTTTAGAATTGCATCTCGCCATCCTAAGGTCTCAATAAATCTCACAAGCCCAGTACAATCAACATCCCATCGAAAATCTCATCAAATCATTACGCAATTAAATCATCACGCATTCGTCGCATCAATTACCCTATCAAGTTCAAACCAGTTTTTACCAGATTAACCATCGCAAAGAAGAGAAGCAGCACCCAACGCATTTGTACCACCCGCACCCATATACTCACCACCCTCCCTCATCATCAAAATCATCAATTTACAAGATCATCATGTGCTAAACTATATGCAGAACAAAGCTCTTATCAATCACTTAGATCAGGTACGTACACTTTATGTAGACCAGTGCATTGAAAATAAGTTTGGCTAGATAATATCCATAATCCTCTCACTTGTCTTCTTAACCTTGTCGCGAGCGGTAGTTCCTAAATAGAAAAGGTAAAACTAAAGAAAAAAATCGTGTTCAAAGATCATTCTTAGATTTTTCCATGAAGGCCTGATTTTTGCATTAAATAGAAAACCACAAGATCTCGCGAAAAACCTAACTTAAAACATCATTAGTTTCATAAAAAGTTGCCAAAGGTACCAACACGTGTTTGGTTTCGTCATAAATTCGTGTTCTCAAGGAAATTGAAGTGGAAAATATTTTACGAAATATTTAAACCGATTGAAATTACATGTGCCTATTATTCTTTAGTGTATAATTCGTGGATAATTCGTTCATCATACCTAAAGCGCCTTCTAAATCTTTGATTGCACATGTTTCTCGCGAAATAACCACGAGGTTAGTTTGAGGCTATAGAGCATTTTACAAAAGTGAAATAAAACCATAAGCAAATTGTTAAAAAAAAAAAAAAAAAAAAAAAGCTAGTTACAACCCATCTGTGCAGTAATAGAGAATTATTAAGTAAAAAAAAAAAAATTTATCAGATTCTAATTGAATCCATTGGTTTTGAATTGCACCGTTTTAAATTCTCCCTATCATATCAAAGCAAGGTGAGTCCTAAATCAAACGTAACAAGTAATTTATAAGAAGAGCTTATTTGGAAACAATTTAGTAATTTTATCTCTGATCATGATCGCGCTTGACGATTTTATTATCGCTTCCGACCAGTTAGTCGAATTTTATTCTGGGTTTAAAGAAAAAATTGCTACTGAGTTCACAATTAGTTCTTTAGAAGCTTATAAAATCGAATTAAATAATTTGTGGGTTGAGGTTAAGAAAAGTTATTCGTTTTGCATTCGCTCGAGTGATTGTACGGACGATGAAGAAAAAACAAAGTCGGTGAAGGCAAAGTATAGCTTTTCATCAGAGACTTATGTCAACTGTTTAAGTAACATTATTGAACTTACAAATAAACTCATAACAATTCAAAGCGAACAATCTCTATCTGTAGGCAGAGGTTCAAAATCTCCAGATACCTTTTTAGATCAGAATTATAGTAAAGCACGAAAAGATTTGGCTCAGGATGGTGTATGTTTAAAGGTTCCGCCGTGCGATACCGAAATCTTTTATGGAACTTATCTGACATGGCCTTCATTCAGAGATATGTTCACTGCTGTATATGTGAATCATCCTAAATTACAGGCAGTGCAGAAGCTTTTTCATTTACGTTCCAAGACACGCGGTGAAGCTAACAACATTGTTTGCAAATACCCTTTGACAGCTGAAAGTTTTGAGCTGGCTTGGGAAGCGCTTAAAGATCGATATGAAAATCTTAGAATTTTAGTGAACAGTCAGCTTAAGACTTTGTTCAACGTCCAACACATTGCTCAAGAATCAAGTAGTGGTATTAAAAATATTCAAAGGGAAATTAATGACTCCTTATCTGCCCTTAAGGCTCACAAAGTAGATACTTCTAACTGGGACTCCATTCTAGTATTTTTATGTTCTAGTAGATTACCTGAGCATACTCTATCGCTTTGGGAACAATCCATCGAAAACCCTCGTAAGATTCCTACATGGTCCGAAATGAATTCATTCCTGACCAATCGATATCAAGTTTTAGAAACCGTTTCTGACATTCGTCTTAAACCAAACTCGTCTACCTATAATAAGAAAAGTACTCCTCAACCAGTTCGAGAACGATTCCATCAATCTTATCATACTAAGCAATCTAATTATGCGTGTAAGCTTTGCCATCAAAATCATTCCCTAAGGTTTTGCAAAAAGTTCTTACAAATGTCAACCGATGATCGAGTTAAAGCAGTCAAAAGATTAAACTACTGCTCCAATTGTCTGGCAACATCCCACGTTGAAAAAGATTGTAAGAGCCTTTATACCTGTCTCCAGTGTAAAGGCCGTCATCATTCTCTTCTTCACGTTCATTCAGCACATCACGCTCAGTTAACTGCTCATAGTTCAAGTTTTCAACTTGAGCCAAGTACTTCCCACGAAAACTCACATATACAGTCCACTCAACTCCACACAGCTGATCCACACTTCCTACAATCATACTACAGTAGCAATCAAAATCGTGTTATATTGGCTACAGCAGTTGTCAATGTTGAACATCACGGTATACTATTCAGTCTACGTGCGTTGTTAGACCCGGGATCGGAAGTAACTTTTATATCCGAGGAAGCACAAACACGACTTAGACTCCCTGTAAAATCAATACAAGCGCATATATCCGGTATAAACGCTGTTGTTACGGCTAACGCGTCTAAATTATGTCCCATTTTAATCAAATCAAGCAGGATGCCTGATTTAACTCTGAGTGTCAACGCCATCGTGCTGAAACGCCTCACTGGTAGCTTGCCTTCTTGCTCTATAGATAAATCTGAAATATCACAACCCATTGATATCCCATTAGCGGATCCCGATTTTCACTCGTGTTCTAAGGTTGACTTAGTACTTGGTGCCGATATTTATCCTTCGCTTATTCAAAACGGTTTGAGAAAAAATATTTTTGGCTCTCTGGTGGCCCAAGATACAGTTTTTGGCTGGGTATTATCAGGACCTCTCTCTCCAAGCCACATAAACTGCTTTTCAACTGCTCTGTCTTACTACAGTGAAATATCTCTCGATAAAGAGATTTCCAAGTTTTGGGAAGTTGAGGAAATTGAGGACACAAAAATGGCCACTCCTGAAGATGAAATCTGTGAGAAGTTATTTGTAGAAACAACCAGGCGCACTAGTGAAGGTCGATTTATCGTAAGGCTCCCTTTTAAAGATAAAGTTTCGAACTTAGGACCATCAAGAAAAAACTATTAAGCAATATCTCCGCACTGAAAATTCCTTAGCCAGAAATCCAAGCTTCCACAAGGAATATAACGATGTTCTAGAAGAATATTTGACTCTTAATCATATGCGAAAGGTAGCGCCTTTTGAAATTAAGAAAGGCAATGACATACGTTCGTACTACTTACCACATCATGCGGTGGTCAAGCCTGAAAGTACAACGACAAAAACCCGCGTTGTGTTCAACGCATCTAACCCAACAGAAAACGGTGAAAGTCTCAATGATAGTCTGTATATTGGACCCAGTCTTCAATCCGATCTAATATCGCTAATTCTCAACTGGCGGTTTTATAAGTATGTTTTTAATGCTGACATAACTAAAATGTACCGTCAAATTTATGTTCACTCTGAAGACACCCCATTCCAAAGAATTTTATTTAGAAATTCTAAGACGAATTTGATTGAAGATTACGAACTCCAAACTGTCACATTTGGCGTGAATTGCGCCCCATATCTGGCGATTCGAACTCTCAAGCAATTAGCTGATGATATTCAAACTCAGTTCCCTTTAGCATCGGATATAATTCGAAATGAATTTTATGTAGACGACGTCCTCTCTGGCTCCCACGATATTGAAAAGGCAAAGAACTCTCAGCAAGAACTAGTGGAAGCTTTAAGCACAGCTGGTTTCACACTACGGAAATGGACCTCAAATTGTTCTGAGCTCTTGGAATCCTTTCCCTCAGACGAACTTTTAAACCTTGAGTTTTTAAAACTTGAAGAAAAATCTTGCACTAAGATGTTAGGTATACAGTGGAACGCCACTGCCGACTGTTTTGAATTCTCAATCCTTTCTCAACCTCAAGATATGGAGGCTCTTCCAATAACAAAAAGAAGAGCATTATCGACAATCGCTAAATTGTTTGACCCAGCTGGCTGGCTTGCACCTGTTATTATTACGGCGAAGATTGTGATGCAGCAGATTTGGCGCGATGGCACGTCCTGGGACTCTCCTCTAGAGCCTCTAACGTGTCAGAATTGGAAGAATTTTGTAGCTAATCTTCCTGAGATCCGAAACATTCAGGTTCCCCGATGGATTGGGTTTGACCCTTCAGTTTCTGTGCAACTGCATGGATTCAGTGATTCTTCCGAGCGTGCCTATTGTGCTGCAATATATCTTCGAGTTAATCATGGTGAGAATAGATTCTCGTCTCACCTTCTCTGTGCTAAAACAAAAGTCGCTCCCGTTAAACAAATTACACTGCCGAGACTGGAGCTTTGTGCCTCCGTTTTACTCTCGAAGCTTGTGAAGAAAATAATCTCTCAACTTAAATGCCCGATGGAAGATATCTTTGTTTGGACAGACAGTTCCATCGTTCTCGCTTGGTTGGAAAAACCTGCTCGTGTGTGGAAAACCTTCGTGGGCAACCGAGTTGCAGAAATATCCAAAAATCTTAAGGATATAGCATGGCGCCACGTTTCATCTGCAGATAACCCGGCAGACCTTGCAACACGAGGCTTAACAGCATTGGAACTTCGTAATAAGCAACTGTGGTGGCATGGGCCTACATGGTTATCTCAAGCTCAAGAATCTTGGCCTATTTCGATACCTGATGTTTTAAATAAAAATGGTTTAGAAATTCGTCCCCTTCAATGTTTTGTTACTTTGCTTTTCCCGGATGTTGACTGCGTTTTAAGAAGATTTTCATCATGGACAAGGATGATACGAGTTAGGTGCTATGTTTATCGTTTCATTCAAAACACGAGAAGTCGTACACGCAAGATCTTCCCTTTCTCTGATCTATCGTTATCCCGAGAAGAAGTTTTGAATACGAAAATACAATTAATCCGTCTAACACAAAAGCTATATTTTCCTGATGAATACTCAGCGCTTTACCAAAACCAACCGATTTCAAAGAAAAGCCAGCTTTTGACCCTTAACCCATGTTTAGACCAAGAGAGATTAATGCGTTTAGACGGAAGACTAGCATCCTCTTCCCTTTCTTATGATGAGAAATTTCCAATAATTTTGCCTTACCACGCTCCTTATACACTCCTTTATACGACATTTGTTCATAAAGTTACACTTCATGGTGGAAACCAACTGGTGGTTCGACTAATTCGAACAGAGTATTGGATACCCAGCCTCAAGAACTTGATTAAAAAATGCATTAACTCATGCAATGTTTGTAGCATTTATAAGCGAAATATGGCTAAACAACTAATGGCAGCACTTCCCAAGGAAAGGACAGAACTTTCACTACCATTTACAAATACTGGCATAGATTTTGCTGGTCCCTTTACTATAAAAACTTTCTCAGCACGGAATTGTCGCATTTCTAAAGGCTACGTTTGCCTTTTTATTTGTTTTGCAACCAAGGCGATTCATTTAGAACCTACTACTGAATTGTCTACACCTTCGTTCCTAGCCGCATTCTCTCGATTTGTTGCTCGTCGTGGGCTCCCTAACACCATATTTTCCGACAATGGAACAAATTTTGTTGGTGCAAGCAAGGTCCTGGCGAGTGAATTCAAAATCTTTCTCAAAACATTTTCTCAAGAGGTATCAGACAAATACCAGTTGCAAGGGTTTAAATGGAAGTTTATACCTCCTGGTGCCCCACACATGGGGGGATTGTGGGAAGCGGGTGTTAAAAGCTTTAAGACCCACTTCCGTAAAGTCGCGGGATTTAACAAATTTACGTTTGAAGAGTTTTCTACTCTCTTAGCTAGAGTTGAAGCATGTCTTAATTCTAGACCTCTTGTACCACTATCCGATAATCCAAGTGATATTCTCCCCCTCACTCCAGGACATTTCCTCCGTGGAGCTCCACTGTTAGCTCCACCTGAGCCAAATTTAGTAACACAATCTCTTAATATTAGTGACAGATGGAAAAGGGTTAAAATACTTCACCATACCTTTTGCCTTCGATGGAAAGAAGAGTATCTTAAAGAGCTCCAAAAAAGGTATAAGTGGAAGTACGCGAAACGTGATATGGCTTTAGATGATCTCGTCGTTGTTCGCGAAGAACATGTTCCTCCCAATGAATGGCGCTTAGGTAGAGTAGTAAAACTATACCCAGGCTCTGATGGTAGAGTTCGGGTAGTAGATGTTAGAACTGAAAACGGAATTTTGAAACGTCCTATTGTTAAACTTTGCATCCTACCACCAGGTGAAAAAGAAAATGATCTTTGAATTGCTTCCTCTGATAAATCCCTTTGATTAAGATTGCTAAAAAGTATTAAAATAAACAAATTTATTGAAAATGCACTGTTCTTCGAAACTGTACGTAACCATAATTTATGTTTTCTATAATATGTATAATATAATATTTTATAATATTTTCTATAACTTTAACTGAATTGTTAAATAATATTGTTATTATAATATTTTATAATATTTTCTATAACTTTTAACTGAATTGTTAAATAATATTGTTATTATAATATTTTATAATATTTTCTATAACTTTTAACTGAATTGTAAATTAAATTTTTATCGAATTGGTCTATTATCACTCCCCTACTAACCGATCCTTTCCAAGGAGTGAGTAGAACCCCTCCATAACCAAAGGTTCTCCGAATAATTATTAAATTTACTGTATATTACTTATATTCTGAAGAGTTATTTGCATGAATATTGCAAGGCGGCCGGTAATGTTCAAGTGAAATAGCTCCCGACAGCTAGATGACACTATGAACCTTATCCGGTTTAAGACGACCATTATTAATAATAAATTCCCTTGAAATTTCCCACATACCCCATTAACACATATATCCGGTTAAAATAAAGTTCACTTCTTTTTTGTACAACCCAAGGAACAGACTTGTTTTTCCCGAACCACAACTCAACACTAAGTTTGAAAAAACTATTTCTTTTTCACTACCTGTCTCAAATAACCAAGTTAGACATACCTTCAAAAGAATATTGAATGAAGTTTTCGGAGATTTGACATTAGACATATACCTTCACATTGATGAAAGGATTTCCTTGACTGATCCAGAGATAATTTCTAAGATTCTGTCAGAATATCATGATTCCGCATTTGGAGGCCACCAAGGTGTTTCACGGATGTATAACCGAATAAAGGCGAAATACTTCTGGCCAAACATGAAAGCTGATGTACAAAAGCATGTGAGCATATGCACGTCTTGTCAACGAAATAAAAGTAGAAAAAATAAACCAGTCCCCATGAAAATTACAACTACTAGTGTTAGACCATTTGAAAGAGTCGCTCTAGACATAGTTGGACCACTTCCTGTTAGCTATGGTGGAAACAAATATCTACTTACCTTCCAGGACGATTTGACAAAGTTTTCGGAAGCTATGCCAATACAAAACGCTGAAGCTTCAACTGTAGCTAGAACATTCGTGGAAATCATAGTATGTCGCCACGGAATCCCTCTATCTCTTTTGACTGACCAAGGGACAAATTTCTTAAGTATCCTCTTCAAAGAAATGTGTAGCCTATTGAAGATAAAAAAGTTGAATACAACGCCCTACCATCCTCAGACAAATGGAGCATTAGAACGAAGCCATAGAACATTAGCCGAATATCTACGACACTATGTGAACCAAGATCCTTTGTCATGGGATACATGGATGCCCTATTCTATGTTTGTATACAATACAACACCACACAGTAGTACAGGATTTTCACCCTATGAACTCCTATACGGATTCCCTGCTAATATTCCAAGCATTCTGTCACAAAAACCCAAGATTTCTTATAACTATGATAACTACGTTAACGAACTTAAGGCTAGATTACAACACGGATATGAGACAGCAAACTCAATCCTCATAGAAAAAAAGGAAAAATCAAAGACTCTTTACGACAAGAATGCTAGACCAAAAATATTTAACGTAGGAGATAAAGTCCTAATAAAAAATCAAACCAGACAGAATAAACTTTCGACTCTGTGGGACGGACCATACGAAGTCATAAGAATCCATTCGGATGAAAATACTGTAGTAAGAGTAGGTAAGAAATCAAAATTAATTCACAACAACAATTTACAACCTTTTAACGAATAACTAACTCTACACAATTAAAATTTTTACACGCACGAAAAAAAAAAAAAAAAAACCAACCGACCATTTTTTTTGGCTTTATAGATAATGGGTCCACTAGTGTACTTCATGCTACTACCATTATTGAGCAGTGCAACTCTCAAAATAACCCAAATCGACCAAAATCCGGGAATCTAATTCGAGGAGATGGGCAAGGTCGAACTCTTCACAACACAATGGAAGCTTGTAGCATATTACGACCTAACATTGTTCAATGGAGCTCTAAGACAGGCGGAGTTCTACGTTAACGAGATAAACAGTCTGTGTGAACAATTAAAAGGTAAACCGAATTTTGACCTTCTCTGCAGTAGCGGAAGTATCACACCTAATGAATGATATAAAACTAAAATTTAGCTCAATACAATCCAAACCCAAACCTAGGAAGAAAAGAGCATTAGTTAATGTTATAGGAACAATTAGTAAATCTCTGTTCGGAACAATGGACGAAGACGATGCTAAATTTTACGACAAACAGATAGAAAAACTAAAGTATAATGAAAATTACCTTCTAGAGCTCGTGAAGAACCAAACACTTATAATAGAAACAACGACCAATATGTTTAACAAATCAGAAATTACTATTGAATCCCAATTTAAAGCTATAAATTCAAAAATTGAAGACGTTAAAGATGCAGTCGATAGACTCGTCAATCAAACCTCAGATCAGTCTACAATTTTAAAAATAGAATCTCTTACCTCACTTTCAACACTCCTCATCATAAGATACCAAAATACTATTTCTGACATACTCGATGTCCTAGTAAACGCAAAAAACGGCACACCGCATCCGACCATCATTACACCGGATCAGCTTAAAAATGTTTTGCTAAAAATAAAACAGGAACTTCCTGGTGATCTACAGTTACCGTACTTGGGAAATGAGAATGATATTCTACCACTCTACGAAATAAGCAGTATGAGTGCAACCATAAAAAAGGAAAAAGTAATTTACGAATTCAAAATTCCTTTACCTTTCAGAGACAGTTTCCAACTTTATAAAGTTATCCCCCTTCCAACTCGTTTGAATGACAAACTTGTATTTATACAACCAACATCAAAATACCTTATCATTGATTACAAAAAGGAATACTATTACGACATAGAAAGCCAAGAGGTGAGTCATTGTAAAAATTTAAATAACAATTTCTTATGCGAAATATCACACCCTTTATTTAGCACCAATAACAAAAACCCCAAATGTGAAATCCAACTTTTGCAAAGAATTCAATCTTTTCCGACTTCTTGCGACATTAAAGAGTCAAACGTATCAACAGTTTGGATACAAGTATCACAACACAATACATGGCTATTTTCTTCTTTAGGAAAATATATAATAGACGAAATTTGCCAGGATACTGTTGTAACACATACTCTTGAAGGAACAGCTATTTTAGAACTCACTGGAAACTGCTTCCTAAAATCAAAAGATATCACTATACGATCTAAAAACGAAAAATCTTCTTTTGTTTATAATTCCTTCATCCCCGCTTTAAATATTTCCGAAATTAAGAACAACTATCTGAAAAACGAAGCAAAACCAGAGGTTACATTCATTAAATATTCTAGTCAAGACGAACTAGAACTTCTATCAAAAAGTATACAATTCCAAAAAACTAAAGAATTAACACTCTTTTTAACAATAGACAAGCACGACGTACACCACTATACGCTCATATATATAATCTTCACCATCCTTTTAATATCACTTTACTACAGACGATACAATACGTATAAAGTCAAACAAGAGAAAACAAATAGTTCGGGAAAAGGTAATGTTGTCCAGATGAACAAGAAAGAAAACGAAGTACCAATTTTTGTGCTCAGCAAATAAAAAAAAAATATAGTATGTCATTATACCATTACTAACCATAAATCACTATTAATTAATACGATATAAAATTATGTAAGAAAAAAAAACAATTATTAATACTATATAAAATTATGAAAAAAAATTTTTTTTTTAAGATGTTTATGCACATATAACACATTTATAATACCTGTAAGACATGTAAATCTATTTAAAAATTTTTACAACTTATAATCTATTACAAAAGCTAAATCTGTCTAGAAAATGTTTACTACTTTAAATCATAAAACAGTAAAGAACAATAAAATAAACAAATAATAAAAATTTTACTGATCCATTAAATATATCTACGTATGTATAACTAAATAAACGAATTAGTAACAATAATAATAATTTGAAAACAAAATTTGAAACAAAAATTCACTGATTTATTAAATTTATCTATGTATTACCATGCTATTATCTATTATATAATCTAGTAATAAAAACAAAAGTTTTTTGTAAAACTCTGACTTCTTCGCATTTGGTTCAACTCTACACGTTTTGCGAAAATTCCTAACCTTTTTATTGGCTACGAATTTTCTTTTTTCAAGAGGGGGAGGATGTTGTGATCCGAGAACCACAACTATTCCCAACCTCCAACCTTCATTCAGAACCAACTCATTCAGAAAAACACCAACCACATGGCATAGTTTTCATTTTCGTCATGTAGAACAACGTATGCACGTCACTATGACTCAAGCCATATGCGCACCTCTATAGCAACGAAAACAGATGAGTAGACAACTGCTATGCAATAGAGTATGTCAAGTGCAATGTGCAATACGAGACCTACAAAACTGCGATCGATGAAGACACACCCAGAAGTACTTGAGTGGGTCACCATACGATCGGCATATAGGTTTAAGCGTGTTCTATGTAATGACCAATGAAGAATTGTGACCATGGTGTGTGGCCTAGTTCGGATGAACTAAATGAGGTAACATGGTTCTGACGATGGTAAACGGCTAACTAAGTAATAGTAATGAATAAAAACCAATAAATAGAGAAGCGAATGGGAAGAAGGGCAGAGTTGAAATTTGAGTTTATATAGTAAAGGTTGCAGCCAAATGCATTGAGACAGCGGGCCTTCTACTACATTCAAATATATTCAAATAAAAAGAATTTAAACAAAGTATTATCTTTTGTTTCGACTCTCCGTCACCTGCTCTTCCTTTTGAAGCACGGCAGAACGTAACATCTGCCTTGGTTGCGAAATCTTTTAATTTTTCATCAAAAAGCGTAGCCATTCTTTCAAAAAGATCATTAATTTTCATGCTACCAACAGATGAATTGCTACATGAAGATGAACTTGATTTTTAATAAATATAATTTGATTCTTTAATAAATATAATATCCGTATGAGTGAGTGCAGCGAAATAAAAATAAAAAATCTGATTGGAGGATCTAAGGATAAAATTGAACAACTTCAAAAGTCAGGAATTTATTCTATCGGATGTAATGATTGTGCAAAAGAATATATACGACAGACAAGAAGACCTATTCGAAAAAGATTTAAAGAACATTTTGCACATCTTAAATATAATGAAAAAGAAAAGTCAAGTGTTGCAGAACATATGCTAGAAAATAGTCATAGCTTTAGTTTGCAAAATTTAAAATTAATAAGAAATGTAACTAGCAATTATGAATTAGATGCTTTTGAATCATTTTACATATTTAAAAACAAAAATAATGTAATGAATAGTGATGATGGACCAATCAAAGATTCAATATTAAAAAAATTTTTTAATAGATTCAACTCAACTCAACTGTAATTTTATTTAGAAACATTTTTGTTTATTATTAGTTTTTTGACAAATAATTTAATTTAATTTAATTTATAAATCTCACAGACGATGGAAGCATTGCTTCTGAAATGTACATCTGAGGAAATATAAAAAGTGTTTTAACTGTTAAAAACTTTACTAATCTCTTCATTTATTAGATTAAAAAACACGTGGAATATCTCAACTAAAAAACTCATAAATAAAACTCCGCAATTTTAATTAATTCACTGCATAATTCTATGGAGGTACAACTTTTAAAGAATTCAGTCCATTTTGTGTTAACATTAGTTTCATCGCAAGGAGAAAGGTTATCCATATAGTGCTTAAGATTACAAAATTGATCAAATAACGCACTGTCCCTAACATTAACACCTTTTTCCTGAATACAAATCAAACATGGTTCTGTTGTGCTTTGATTTTCCACACATTCAGAGGAAGTCGTGGTGCGTTGAACTTAATGCAATTTGAGTTGACTCGTTGCACATCGATTGCCCAATGCCTTGCATTGGGTAAAACGTGTATGCGTTTTAGTCATCAAATTGTGCTGAGTTTTCAAACGCATCGGCTATCCAATGTTGAACTTGGAGTTCGCGATCGGTTCTATGACACGATAAGTTTGAGTTGTATTTTAACTAATGTCCGACCGAAGCTTCGGCTTCGGCTTCGGCTTCGGCCACATTCGGCTAAAAAATCTACAATCGGCTAAACCTTCGGCTTCGGCCAAAATATGCCGAAGTTTTGGCCGAAGCCGAAGGTTTAGTTTTTGGCTGTTGTGCGTTGTGGTAGGGGCGAAAAAAAATTCAGTTTTTCGTAGAACGTAGAACAGTGTTGAGTTATTTCTTGTTCTTTTCCTTAATTTCAATAAAATATTAATACTAGTTCAAATTGTTATTATTTTTGAAACGTTAATTTAATTTATCCCGTTAATTTGGTTACTGCATGCACACATTAGATTCGTTTTGAGCGTTACCCAGAGTTGACCCAGGTTTCCTTGAGAACTCTATGAGTCCTCAAAAAACACTAAACCACAAAATCACCACAAATCCCTGTCATTTGAATAAAAATACATGCCATTTAACAGCCCTCAACTCGCCCCAGAAGAAACCAAGGGCGAATCTTTTTGTACCAAACCCAGGTCAACCCCAAGGCTCAAAAAACACTCAGTTTGACATTCAGGGCAAACTTAGGTTTTTCAAAAAACGCTTTGTGTTGACCACAGAGTTACCTCAGGGCTTCAACTAACGAACCTATTCTAGAAAAAAATCATAATTTTTTTCAATTTTAGTCAATCTGGAACGAAAATTCTTCAAGTTATTGAAGCTTCGGCTTCGGCTTCGGCTTCGGCCGAAGGTTATTGTCAAGCCGAATAATCGGCTTCGGCTTCGGCTTCGGCTACAAATCGACCTTCGGTCGGACACTAATTTTAACCATTCAAGTGCGCGGTTGTCTGTCTTTTAATTTCAATATTATACATAACATTTTGGCGCAGCCGGAAGGATACCACATACGTTTTCGATTTTAAACAGTTTAAAAATACATAAATACAGTGTTTTTGCTATCTATATAAGTAGACAAACGAGTGTAAAAAAGAAAAAAAAAATTCTGTTCGTGTTTGCAGTTGTAAACATATTTTCTTGGTAAAGAAAATTGATTAAAAACTTTGACTGTTCTTATTTGAAATTTCAAAAGAAAAGATAATAATCAAATGCAGAAAGCGGTTCAAGCGGAAAAACAAAAACACTGCAAAATTGTGTTTGAGTAAATAAGTTTCACCAAAAACAACGCAAACAAAGACGAAAAAATTGTTCAAGGTAAGTATACCTTTATTTTGCTTTATTTTTATATTGTTGTCTGTTTATTTTATAAAACGTTCTATGATTGGTGTAATTTTTTTTGGTTGTTGAGTGTGTTTCCTGCAAAATAAGAAAAATAGTAAATAGATTCAACTGGGTTAAGTTATAGGTTTTGTTTGATTTTTGTTGTTTTTCTCTTCCCTAACGACCTGATCGAAGAATTGGAATTGTTGAAAAAAGACGACGTATTTACACAACATCAATCATCATTACCATCAAACATCACCTCATACACAGTACCCACCTCAACAGATATTCGACCCTCATATGTATCCTTTCCCGAATGCATCTCCATCTACACACTCAACTGCGTACATTGCAACTCCCTTGCCCGGTGTGTCACCTGGAACAAGCGGCAGCCCCTGTTTTCAGACTGCCCAGGTCAAGGAAAAACATTCCAGGACACAAGGGCAAGATTTTAAAGTAAAATGCGGATTCTGTAACAAGGCCAATCACACTTATGTAGAGTACCGGTAAAGAAAGAGCACACCTTATTGTGAAGCGTGTGCCTCCTATGGGCACAGCATAGATGTGTGCCCAAAGTCCCATATTTTCACCATAAAACGCACGACGCAAAAGCCGCAAGTAAAGTGCAAGTGGTGTTCTAGACTGGGACATGTGAAGGATGAATGTTTCTCAAAAAAAAAAATTACCTTCGAGAGCATTCGGGAAACGACCCGGGGGTCAGTCCAAGAAGGTAGACTGTGCTCCAAAAAATGTATCCTTCTCATTAAGAAAACAAAGAAGTGACTCTCCAGCTTCGTTGATATCGTCAGAAATATGCAATAATGAGTTGCCTACGATATCAAAAGCTGAAGAGACTTCTATAAAAAATAAAACAAAAACCAACAGAAAAGGGCCAACACAGCGCTAAAATAACGAACAACATCCGAAAGTGAACGGCGACTCAAAGGTAAATGACCGAGAGTCAAATTTCTTCACCTTTCAGTCAGTTCGTAAAACCAAACACACAGCTAAAGCGTCAGTATCTGAAGCTAAAGTTAACCTAGGTCAGGCTGATCTCTGGTTACTCGTTGTGAGTGTTTGCTTGGTTTTGAATGAGTGCTGCGTTAAAATTAGAACTTTATTAACACAAGCAGTTGATAAGCTTAGGTTTTTTGTTGGCTTATTTTCTAATAGTTGGTTGATTTGGGGTATAGCGAATAAGGGACAGAAAGGCAACAAAAAGTTATATGCATACAACAACATTCGTAAGCACGATGTCTTTGTTGAATTACCGATGTCATTGGCCAGGTCTGGAAGAGTTCTGGTGCTTGTAGACACGGGAGCAGACTCGAACTTGTTTAATCGAAGTTGTTTAGCAAATGCAGGCAATATAAATACCCGAGACATTAAGCAATTCGGTGGTGTTTTTGGTGGAGTGGGCACAACGGTAGGTACGGTTAAGACATGTGGCTTAGACCACATGCCCGCTGATGGTATACTAGGCCGTGATATTCTCTGGAATCACACAATTATCGATGCGGTATCAAAGAAAATTAAATTTTTGGAAGGTAATAGAGTTTTGATTGAATTACATCTTAAGTGTTTACCTCGAATTCAACTTTCTTGTCCCCATTAAATGAACAAAACAAGCAGTGCAAAATTGGAGCTCGTACACAAAGAATTGTTAAGCTCGAAATTCCAAATTCTAAATCGAATGAATTACTAGTTCATTCACAAGAAATAGATTGCGGAATTTATTTGGGAAACACAATTGTGCAAGCGAAGAAACAATTACGTCCATGTCCCTGTTATGAATAGTACAACAAGAGACTTCTTCTTGGACAAAAACTTCGTCCCGAGCTACTCCAATTTTAGAAACTATAAATTTGTTGATAATAGTTCGGGAAACAAAATATGGGCAAATTTTACAAAAAAAATGCGAAAATGAACGGATAAGTCTTCTGTTGAATTCCTAAAATATGGATGAAAACCTAACCAACGAACTTTTAGGTGTTTTAAATGGGTCGTTGGAAAATATAAACGTCGAAAAACTAACCGAATTGATTAAAAGCGCTAACCCAAAGTTCAACAATCAAACTAAAAGTAGAAAACAAACAAAGCAAAAGTGGTTTGATGATGAGTGCAGAAAAGCGAGAGATTTGTCCTTTGCATTTTTACGTCTGTTTCGGAAACAGAAGGCGTGTTTATTTTTATGCTAGTATATATACAGCATTCGAGTTAAAAAAAAAAACGATCTGTCCACAGTATTTTCAGTTCTATTTTCAGCAACAAGGTGGAACTAAACGTCAAAGCTTGCTGTTACTTTTCAAAGCTCTCTGTGAAATTCAAGATGAAACAAAATCAAATTCATACCAGGTTTGTTTCGTTAATTGTTCTATCAAATGAATAACGATACAAAGCCAGGTATGAATTTGTATTTTTTTCTTATTTTCCATACATCAGATTCTCTCTTACAGCTCTTTTTTTTTTTACTATTTTTGGAGGCATCGTCCAGCAGTGAAGAAAGCTCTATGTCAAAGTCAGCTGTTTTGTTGAAAAAAAATTTCGGGTATGTTCGGGGAGTATGTAAAAAGTTATTAAAAACTAATCTTTGATGAGATTTTTCATTGGCAAACAGAATCAATTTATTTTTTATCCAAATCTTTGGGAAAGCAATTCTACGCTATTGACTAGTCTTTTGGATAGGTTAAGAAGGAAAATAAGTCGTTTCTATTTACAAAACCGTGAAATTGAACTATAATACTACCGCACAAATAAATACAACCCAAATTAAATTAAGTTGAAACACGTACTGCTAGTCCCAAACTTGAATTTCTATTGAAGAATGTTTAATTTTCATATATATATTTTTCCCTTTTGATCATTTTTTACTGCTTTGTTTGTTTGTATGATTTTGTTTTTTTCTTGCATTGGGCTATATTCTTTAGTCAAATAATTCCTTGAGAAAAGCTATTAGCTTCAGCAAAAAAGAACTAGTGCAATATCCTGTATTATATACACCACCAGGTAAGAAACAGGGCGAAAATTCAATAAGAATATAGTTTTAATTTCTTTAATTTTTAAGCGAGAGAAAAAATTTCTTTGCAAATACCACATTTTGTTTGAACACGTCCTTTCGAAAAAGCTTTGATGAACTGAAATCAATGGTGGTGCCATCTTATTTTCAAAGCTGGAAACTATCAATCCACAGCAATGCCATCCCTGTTTTCACTGTGGAAAATTACGACAGTAAAATGATTTGTTGTTGTTCCCCAAGGGAAATTTTTATTGTACTATATACTAGCATAAAAAAACACATCTATAATAACAGCTTAATTCAAGCTAACTATGCAGCAGCAAATAAAAAGTTTAAAAACTTATGCTACGCAAAGAAAAAAGCATATGATCTTAAAAACTTAGAAAATATCAACGCAGCCAAATCATCAGCAGATTTTTGGAAAGCAGTTAAAATGGTTGTAGGGAAAAGAAATGCTATTGCAGTCTCTTCAATCACTTCATGCAGCTTCTTAACACAGAGCAACTCTCTCCACCTATTCTGTACGGTGCTGCGTACATTGGTTGAACAATTAGACTCCCCAATAGCTCTGTTGGAGGTAGAAGAGGCCATATACAACGCCAAAAATGATAAAGCGCCAGGTGAAGATGGAATCTCGTTTGAATTCATTAAAAACTGCACACATGAATTTAAAATCCTGCTCACAAAAACGTCTAACAGAATCTTTGAAAAAGCGGAAGTTCCTGATAATCTCCTCAAATCTTTAATATACCCGCTCCACAAAAAAGGAGATTATGAAAACCCTGCTAATTACAGAGGCAGATCATTTTTGAACACGTCGGCCAAACTTTTTTCATCTATACTATATAAAAGGCTTACCCAGTGGGTGGAAAAGAACGAAATTTTGTATGAGTTCCAAGCTGGATTCAGAAGAGACTACTCGACTGTAGACCAAATATTTTCGTTGATAAGCTTAGCAGATCTCTATAGAAGTAGGAATAAAAAGCTGTACGGTTTCTTTGTCGACTTTCAAGCTGCATTTGACTCTATACCGCGTGAAGCTCTCTTCTATAAATTATATCAGCTTGGAATATCTTCAAAAATGTACCAGAACAATACAGCTCGTATCTGCGATGGAAAATGCTTCTCCGAAGATTTCGAAACAACTGTGGGAGTAAGGCAAGGATGCGTTCTCAGTACACTACTATTTACCCTGTACATTAACGATATCACAGATGCTGTCAGAGGTGGAATTGAGCTCCGTCAGACAAGTATTCCAGGCTTACTTTATGCAGATGACATAGTTTTTCTCGCCGAGACAGTTGATGGCATGCAGCTTATGATCAACAGATTAGAAAGGTACTGTAAGAGTTGGAACCTAACTGTCAACCTGGAAAAATCTAAAATGATGATCTTCAGAGGTGGTGGAGGCAGATATTCGAGGATCGAAAAGTGGGTGTTTCAAGGTGAGGAAATAGAAATTGTAAAGGAGTACAAATACTTGGGAGTATTGATTTCCTCGAACTCTTACATGAATAAACACTTTCAATTAAAACTGGCAGAAGCAAAACGAGCTATGAGTACTGTTTGGGGCAGTTGTATCCATAAAAAGAGTATTTCGCATACATCAAAGCAAACCCTATTTCGTTCAACTGCAACTGCCATTCTTCTTTATGGAGCCCAAGCTTGGGGATGTCGACCATACGAAACAGTAGAGAAGTTTCTTCGCTATTTTATTAAAAGGTTTTTTAGAATACCCACTAGTTCTCCAAACTACTTGTTGCATTTAGAGACTGGTGTTTCCCCTATGTTTTTGGATACTCTAAAGCTTCACTTCAAATACATAACGCGAGTTTTAGCAATGCATGAGCAGAGAATACCAAAAATAGTACTTATGTGGAAGAAGCTGGCGTCGGAATGTGGAGTAAACCTGACAATTGCAGCTGAAGAGCAAGTGGAATCCCTTAAGCCAAAAGTTGATGAATTGCTGAAGAAAACGGGATGTAGAATGTACCAAAAGTTCATGCAAGAGGCGCAGAATTCACAGTACAGATTATACTACAGCAAGTTGAATCACTTCTTAAATGAAGGAACTTATTTTTTAGAAGAGCACTCAACGGAATTAATAAGCACAATCTTCCGAATAAGAGGTGAGCTATTAAATCTCAATTATATATCACACCGTCCTGAGTTACCAATTTTATGTACTTTATGTAACTTATAAGAGGTGACAGTTTGCCCAATCAATGGAGGGAAAGTTTTCTTCTTCCAATGTACAAGGGAAAGGGAGATACCAGAAGCTGTGACTACTATTGTTCGATCAAGTTGATGTCCCACACTATGAAGATCGTTGAGCGGGTTTTGGATAGCCGACTGCGGAAAATAATAAATCTGTCTGATGACCAATGCGGGTTTTTTCGCGGGTAAGTCAACTACAGACGCAATCCAAAGTATAAGGATCAGTATGGAAAAACACCGAGATGCCTTAGAGGATTTGTGTATTGTGTTGGTTGACTTCGAAAAAGCATTCGATCGACAACCACGAGATCTGATATGGGTGGCCCTCAGACACCGAGGAGTTCCTGAAGCCTATGTCCGAATAATTATGGACATGTACGATGGAGCAGTTACAAAAGTGAGATGCCCAGCTGGAGTCACCGAAGAATTCCAAATAACAGTAGGTGTACATCAGGGAAGTGTCTTGAGTCCACTGCTCTTTATTGCTGTTCTGGATTATTTGCTCGAAGGAAAAGTAACGGACAATAAAGTACAACAATTATTCTTTGCTGACGATGGAGCCATCATAAGCGAGGATCCTACATCCCTGCAACGAGCACTTGACGTTTGGATTGATGTTCTGGAAGGAAATGGGTACCGTATTAGCGCTAAAAAGACTGAATACCTGTGCTGCCCTTTTTCTGATCCAGACAAGCCTATTCCAGACATTTATTTGAATGGAAATGTGCTTTCCAAGTGTGAAAAGTTTAAATATCTGGGATCTATGATCAATAGTGAAGCAACTTGTGATGACGACATCAATCATCGAGTAAGCGTAGGGTGGATGAAGTGGCGAGAAAACTCAGCTATCTTCTGTGATCGAAAAATGCCCCCTAAGCTGAAGGGAAGACTCTACACAGCAGTTGTCCGTCCAGCTCTGACATACGGTTCACAATGTTGGACAATGTACAAAAAGTATGAGAGCAAATTGACGGCAGCCGAAATGAAGATTCTTCGGATGACAGCAGGAGTAACAAAGCTTGATCGAATTAGAAGTACTAAGATCCGTGGAAGCCTTCATGTCAAAAGTACCATCTTGGACAAAATTCAGCACGACCGGCTCAGTTGGTATTGTCATGATCAAAGGAGAGATCCGCAGAACCCCGTCCAAAAGGCAATATCGTACAACGTTTCAACAAATTCGCGACGAAAAAGAAAAGGCAGGCCAAAACACTCCTGGTACAAGCAAATGCAAAAACAGTAGCATTTGGTTGGCCTCAGACATGGAACAATCCAAAACCGGGAGGCTTGCCGACGCTTTCTAAGGTCAACGCGGCGTACCCCACAGGCGGATCACTAGTGTGAAGCAGAAAAGTGGGAGAGTTGTGATCGCTTCAAGATCACTACTCCACCCTGGTATACAAAAGAATTAAAAACCATCCGCAACGTCAGAAATAAGTTATGGAAATCCTACTTAAACTGTCCGACACCTTCTAACCATTGCAACTACCTACTAGCTTCCTCTAACTTTTCGTCTCTTTGTCACACTCTCTACCAAAATTACCTTGATAAAATGCAAACCTCTCTAATTTCAGAACCAAAACGATTCTACCAATTTATTAATGTAAAAAGGAAATCTGACGGTCTTCCTTCAACGTTTAATTTTTTAGGTAATTCCTCCTCTGACGCCAAAGTAATAGTTAATTTTTTTGCTACCCTTTTTGGTCAGTCATATAGCAATAACCCGAATGTTCCTGACCTTGAATATCATAAAAGGTTTTTGTTAAATAGCCCGCATACATCTCTAGTTTCTGTAATTATTTGTCCTCAGACTGTTCGAGACAAATTAAACTTGCTGGATGATGATTTCTCCCCTGGCCCCGATTGCATTCCAGCTATTTTTCTTAAAAAATGCGCTACCGCACTCTTCGAACCCCTTACTTCTCTTTTTCAACTTTCTCTCTCCCAAGCTGTTTTTCCCACTCTTTGGAAAGAATCTTTCATTTTCCCGATCTTCAAAAAGGGCGGTAAAAACGAGGTCTCTAATTATCGACCGATAGCTAAGCTTTCTGCTATCCCCAAGCTTTTCGAAAGCATTGTGTACGACACTTTGTCTTTTCACTGCAAATCAATTGTTTCCCCACTTCAACACGGTTTCTTGAAGGGAAGGTCTACTACGACCAACCTTACCCAATTCGTTTCAATGACTCTGTTGGCTCTAGAAAATGGCAATGAGGTTGATGTTATTACTACTGATTTTAGTAAAGCATTCGACAAAATCAGTCATCAAATTATCTACCTCAAACTCAAAGCCTTTGGTTTCCCACTACAAGTTATCGAATGGATCAAATCATACCTCGAGAACCGAATTTATAGGGTTGCCTTCAGAAAAGCTTTCTCCGATCCAATATTTGCCTCTTCGGGAGTTCCCCAGGGCAGCCATCTCGGTCCACTTCTGTTTGTGCTTGCAATTAATGATGTCGGCGGTACAGTGTCATTCTCAGACCTCTCTATTTATGCAGACGACATTAAAATAGTAAAAGTTATTTCATCTGTTCAGGATTCTCTCCTCCTCCAACAAGACCTAAACACTTTCTTTATTTGGTGTAACAAAAATTTTCTTGAACTAAATGTCAAAAAATGCCAAAGTATGACTTTCTCACGTAAGCGCCTACCTTCCATTCCCCGAATTTATTGCTTCCACAACATGCCCATCCCTAAAGTTTCGTCTATTCGCGATCTTGGAATTATCTGTGACAAAGAGCTTAATTTCCACTCTCACATTAACCATATTATTGCGAAAGCAAACTCTTCCTTGGGGTTTATCAAACGCTGGTCTAAAGAGTTTTCCAACCCATATGTCACTAAATCTTTATTCACCACCTTTGTCAGGCCTATACTTGAATATGCTAGTCAGGTCTGGTCTCCCTACCAAATAACTGAATCTCGCAGAATTGAAGCTGTCCAACGTAGATTTTTAAGATTCGCTCTTCGTAGCTTACCTTGGTCTGACCCTTTAATTTTACCCCCCTATGAAAACCGATTGCTACTCATTGACATGCCGACCCTCTCTAAACGTCGTCGTATCGCTGACATTGTTTTTGTCCATCAGATTATGACTGGTACCATTGACTCCCCTGCTCTACTTGGATGATTTATATGAATACTAATCCCCGCAACCTACGTTCCGTCCCCTTCTTCCACCTACCAACTCTTCCTACCAATTACGCCCACTTTAACCCAATTTGCAGGATGCTTCGCTTAGCTAATACAGCAGGAATCACTTTCGATTTCTCAAAAAGCTCCTCATCCCTCAGAAAAATTATGTACGCTTCCTCTATCTTACCCTTGAACCTGTTTTGGATCCCCTTCTTTCACCCCCCCCCCCCCCTTAATTTTTAGATTAGGATTAAGTACTGCTGCACATTTGTAAATATGTACATGCATTTTTTGTTTTTCAAGTTAATTTTATTATTATTATTTTTGTTATTAGTATTATTGTTGTTATTATATGCGCTTGAAAATAAGCTAGATAAATAAATAAATAAATACTCGTAACGCCGGAAATGGAAAGAAGAAGAAGAAGAATGTAACCGTAATGAAAGAGAAGATGTATTTCATTTTATAGCTGTCTGTCCCGTTTTAAAAGAATTTCGAGTTCAATATTTTGGATTTCAGTCATTGGATTTAGAGGAAACACTTAAAATTTTAAATGGATCTCGTGGCTGGAAAGTACTTTCTAATTTCACTGAAATAGCGTTAAAATAAAGAAACTGCATTGAAAATGAACTTTTTTAAACATAGGAAAAAAAATGTATACAATATGTTAAAATATAATCAAAATTTAATTACAAAATATGTCAGTCTGGTGGACGGCTTCGGCCAAACCAAAAGACTTTTAGAAATAATTTACCAAAATGTTTGTATAATTTATGTATTATTTTCATGAGTGAATAAAACTAACCTAACCAACGAAGAAAAGAAGTCCGTAGGGCAGCTATGCATACAATATAATGATGTATTTTTACTAGAAGGTGATCCCCTCACTTACACACCCGTTTTGGCACATAGCATACGCATCAAGTCTGATCAAGCACCCAGTGGCGTAGCGTAGGGGGGGGTTTTGGGGATAAAACCCCCCCCGAAAATATTTCAGTCGATTATCATTCAAACGCTTCATTTATTTTTTTATTTTATTTTGTTTTATTGATACAAATTTGTTTTTCGCAAATCAGTATCTAAATAGATGTATGTTTGTGTTTTTGCCTACATTGAACTATAGAAAACAGTTGAAATGTGTTAGTAGGGCTCCTTTTTATTAAAATCATTGATTTATTAAACATGAACCGCTAGGAGCCAACTTCACGATGGTTCCACTTTTTCTAAAGGATACTAGCGAACATCATTTCAGCGGAAATCTAGTGAAACATTCTTGACACTGCTAAATAATCACGCTAGCTAAATCACAGCAGATGTCGTTAGTGTTTTAGTTAAGAGTACGATATGGCGGGCTAGTGTAACTAAAAATAAGTGCAACCATTAGGGTTTTTTCTTTTCTGTTCGTTCTCAGTTCAGTTCACTGTTCGGAACTAAAAAAGAAAAACCCCAATTGTTATCAAACTTTTGTATGGAGAATTAATGCAACTTGCAGTCCATGTATAATAAGTCAATGCAATGCTTCAATCACATTGATCTATTGCGCCAGTTCCACAAAGAAAAATCTCACTGAGCGCTCAATGTCACTTTGACGGAGCGCAAACAGTTTTGTGGAACAATTCTCAGCTTTTTAGGGCTTATATTTTTTCAACTGTGTCCTTGTTTTCAAACTTTTACTCATCATCATCAGAACGTACAAAGAAAATTATGACACATAAATGCCAAACTTGCTGAGAGAAAAACGGTGCATACATTTTTTCGTCTCAGAAATCTCCGACAAAAAAATAAAAGCTTAGCTGAGATTTTATATTGCATTAAAAAGATCTCAAAGGGCTCAGAACTCTCTGTTTGTGGAACTGGCCTATCATAAGTCAACGTTCATGTTCAATCATATCAGCAAAATAAAAATTCTCTCTAACCGAAGTAGCGCCGCCACTAGCTTGATGAGGAGTTGCTGCTCGAAAAAAAGTCGCATCGTGAGACCTACAGTCCTACACATTAGAGGAATAAAGAACAAGAAGGAAAACCAAGAAGCTCTGTAATTGCCTGCGCAAACCAGTGCGATAACGTCGTGCGATGCGATTTCTGTCTAAATGAAATACATGTAATCTTATGGAGGTTTGACTTAACGCAATCGCATCGCACGCACAAATCGCGCTGGTTTGCGCAGGACTTAACTCTGAATATTGTTTACTTGTTTTTGCTTGGCAATTTAGGCCGTGTGTGAATTGCGTTAAAACTTCTACAAAAAAAATCACAAATTAACTTTCAATGTTAAAAACATCAATAATAATCAATTCCTATTCAACAAGTAAAGCCCTGTTCACACTGTACAATTAATTGGACAGACTTCGTTTGATGGAAGTTGGATGGTCTGATGTAGTTTACGTTCACACTTATCAAGCTTGTCGTCCAACTTTATGTCACATACCCTTCCACTCCGTCCAACTTCTAGATTTTCAAAAATTTTTGAAAACAATCCAACAAGTTGGACAAGCGGTAGTATGAAGGGTTCACACTATCAAGCATTGGTCGATCAAACTTAAGTTTGTCCAACTAATCGTACAGTGTGAACAGGGCTTAGGAGAAAACTAGTAAAACAAAATACTAACCCAAGACTACCGAGCAAAGTCCGATTGTGATATATGTATATGATTGTGATTTTTTGTAAATAAAATACGAATTTCCGAAGAGAACAATTTTCAACATTTATTTTCCTTTGCTGACCTAATTTTTAAGGATACTCAACTTGGTAAGACAATTGTCACGATAGAGACGTCTTTCAGCCCAGCCAATTTATCCTGTGGCACCATAGCTTCTAGTTGTTTTGCAATTTCAGCGCCAGTTTCTCCCCCCATTTTTGGTATTGGGCCCATGGTTTCGCTTACTGCAAACATTGTTGCCGAGTAACGATCAAAGTAATTAGACATTCCTTCGGCATTTAAATGAGCTGTCTCTAATGGCCCCAAAAATGCATATCGCATGCCAAGTCCATCGGACATTACACTATCAATGTCTTTTACTTATGTACAATTATTTACATATAACCCCCCCCCCCTAGCTACGCCACTGCAAGCACCTATAAATACTTAGCAATATAGAACTCCAGAGGTGCATAAAAAAGAAATAGAGAGGCAAGTCCAGGATATGCTTGCTCAAGACATAATTTCTGAAAGTAAGTCTCCTTGGAATTCCCCATTGCTCATTGTACCCAAGAAATCTGTCGAAGGTCAAAAAAGATGGAGGGTTGTCGTTGACTTCAGAAAACTGAATGAAGTCACAATTAAAGACGCCTTTTCCCTACCAAGAATAGAAGAAATTCTTGACCAATTGTGACACTGCCAGTTTTTCACTACTATGGACTTAGCAAGTGGTTACCATCAGGTATTGATCGATCCAGCCAATCGAGCGAAAACCGCGTTCAGCACTATCACAGGGCATTACGAGTTCAATAGAATGCCTTCTGGTCTAATCGGTGCTCCGGCAACATTTCAAAGGATCATGAATCACATCGTGACTGGTTTGCTTGGCATTGATTGCTTCGTATATCTCGATGACATCGTGGTATATGGTAAGAACTTAGAAAAACACAATCAAAGACTTTCAAAAATATTGGCCAAACTCAGACAACATTATCTTAAATTGAATACTGAGAAGTGCAATTTCTTACGCCGTGAGGCTACATAATTGGGACACATATGCTCAGAAGCCTGTGCATTGCCAGACCCAGCTAAAACTCAATGTGTCACTGATTTCCCTGTACCTTCAACTATTAAACAGGTGCAATCATTTCTGGAACTCTGTGAGATCATTTCAGTCTCTCAAAAAAGCAATTTGTTCCCCCCCCATACTTATCTATACAGATTTTACAAAACCTTTTATTTTGACTACTGATGCCAGCAACGAAGCATTAGGTGCCGTTTTGTCTCAGGGTAAAGTGGGTGAAGATAAGCCTATTGCGTATGCAAGCCGACAACTTGGCAAATCGGAAAAGAGATACTCTACAATAGAAAAGGAGCTGCTTGCGATAGTTTGGGCATGCAAACATTTTCGTACATACCTTCTTGGTCGTCATTTCACAGTTTTTACAGATCACCGTCCTCTTATTAGATTCCATCACAAGCTGTCTGAGTATGATTACAAAATTATTTTCAAACCAGGCATAGTACCAATTGTAATGCGGACGCACTCAGCCGAATTCAGACGGATCCCGAAGAAATTAAGGTGGTTCAGACAAGGGGTAAAGCGAAATTGAACATAGAAAGCACAAAGGTACCTAGAGACGAAATGAACAAGAATGACATTGTTGTGACAGAGCAAATCCCTGAAGGTGAAAAAACAAAAACAGACTGTACAAAGGAGTCAGCGTTCATTACCTTAACGGATCCTGCTGAAATTGAAACTGTTCTTCATGATTCTCATGAGTCTGCACTCGGTGGACATCAGGGAGTAAAGAAGACATATATGCGTATCCGAAATCAGTTTAGATGGAAACATATGCAAAAAGACAGTAATCAATACATAAAAAATTGCGAAAAGTGCCTGTTGTGACAACAAATGCAAACGACCGAATTCTACACTACAAACCAAGTAAACAACAGCAGGTGAATGACCAACAGGTTAATGAACGTCACCACCAGTTGGCGAATAAATATGACACCTCCTGCAACTATCAGCGTTCTCGTGCTCGGAGCCGTTGCAGTGCATTGCATTGTATTGCTTGCATTGCATTTCTTTCCATTTCAATTATGTATATATTGTTTGTCTGTATCTCGAATTATTTATTGCCTAGTTAGCAGTTAAGTTGTATAAATATCTTGAATAGGAAATAAATAATTCACTTGCTAGTAAACCAGCGAGCCAAAAGACATTTAAGTTTTCTCTTCATTGACTTCCTCCCACCAGCGGCAAGGAGTTAATTAACAACTTATTCTGTCAACTATTCATGGTCCTTCGAGGAAATGAACAAGAAAGCGTAACCAGGGCTCAAACATTGGTTAGTGAAAAGCGTAGCCAGGGCTTCAAACATTGGCTAGTAAAAAGTGAGCGAATAAGCGTAACCAGGGCTTAGACATTGGTTAGTGAAAAGCGTAGCCAAGGCTTCAAACATTGGCTAGTGAAAAGTGAGCAAATAAGCGTAACCAGGGCTTAGACATTGGTTAGTGAAAAGCGTAGCCAGGGCTTCAAACATTGGCTAGTGAAAAGTAAAGTTACAAAAACAACGCATTCAAAGTACGAAAAAACTACTGTCGCTATCTATAAGATTATCTACAATATAGAACAAGACAATTCAAACATAAAACTAAGATGTTGGACGAAACAGATGTGTTTATTATAAGCTCGAAGCAAAAGGCCTTGAGAGAAGAAATCGAAAAGCAATGTCGAAACTTCGGCAAGGATAGTGCCTCCAGAAAAACACAGAAATACAAAGAAGAAAGGCTAGAACGCCTCGAAAAATGTTGGTCTGAATTTCACGCAAACCATATTCAAATAGTTCCCTTTGTAAAATTTGATACACCCTACATACAAAGGGATACGTACAACAGAGTAAAATCATTGTACGAAAGTTTCAAACGAGAATTGGAAAATATAGATCCAAGTGTCGCACAAGCTTCGAAGGAAATGGAAAGGCCTGAAGTCCCTCAAGATGCTCCCACTGCAGAAACTTCAAAGAACATCGCACAAGCTTCGAAGGAAATGGAAAGGCCTAAAGTCCCTCAAGATGCTACCACTGCAGAAACTTCAAAGAAAATTGAAAAGACATCTAATGCTTCTGCCTACAAAGCCGACACCGCAAAGCCGGACAAGAATTCAACTACCGTACAAGGTCAACGGTTGACAAAGTTAAAGCTGAGGATAACGGCCATTATCGAGAACATAGAAGAATTTGAACAAACATTCGATGAATATTCCAAGGACATTTACGACTTTCAACAAAAAATACTGCTGGAGCAGTTGCGAACATTCACTGAATTACATGAAGACTTCATCTGCAATTCATCTGAAGAAGACCTTGAGAAACCTTATGTAACGAATAAGGAATATAAAAATGTCAAACAAGAGGTCAACAGATTTCTCAATACAATGGCATCAAAACTCTCCAGTAGTAACAACAAGCCGAAGGAACATAAGACTGAATCAATGCTTCCAAGACTTAAAATACCGACATTTAAGGGTAATTATTTGGAGTGGCAGCAGTTTTATGACCTGTTCCTCAATATAATACACGCCAAGGCCAATTTAACAACGACTGAAAAAATGGAGTATTTAAAAACTCATTTGGAAGGAGAGCCCCTGCAACTCATAAAGCATCTAACGTTTTCAAGTGAAAACTATAGTAGCGCTTGGGAGATCTTAAAAAGTAGATACAACAATGAGCGAAAAATAGTGTCTATGCATATAGAGAAGATGCTCAAATCTGGACACAATAGCGCTCCAACAGCGTCTTCCATTAAAAACAGCTTGGATGCCATTAAAGAGGGACTAGCGGCACTAAAAAATTTGGGCTACGACACTTCTTCATGGGGTCCTATGATTGTTCATATGACTACAAAGTCACTTGACACAGAATCAAGAAATTTGTTTGAACAAGGTTTAGAGGAGCCAAATAAAATGCCGAAAATGAAGACTCTCCTCGACTTTCTGGAAAGACGTTACCAAGCTCTTGAAGTAATGTCAACAAACAAAAAACAAAAGAACTCATTTGAGGAACCAAGATCTGGAGTCCGTAACTTCATCATAGATGCAAAAGTTATTCAGTGTCCAATATGCAAAGGAGACCATAAAATATACGCATGTCAAAAGTTTTTAAAATTATCGCCAAAAGAAAGATGGACACAGTGCAAACAGGCAAAGCTTTGCCTGAACTGTTTGAGGCATAACAAACAGATCCAATGTTTTAGCAAGAAAAATTGCCAACATTGCAACAAGAAACATCATTCACTTCTTCACATGGAATGGACTGATAGGCCAAAACAAACAGAACTGATAGAAGCTGCAAGATCATCCGCACAAATAAATCATAGCGAACAGAACCAGAATGTTTTAATCGCAACGGCAATTCTAAAAGTTAATAATGACAAAGGACAGTACGTTACAGTCAGAGCACTTATCGATCCTGGATCCCAAGCCTCGCTAATCACCGAGTCGGTTGCACAGACACTGAAACTTAAGAAACAGGACGTTTGTGTTGAAGTCAGCGGACTAGGAGCAACAAAAGCAGGAATTGCTACTAATAAGGTAGATGTGACCATAATGCCACATTTTGCTTCGAGTTTTAAGCTAAAAATAGAAGCTCTGGTGCTGTCAAAATTGAAAAGGCAGTTACCTTCGAAGCAAACAAACACTAAACAAGTTGAAAAGTTCGATCGTCTAGAGCTTGCTGATCCAACATTCAATATTCCTGGGCCAATTGATATGATAATTGGAGCTGATACATATGGCGACATCATGTTAAGTGGTATTAAACGAGTCGCTGCTAGATCACTAATCGCTCAAAGATCACAGTTAGGTTGGCTGATCTCTGGACGAACATCAAACGACATTCCCGACACATACAGGGTTACTGGACTAGTAGCACTTACATCAATTGATCAACAACTAGAAAAATTTTGGGAGATAGAAGAGGTTAATCAACCAAAATTCCAAAAGCCGGAAGATAAACGGTGCGAACAAATCTATAAGGATACACACTACCGAAAGGACAATGGGAGATAAGTTGTGAAGATCCCATTCGACGAAGAATTAATCCAAACAAATCCACTTGGTGAATCAAGAAATAGAGCTACAGCTAGATTTCGACAGCTGGAGTTGCAGCTTAACAGGAATCCTACACTAAAAAACGATTATACACAAGTTATAAACGAGTTTCTCAACCTGGGGCACATGGTAGAAGTCAGTAACAACTCATCCAACAAAAACAATATTTTCTATATGCCACATCATGCCGTTATTAAACCTACAAGTACAACAACCAAACTTCGTGTTGTTTTTGACGGGTCAGCAAAATCAACGACTGGAGTAAGCTTAAATCAATTAATGCTGATAGGCCCTAAGCTCCAAGACGACATAACTACAATTTTGACGCGTTGGAGAAAATATAAATATGTTTTTTCTTCGGACATTGAAAAAATGTACCGCCAAATTGAATTACACGAAGAACACCAAGATTACCAGAGGATATTATGGCGCAGTTCTAACAACCAACCTATTAAAGAGTACAAACTAACGACTGTCACGTATGGTACAGCATCAGCACCTTATCTGGCTATTAGGACTCTTCAACAACTAGCTAAGGACGAACAATCCAACTATCCGACCGCTGCAGAAATAATTAACAATGACTTCTATGTTGATGATGTTATGTCTGGAGGAGATACCATCGCGGAGTGCAGGGCAGCTCAGAAAGAACTTGACGAGATGCTTAAGGGAGCAGGCTTTCAGCTTCGAAAATGGGCTGCAAACAACAGAAAACTACTACAACATATACCGATTGAGTTACGAAATCAACAAAACAAAGACGTGATGAAAGACGAAACTATAAAAACTTTGGGTATACACTGGAATCCTTTAAGTGACACATTTCAATTCAAGGTGAACGTCGATACAAAAATAACTAAGGAAATACTTACCAAACGCAAAACATTGTCCGAAATAGCCAAGTTATTCGATCCTCTTGGATGGTTGGCTCCAGTAACTGTCAGTGCCAAAATTTTAATGCAACGTATTTGGCAAGCAGAGCTTCAATGGGACGAACCACTTCCAACCGAACTGCAAAAACATTGGAACAAACTAATGATAAACCTGATTGCAGTGGAAGACATTCGAATTCCAAGGTGGATAAACTCCACAAAGGTTCAAGAATTTGAGCTTCACGGATTTTGTGATGCTTCAGAGGAAGCATATGCAGCAGTAGTTTATGCCAGGATAGCTCTACCAACGGGTTTCTTTGCTACAACAATTGTAGCTGCAAAAACAAAGGTGGCCCCAATCCGAAAAAAAATATCTCTTCCGAAATTGGAACTATGTGGTGCTCACCTGTTATCAAAGCTGCTGGCAGAAACAATGAAGACATTTGGGTGCCAAGTTAAAAACATATTTGCTTGGACAGATTCGAGAATAACGTTGGCCTGGCTACAAAAATGTCCGTCGACCTGGAAAACATTTGTTGCGAACCGAGTCTCAGAAATACAAGAGGCAGTAAACGTTAGCTGCTGGAGACATGTTCGGTCAACTGATAATCCAGCTGATGATGGTTCAAGAGGATGCCTTCCAGAACAGATGGCAACCAATGATTTATGGTGGAATGGACCTTATTGGCTGAAATTCGATTCTGAACAATGGCCGTTAAATAACCAACAGCCAATCGCAGTGATCGATATACCCGAAGCAAAAAGGGTTTTAACAATTAGAGTTGAAGAAATTGACGACCTGACTAAGAGATTTTCTTCATACACAAAACTAATAAGAGTCGCTGCTTATTGCAGACGATTCATATCGAACTGCAAAAACAAACTAAAGAAGAAACCATCGGAAACGGGTAACCTAACAACAAGGGAATTGAGCGATGGAAGTAAAGGAATCATACGGTATCTACAAGAGAAGGTGTATTCCAAGGAACTAGAATCTTTACGAGATGGGAAGGCGATCAACAAAAAGAGTAAGGTACTATCTCTGAACCCGTTTCTGAACAACGAGAACATCCTTGTTGTGGGCGGGCGGCTACACAACGCGGATCTGTCTAGCTCAGAGAAACATCCTATCATTTTACCACATCAAGAGTGGTTCACAAAACTATTAGTAGAAGATGCCCATGAACGCACACTGCATGGTGGTATTCGACTTACAATGGCTAAATTGAGACAACGCTACTGGATTATACAAGCAAAAAGATGTGTCCGACAAGTAATAAATAAATGTATAAGATGCTTTAGATTTGCTGCTCAACCAAATACTCAACAAATGGGGCTACTTCCAGCAGCAAGAGTGACACAATCAAGACCCTTTACACATACGGGTGTTGACTATGCTGGACCAATTCAAATACTGATCTCAAAAGGACGAGGAAACCGGTCAACTAAGGGCTACATCGCTATATTTGTCTGCTTTGCTACAAAAGCAGTTCACATCGAGCTTGTGAGTGACCTCACTTCAGCAGCATTCATAGCAGCATTGAAGCGGTTCACATCAAGAAGAGGGATATGTTCACATTTCTACAGTGACAATGGAACTACATTCATTGGAGCTAACAAGGAAATCCAACAACAAGTGAGAGCAGCCATTAAGTACGGTGTAGTAGACGCATCATCAATGCTTACGAAACATGAAATGCAATGGCATTTCATACCACCAGCAGCACCGCACTTTGGCGGTTTGTGGGAGTCAAGCGTTAAATCCACAAAATTTCACCTAAAACGAATAATTGGAGACACCATGTTAACATTTGAGGAACTTTCGACATTGTTGACTCAAATAGAAGCATGCCTAAACTCCCGACCACTTACGGCAATCGAAAACGATATTGACAACACTACGATACTTACTCCGGGACATTTTCTAATTGGAAGTTCTCTGAATGCTGTACCCGAACAACCCATTGATGAAAAGAAAACGTTCCGCTCACGCTGGCAACTAATACAAAAAATGACTCAAGACTTTTGGAAAATCTGGTCATCAGAATATTTGTCACAGCTTCAACAATTGCCTAAATGGAAACAAAAAGAAGACAACATTCAAACTGGCGATATAGTTCTTATCAAGGAAGACCGGCTACCACCGACCACCTGGATGATGGGAAGGATATCAGAAGTTCATCCTGGGAGTGACAACGGTGTTCGGGCTGCAACTGTATTTAGTAACAATTAACAGTTCAAGCGACCCATAACAAAGTTATGTAAATTACCAATAGAAAATGATGAGGAAGATAGGGAAGTGAGCCAAGTCAATACATCCACAAATCGCTCACATAAAATTCTTTCTTTATGCACTTTGTTTGCCTTTCTCAACATAGTCGGCTCCACTCCAGTCCCCTACGATGTCGAGATAGTTCCATTTCAAACACACCCTGGAATATACTTCGAAGATGTGGGACAGGCAAATTTGATTTCAAGCTCATGGAAGACAATTGTTTTCTTTAATTTGACGAACTATTGGCAGGAATACGAAGCATACAAGGAAATTGTTTCAAAAATGGAGAGAGTATGTTCGTCATCGGGAATGGAGAAACTAGATTCTATTAAGTGCGAAGGAATACTGAACCAATTTGAATATCAACTTCAACAAATAGAGCTCAACAATGAAATTCTCTTACACGCAAACGACGATTCATTAAAAAGGCAAAGACGATCACCATTTGACTTTATTGGAACAGTCACTAATGAATTGTTCGGTATACTTGATCAAAGATTTGCTGAGAAATATGAGCAAACAATAGAAGCTGTTCAAGAAAATGAAAAACACTTGCTACAACTCATGAAAAATCAAACAACTATTGTTGATTCCACGGTCAATATTTTCAAGAAAGAACAATCGAAAAATTTTAATCAAATTATGTTACTAAGTTCTATTGTCTCGAATTTGGAAAACGAAACAAGTAAATTCGAGTACATGGAGAGATTTTCAGCAACTGCTCTTAACGGGATACTTATTATGATCAATTATAAAGCAACCCAGAGCATATTGCTTGATATTCTGCTATCAACGCATGCTGGAAGAATACACCCTCTTATCCTTTCAGTCCGACAATTCAAAAATGAGTTGACTAAGATTCATGAGAATATCCCTAAGTCTTTAATGATTCCTGGCGAAAGACATCACGAATCCATACTGCAGCTGTATAAAATTGTAAGCCCAAGAGCTAGAGTGACGAACAACAATATCATAATTGAGATCAGTCTCCCGTTGTTGTATAATGAAGAATTCAAGCTATACAAAGTATTGTCAGTTCCAACAAATCACAATGAACGCTTTACACGAATTGTTCCATCATCGGACTATTTAATGGTAAACTTACAAGGCAACCATGTTTATCCAATCAACAAAGATGAATTCCTACTTTGTAAAATAAGGCCTTCCGACATCTTCTGGTGCCCACTTCAGCATCCTCTGTATACAACCGGAGCGTCAACTAGTGTTTGTGAAACAAACATTATACAACACAAGAAAATTATGGACTCATGCACGATTGAGGACATATCACCAAGGCTGTACTGGATTGAGATGCATCAACCAAACGCATGGATATACAGCACTCCAAATTCAACCACAGTTAATATTAACTGTGATTACAATACTGAGCCCTTTACACTGCGAGGGAGTGGGCTGATTAAGCTACCAGCAAAATGTATAATTCATGACCAAACCACGACAATTGTTGGAAAGCAAACAATGTCAAGCCGACTAAAATCATCATTTCTACCGTCATTCAATCTTTCTGAGACGTTAACTTCGTTTAACTTCAAAAGAGAGAAACAGTCGATGCTGCCATCAAACACTTCGATAGAGTTTGCTACATTGGAAAATGCAATAAACCTTCAAAAAAATCAGGAATATATATTGAATGAATTCAGTACCCATCGAGTTCACCAATATTCACTGTTTGGAGTCACTGGCTGTCTTACTATAATAGTTATCGTAGCTGTTATCATCTTCATCATCTTTCGAAAAAGAGATCAGCCACTTGCACCACCAACCATCACCACTATTCCAATGCGAAGTCTCAACAAGACGAAGTCTCAACAACGACGTAACACACAAACATCCTTTGACGACATCGACTTCTGTGTATCTTCATTTTGAGGGGCCCAGCATGTTGTGACAACAAATGCAAACGACCGAATTCTACACTACAAACCAAGTAAACAACAGCAGGTGAATGACCAACAGGTTAATGAACGTCACCACCAGTTGGCGAATAAATATGACACCTCCTGCAACTATCAGCGTTCTCGTGCTCGGAGCCGTTGCAGTGCATTGCATTGTATTGCTTGCATTGCATTTCTTTCCATTTCAATTATGTATATATTGTTTGTCTGTATCTCGAATTATTTATTGCCTAGTTAGCAGTTAAGTTGTATAAATATCTTGAATAGGAAATAAATAATTCACTTGCTAGTAAACCAGCGAGCCAAAAGACATTTAAGTTTTCTCTTCATTGACTTCCTCCCACCAGCGGCAAGGAGTTAATTAACAACTTATTCTGTCAACTATTCATGGTCCTTCGAGGAAATGAACAAGAAAGCGTAACCAGGGCTCAAACATTGGTTAGTGAAAAGCGTAGCCAGGGCTTCAAACATTGGCTAGTAAAAAGTGAGCGAATAAGCGTAACCAGGGCTTAGACATTGGTTAGTGAAAAGCGTAGCCAAGGCTTCAAACATTGGCTAGTGAAAAGTGAGCAAATAAGCGTAACCAGGGCTTAGACATTGGTTAGTGAAAAGCGTAGCCAGGGCTTCAAACATTGGCTAGTGAAAAGTAAAGTTACAAAAACAACGCATTCAAAGTACGAAAAAACTACTGTCGCTATCTATAAGATTATCTACAATATAGAACAAGACAATTCAAACAAAAAACTAAGATGTTGGACGAAACAGATGTGTTTATTATAAGCTCGAAGCAAAAGGCCTTGAGAGAAGAAATCGAAAAGCAATGTCAAAACTTCGGCAAGGATAGTGCCTCCAGAAAAACACAGAAATACAAAGAAGAAAGGCTAGAACGCCTCGAAAAATGTTGGTCTGAATTTCACGCAAACCATATTCAAATAGTTCCCTTTGTAAAATTTGATACACCCTACATACAAAGGGATACGTACAACAGAGTAAAATCATTGTACGAAAGTTTCAAACGAGAATTGGAAAATATAGATCCAAGTGTCGCACAAGCTTCGAAGGAAATGGAAAAGCCTGAAGTCCCTCACGATGCTCCCACTGCAGAAACTTCAAAGAACATCGCACAAGCTTCGAAGGAAATGGAAAGGCCTAAAGTCCCTCAAGATGCTACCACTGCAGAAACTTCAAAGAAAATTGAAAAGACATCTAATGCTTCTGCCTACAAAGCCGACACCGCAAAGCCGGACAAGAATTCAACTACCGTACAAGGTCAACGGTTGACAAAGTTAAAGCTGAGGATAACGGCCATTATCGAGAACATAGAAGAATTTGAACAAACATTCGATGAATATTCCAAGGACATTTACGACTTTCAACAAAAAATACTGCTGGAGCAGTTGCGAACATTCACTGAATTACATGAAGACTTCATCTGCAATTCATCTGAAGAAGACCTTGAGAAACCTTATGTAACGAATAAGGAATATAAAAATGTCAAACAAGAGGTCAACAGATTTCTCAATACAATGGCATCAAAACTCTCCAGTAGTAACAACAAGCCGAAGGAACATAAGACTGAATCAATGCTTCCAAGACTTAAAATACCGACATTTAAGGGTAATTATTTGGAGTGGCAGCAGTTTTATGACCTGTTCCTCAATATAATACACGCCAAGGCCAATTTAACAACGACTGAAAAAATGGAGTATTTAAAAACTCATTTGGAAGGAGAGCCCCTGCAACTCATAAAGCATCTAACGTTTTCAAGTGAAAACTATAATAGCGCTTGGGAGATCTTAAAAAGTAGATACAACAATGAGCGAAAAATAGTGTCTATGCATATAGAGAAGATGCTCAAATCTGGACACAATAGCGCTCCAACAGCGTCTTCCATTAAAAACAGCTTGGATGCCATTAAAGAGGGACTAGCGGCACTAAAAAATTTGGGCTACGACACTTCTTCATGGGGTCCTATGATTGTTCATATGACTACAAAGTCACTTGACACAGAATCAAGAAATTTGTTTGAACAAGGTTTAGAGGAGCCAAATAAAATGCCGAAAATGAAGACTCTCCTCGACTTTCTGGAAAGACGTTACCAAGCTCTTGAAGTAATGTCAACAAACAAAAAACAAAAGAACTCATTTGAGGAACCAAGATCTGGAGTCCGTAACTTCATCATAGATGCAAAAGTTATTCAGTGTCCAATATGCAAAGGAGACCATAAAATATACGCATGTCAAAAGTTTTTAAAATTGTCGCCAAAAGAAAGATGGACACAGTGCAAGCAGGCAAAGCTTTGCCTGAACTGTTTGAGGCATAACAAACAGATCCAATGTTTTAGCAAGAAAAATTGCCAACATTGCAACATGAAACATCATTCACTTCTTCACATGGAATAGACTGATAAGCCAAAACAAACAGAATTGATAGAAGCTGCAAGATCATCCGCACAAATAAATCATAGCGAACAGAACCAGAATTTTTTAATCGCAACGGCAATTCTAAAAGTTAATAATGACAAGGGACAGTACGTTACAGTCAGAGCACTTATCGATCCTGGATCCCAAGCCTCGCTAATCACCGAGTCGGTTGTACAGACACTGAAACTTAAGAGACAGGACGTTTGTGTTGAAGTCAGCGGACTAGGAGCAACAAAAGCAGGAATTGCCACCAATAAGGTAGATGTGACCATAATGCCACATTTTGCTTCGAGTTTTAAGCTAAAAATAGAAGCTCTGGTGCTGTCAAAATTTACAAGGCAGTTACCTTCGAAGCAAACAAACACTAAACAAGTTGAAAAGTTCGATCGTCTAGAGCTTGCTGATCCAACATTCAATATTCCTGGGCCAATTGATATGATAATTGGAGCTGATACATATGGTGACATCATGTTAAGTGGTATTAAACGAGTCGCTGCTAGATCACTAATCGCTCAAAGATCACAGTTAGGTTGGCTGATCTCTGGACGAACATCAAACGACATTCCCGACACATACAGGGTTACTGGACTAGTAGCACTTACATCAATTGATCAACAACTAGAAAAATTTTGGGAGATAGAAGAGGTTAATCAACCAAAATTCCAAAAGCCGGAAGATAAACGGTGCGAACAAATCTATAAGGATACACACTACCGAAAGGACAATGGGAGATATGTTGTGAAGATCCCATTCGACGAAGAATTAATCCAAACAAATCCACTTGGTGAATCAAGAAATAGACCTACAGCTAGATTTCGACAGCTGGAGTTGCAGCTTAACAGGAATCCTACACTAAAAAACGATTATACACAAGTTATAAACGAGTTTCTCAACCTGGGGCACATGGTAGAAGTCAGTAACAACTCATCCAACAAAAACAATATTTTCTATATGCCACATCATGCCGTTATTAAACCTACAAGTACAACAACCAAACTTCGTGTTGTTTTTGACGGGTCAGCAAAATCAACGACTGGAGTAAGCTTAAATCAATTAATGCTGATAGGCCCTAAGCTCCAAGACGACATAACTACAATTCTGACGCGCTGGAGAAAATATAAATATGTTTTTTCTTCGGACATTGAAAAAATGTACCGCCAAATTGAATTACACGAAGAACACCAAGATTACCAGAGGATATTATGGCGCAGTTCTAACAACCAACCTATTAAAGAGTACAAACTAACGACTGTCACGTATGGTACAGCATCAGCACCTTATCTGGCTATTAGGACTCTTCAACAACTAGCTAAGGACGAACAATCCAACTATCCGACCGCTGCAGAAATAATTAACAATGACTTCTATGTTGATGATGTTATGTCTGGAGGAGATACCATCGCGGAGTGCAGGGCAGCTCAGAAAGAACTTGACGAGATGCTTAAGGGAGCAGGATTTCAGCTTCGAAAATGGGCTGCAAACAACAGAAAACTACTACAACATATACCGATTGAGTTACGAAATCAACAAAACAAAGACGTGATGAAAGACGAAACTATAAAAACTTTGGGTATACACTGGAATCCTTTAAGTGACACATTTCAATTCAAGGTGAACGTCGATACAAAAATAACTAAGGAAATACTTACCAAACGCAAAACATTGTCCGAAATAGCCAAGTTATTCGATCCTCTTGGATGGTTGGCTCCAGTAACTGTCAGTGCCAAAATTTTAATGCAACGTATTTGGCAAGCAGAGCTTCAATGGGACGAACCACTTCCAACCGAACTGCAAAAACAGTGGAACAAACTAAGGATAAACCTGATTGCAGTGGAAGACATTCGAATTCCAAGGTGGATAAACTCCACAAAGGTTCAAGAATTTGAGCTTCACGGATTTTGTGATGCTTCAGAGGAAGCATATGCAGCAGTAGTTTATGCCAGGATAGCTCTACCAACGGGTTTCTTTGCTACAACAATTGTAGCTGCAAAAACAAAGGTGGCCCCAATCCAAAAAAAAATATCTCTTCCGAAATTGGAACTATGTGGTGCTCACCTGTTATCAAAGCTGCTGGCAGAAACAATGAAGACATTTGGGTGCCAAGTTAAAAACATATTTGCTTGGACAGATTCGAGAATAACGTTGGCCTGGCTACAAAAATGTCCGTCGACCTGGAAAACATTTGTTGCGAACCGAGTCTCAGAAATACAAGAGGCAGTAAACGTTAGCGGCTGGAGACATGTTCGGTCAACTGATAATCCAGCTGATGATGGTTCAAGAGGATGCCTTCCAGAACAGATGGCAACCAATGATTTATGGTGGAATGGACCTTATTGGCTGAAATTCGATTCTGAACAATGACCGTTAAATAACCAACAGCCAATCGCAGTGATCGATATACCCGAAGCAAAAAGGGTTTTAACAATTAGAGTTGAAGAAATTGACGACCTGACTAAGAGATTTTCTTCATATACAAAACTAATAAGAGTCGCTGCTTATTGCAGACGATTCATATCGAACTGCAAAAACAAACTAAAGAAGAAACCATCGGAAACGGGTAACCTAACAACAAGGGAATTGAGCGATGGAAGTAAAGGAATCATACGGTATCTACAAGAGAAGGTGTATTCCAAGGAACTAGAATCTTTACGAGATGGGAAGGCGATCAACAAAAAGAGTAAGGTACTATCTCTGAACCCGTTTCTGAACAACGAGAACATCCTTGTTGTGGGCGGGCGGCTACAAAACGCGGATCTGTCTAGCTCAGAGAAACATCCTATCATTTTACCACATCAAGAGTGGTTCACAAAACTATTAGTAGAAGATGCCCATGAACGCACACTGCATGGTGGTATTCGACTTACAATGGCTAAATTGAGACAACGCTACTGGATTATACAAGCAAAAAGATGTGTCCGACAAGTAATAAATAAATGTATAAGATGCTTTAGATTTGCTGCTCAACCAAATACTCAACAAATGGGGCTACTTCCAGCAGCAAGAGTGACACAATCAAGACCCTTTACACATACGGGTGTTGACTATGCTGGACCAATTCAAATACTGATCTCAAAAGGACGAGGAAACCGGTCAACTAAGGGCTACATCGCTATATTTGTCTGCTTTGCTACAAAAGCAGTTCACATCGAGCTTGTGAGTGACCTCACTTCAGCAGCATTCATAGCAGCATTGAAGCGGTTCACATCAAGAAGAGGGATATGTTCACATTTCTACAGTGACAATGGAACTACATTCATTGGAGCTAACAAGGAAATCCAACAACAAGTGAGAGCAGCCATTAAGTACGGTGTAGTAGACGCATCATCAATGCTTACGAAACATGAAATGCAATGGCATTTCATACCACCAGCAGCACCGCACTTTGGCGGTTTGTGGGAGTCAAGCGTTAAATCCACAAAATTTCACCTAAAACGAATAATTGGAGACACCATATTAACATTTGAGGAACTTTCGACATTGTTGACTCAAATAGAAGCATGCCTAAACTCCCGACCACTTACGGCAATCGAAAACGATATTGACAACACTACGATACTTACTCCGGGACATTTTCTAATCGGAAGTTCTCTGAATGCTGTACCCGAACAACCCATTGATGAAAAGAAAACGTTCCGCTCACGCTGGCAACTAATACAAAAAATGACTCAAGACTTTTGGAAAATCTGGTCATCAGAATATTTGTCACAGCTTCAACAATTGCCTAAATGGAAACAAAAAGAAGACAACATTCAAACTGGCGATATAGTTCTTATCAAGGAAGACCGGCTACCACCGACCACCTGGATGATGGGAAGGATATCAGAAGTTCATCCTGGGAGTGACAACGGTGTTCGGGCTGCAACTGTATTTAGTAACAATAAAAAGTTCAAGCGACCCATAACAAAGTTATGTAAATTACCAATAGAAAATGATGAGGAAGATAGGGAAGTGAGACAAGGCAATACATCCACAAATCGCTCACATAAAATTCTTTCTTTATGCACTTTGTTTGCCTTTCTCAACATAGTCGGCTCCACTCCAGTCCCCTACGATGTCGAGATAGTTCCATTTCAAACACACCCTGGAATATACTTCGAAGATGTGGGACAGGCAAATTTGATTTCAAGCTCATGGAAGACAATTGTTTTCTTTAATTTGACGAACTATTGGCAGGAATACGAAGCATACAAGGAAATTGTTTCAAAAATGGAGAGAGTATGTTCGTCATCGGGAATGGAGGAACTAGATTCTATTAAGTGCGAAGGAATACTGAACCAATTTGAATATCAACTTCAACAAATAGAGCTCAACAATGAAATTCTCTTACACGCAAACGACGATTCATTAAAAAGGCAAAGACGATCACCATTTGACTTTATTGGAACAGTCACTAATGAATTGTTCGGAATACTTGATCAAAGATTTGCTGAGAAATATGAGCAAACAATAGAAGCTGTTCAAGAAAATGAAAAACACTTGCTACAACTCATGAAAAATCAAACAACTATTGTTGATTCCACGGTCAATATTTTCAAGAAAGAACAATCGAAAAATTCTAATCAAATTATGTTACTAAGTTCTATTGTCACGAATTTGGAAAACGAAACAAGTAAATTCGAGTACATGGAGAGATTTTCAGCAACTGCTCTTAACGGGATACTTATTATGATCAATTATAAAGCAACCCAGAGCATATTGCTTGATATTCTGCTATCAACGCATGCTGGAAGAATACACCCTCTTATCCTTTCAGTCCGACAATTCAAAAATGAGTTGACTAAGATTCATGAGAATATCCCTAAGTCTTTAATGATTCCTGGCGAAAGACATCACGAATCCATACTGCAGCTGTATAAAATTGTAAGCCCAAGAGCTAGAGTGACGAACAACAATATCATAATTGAGATCAGTCTCCCGTTGTTGTATAATGAAGAATTCAAGCTATACAAAGTATTGTCAGTTCCAACAAATCACAATGAACGCTTTACACGAATTGTTCCATCATCGGACTATTTAATGGTAAACTTACAAGGCAACCATGTTTATCCAATCAACAAAGATGAATTCCTACTTTGTAAAATAAGGCCTTCCGACATCTTCTGGTGCCCACTTCAGCATCCTCTGTATACAACCGGAGCGTCAACTAGTGTTTGTGAAACAAACATTATACAACACAAGAAAATTATGGACTCATGCACGATTGAGGACATATCACCAAGGCTGTACTGGATTGAGATGCATCAACCAAACGCATGGATATACAGCACTCCAAATTCAACCACAGTTAATATTAACTGTGATTACAATACTGAGCCCTTTACACTGCGAGGGAGTGGGCTGATTAAGCTACCAGCAAAATGTATAATTCATGACCAAACCACGACAATTGTTGGAAAGCAAACAATGTCAAGCCGACTAAAATCATCATTTCTACCGTCATTCAATCTTTCTGAGACGTTAACTTCGTTTAACTTCAAAAGAGAGAAACAGTCGATGCTGCCATCAAACACTTCGATAGAGTTTGCTACATTGGAAAATGCAATAAACCTTCAAAAAAATCAGGAATATATATTGAATGAATTCAGTACCCATCGAGTTCACCAATATTCACTGTTTGGAGTCACTGGCTGTCTTACTATAATAGTTATCGTAGCTGTTATCATCTTCATCATCTTTCGAAAAAGAGATCAGCCACTTGCACCACCAACCATCACCACTATTCCAATGCGAAGTCTCAACAACGACGTAACACACAAACATCCTTTGACGACATCGACTTCTGTGTATCTTCATTTTGAGGGACATTTAAGTTTTCTCTTCATTGACTTCCTCCCACCAGCGGCAAGGAGTTAATTAACAACTTATTCTGTCAACTATTCATGGTCCTTCGAGCCGGATAAACAGCAGGTGAATGACCAACAGGTTAATGAACATCACCACCAGTTGGCGAATAAATATGACACCTCCTGCAACTATCAGCGTTCTCGTGCTCGGAGCCGTTGCAGTGCATTGCATTGTATTGCTTGCATTGCATTTCTTTCCATTTCAATTATGTATATATTGTTTGTCTGTATCTCGAATTATTTATTGCCTAGTTAGCAGTTAAGTTGTATAAATATCTTGAATAGGAAATAAATAATTCACTTGCTAGTAAACCAGCGAGCCAAAAGACATTTAAGTTTTCTCTTCATTGACTTCCTCCCACCAGCGGCAAGGAGTTAATTAACAACTTATTCTGTCAACTATTCATGGTCCTTCGAGGAAATGAACAAGAAAGCGTAACCAGGGCTCAAACATTGGTTAGTGAAAAGCGTAGCCAGGGCTTCAAACATTGGCTAGTAAAAAGTGAGCGAATAAGCGTAACCAGGGCTTAGACATTGGTTAGTGAAAAGCGTAGCCAAGGCTTCAAACATTGGCTAGTGAAAAGTGAGCAAATAAGCGTAACCAGGGCTTAGACATTGGTTAGTGAAAAGCGTAGCCAGGGCTTCAAACATTGGCTAGTGAAAAGTAAAGTTACAAAAACAACGCATTCAAAGTACGAAAAAACTACTGTCGCTATCTATAAGATTATCTACAATATAGAACAAGACAATTCAAACAAAAAACTAAGATGTTGGACGAAACAGATGTGTTTATTATAAGCTCGAAGCAAAAGGCCTTGAGAGAAGAAATCGAAAAGCAATGTCAAAACTTCGGCAAGGATAGTGCCTCCAGAAAAACACAGAAATACAAAGAAGAAAGGCTAGAACGCATCGAAAAATGTTGGTCTGAATTTCACGCAAACCATATTCAAATAGTTCCCTTTGTAAAATTTGATACACCCTACATACAAAGGGATACGTACAACAGAGTAAAATCATTGTACGAAAGTTTCAAACGAGAATTGGAAAATATAGATCCAAGTGTCGCACAAGCTTCGAAGGAAATGGAAAAGCCTGAAGTCCCTCACGATGCTCCCACTGCAGAAACTTCAAAGAACATCGCACAAGCTTCGAAGGAAATGGAAAGGCCTAAAGTCCCTCAAGATGCTACCACTGCAGAAACTTCAAAGAAAATTGAAAAGACATCTAATGCTTCTGCCTACAAAGCCGACACCGCAAAGCCGGACAAGAATTCAACTACCGTACAAGGTCAACGGTTGACAAAGTTAAAGCTGAGGATAACGGCCATTATCGAGAACATAGAAGAATTTGAACAAACATTCGATGAATATTCCAAGGACATTTACGACTTTCAACAAAAAATACTGCTGGAGCAGTTGCGAACATTCACTGAATTACATGAAGACTTCATCTGCAATTCATCTGAAGAAGACCTTGAGAAACCTTATGTAACGAATAAGGAATATAAAAATGTCAAACAAGAGGTCAACAGATTTCTCAATACAATGGCATCAAAACTCTCCAGTAGTAACAACAAGCCGAAGGAACATAAGACTGAATCAATGCTTCCAAGACTTAAAATACCGACATTTAAGGGTAATTATTTGGAGTGGCAGCAGTTTTATGACCTGTTCCTCAATATAATACACGCCAAGGCCAATTTAACAACGACTGAAAAAATGGAGTATTTAAAAACTCATTTGGAAGGAGAGCCCCTGCAACTCATAAAGCATCTAACGTTTTCAAGTGAAAACTATAATAGCGCTTGGGAGATCTTAAAAAGTAGATACAACAATGAGCGAAAAATAGTGTCTATGCATATAGAGAAGATGCTCAAATCTGGACACAATAGCGCTCCAACAGCGTCTTCCATTAAAAACAGCTTGGATGCCATTAAAGAGGGACTAGCGGCACTAAAAAATTTGGGCTACGACACTTCTTCATGGGGTCCTATGATTGTTCATATGACTACAAAGTCACTTGACACAGAATCAAGAAATTTGTTTGAACAAGGTTTAGAGGAGCCAAATAAAATGCCGAAAATGAAGACTCTCCTCGACTTTCTGGAAAGACGTTACCAAGCTCTTGAAGTAATGTCAACAAACAAAAAACAAAAGAACTCATTTGAGGAACCAAGATCTGGAGTCCGTAACTTCATCATAGATGCAAAAGTTATTCAGTGTCCAATATGCAAAGGAGACCATAAAATATACGCATGTCAAAAGTTTTTAAAATTGTCGCCAAAAGAAAGATGGACACAGTGCAAGCAGGCAAAGCTTTGCCTGAACTGTTTGAGGCATAACAAACAGATCCAATGTTTTAGCAAGAAAAATTGCCAACATTGCAACAAGAAACATCATTCACTTCTTCACATGGAATGGACTGATAAGCCAAAACAAACAGAATTGATAGAAGCTGCAAGATCATCCGCACAAATAAATCATAGCGAACAGAACCAGAATGTTTTAATCGCAACGGCAATTCTAAAAGTTAATAATGACAAGGGACAGTACGTTACAGTCAGAGCACTTATCGATCCTGGATCCCAAGCCTCGCTAATCACCGAGTCGGTTGTACAGACACTGAAACTTAAGAGACAGGACGTTTGTGTTGAAGTCAGCGGACTAGGAGCAACAAAAGCAGGAATTGCCACCAATAAGGTAGATGTGACCATAATGCCACATTTTGCTTCGAGTTTTAAGCTAAAAATAGAAGCTCTGGTGCTGTCAAAATTGACAAGGCAGTTACCTTCGAAGCAAACAAACACTAAACAAGTTGAAAAGTTCGATCGTCTAGAGCTTGCTGATCCAACATTCAATATTCCTGGGCCAATTGATATGATAATTGGAGCTGATACATATGGTGACATCATGTTAAGTGGTATTAAACGAGTCGCTGCTAGATCACTAATCGCTCAAAGATCACAGTTAGGTTGGCTGATCTCTGGACGAACATCAAACGACATTCCCGACACATACAGGGTTACTGGACTAGTAGCACTTACATCAATTGATCAACAACTAGAAAAATTTTGGGAGATAGAAGAGGTTAATCAACCAAAATTCCAAAAGCCGGAAGATAAACGGTGCGAACAAATCTATAAGGATACACACTACCGAAAGGACAATGGGAGATATGTTGTGAAGATCCCATTCGACGAAGAATTAATCCAAACAAATCCACTTGGTGAATCAAGAAATAGAGCTACAGCTAGATTTCGACAGCTGGAGTTGCAGCTTAACAGGAATCCTACACTAAAAAACGATTATACACAAGTTATAAACGAGTTTCTCAACCTGGGGCACATGGTAGAAGTCAGTAACAACTCATCCAACAAAAACAATATTTTCTATATGCCACATCATGCCGTTATTAAACCTACAAGTACAACAACCAAACTTCGTGTTGTTTTTGACGGGTCAGCAAAATCAACGACTGGAGTAAGCTTAAATCAATTAATGCTGATAGGCCCTAAGCTCCAAGACGACATAACTACAATTCTGACGCGCTGGAGAAAATATAAATATGTTTTTTCTTCGGACATTGAAAAAAATGTACCGCCAAATTGAATTACACGAAGAACACCAAGATTACCAGAGGATATTATGGCGCAGTTCTAACAACCAACCTATTAAAGAGTACAAACTAACGACTGTCACGTATGGTACAGCATCAGCACCTTATCTGGCTATTAGGACTCTTCAACAACTAGCTAAGGACGAACAATCCAACTATCCGACCGCTGCAGAAATAATTAACAATGACTTCTATGTTGATGATGTTATGTCTGGAGGAGATACCATCGCGGAGTGCAGGGCAGCTCAGAAAGAACTTGACGAGATGCTTAAGGGAGCAGGCTTTCAGCTTCGAAAATGGGCTGCAAACAACAGAAAACTACTACAACATATACCGATTGAGTTACGAAATCAACAAAACAAAGACGTGATGAAAGACGAAACTATAAAAACTTTGGGTATACACTGGAATCCTTTAAGTGACACATTTCAATTCAAGGTGAACGTCGATACAAAAATAACTAAGGAAATACTTACCAAACGCAAAACATTGTCCGAAATAGCCAAGTTATTCGATCCTCTTGGATGGTTGGCTCCAGTAACTGTCAGTGCCAAAATTTTAATGCAACGTATTTGGCAAGCAGAGCTTCAATGGGACGAACCACTTCCAACCGAACTGCAAAAACAGTGGAACAAACTAAGGATAAACCTGATTGCAGTGGAAGACATTCGAATTCCAAGGTGGATAAACTCCACAAAGGTTCAAGAATTTGAGCTTCACGGATTTTGTGATGCTTCAGAGGAAGCATATGCAGCAGTAGTTTATGCCAGGATAGCTCTACCAACGGGTTTCTTTGCTACAACAATTGTAGCTGCAAAAACAAAGGTGGCCCCAATCCGAAAAAAAATATCTCTTCCGAAATTGGAACTATGTGGTGCTCACCTGTTATCAAAGCTGCTGGCAGAAACAATGAAGACATTTGGGTGCCAAGTTAAAAACATATTTGCTTGGACAGATTCGAGAATAACGTTGGCCTGGCTACAAAAATGTCCGTCGACCTGGAAAACATTTGTTGCGAACCGAGTCTCAGAAATACAAGAGGCAGTAAACGTTAGCTGCTGGAGACATGTTCGGTCAACTGATAATCCAGCTGATGATGGTTCAAGAGGATGCCTTCCAGAACAGATGGCAACCAATGATTTATGGTGGAATGGACCTTATTGGCTGAAATTCGATTCTGAACAATGGCCGTTAAATAACCAACAGCCAATCGCAGTGATCGATATACCCGAAGCAAAAAGGGTTTTAACAATTAGAGTTGAAGAAATTGACGACCTGACAAAGAGATTTTCTTCATATACAAAACTAATAAGAGTCGCTGCTTATTGCAGACGATTCATATCGAACTGCAAAAACAAACTAAAGAAGAAACCATCGGAAACGGGTAACCTAACAACAAGGGAATTGAGCGATGGAAGTAAAGGAATCATACGGTATCTACAAGAGAAGGTGTATTCCAAGGAACTAGAATCTTTACGAGATGGGAAGGCGATCAACAAAAAGAGTAAGGTACTATCTCTGAACCCGTTTCTGAACAACGAGAACATCCTTGTTGTGGGCGGGCGGCTACAAAACGCGGATCTGTCTAGCTCAGAGAAACATCCTATCATTTTACCACATCAAGAGTGGTTCACAAAACTATTAGTAGAAGATGCCCATGAACGCACACTGCATGGTGGTATTCGACTTACAATGGCTAAATTGAGACAACGCTACTGGATTATACAAGCAAAAAGATGTGTCCGACAAGTAATAAATAAATGTATAAGATGCTTTAGATTTGCTGCTCAACCAAATACTCAACAAATGGGGCTACTTCCAGCAGCAAGAGTGACACAATCAAGACCCTTTACACATACGGGTGTTGACTATGCTGGACCAATTCAAATACTGATCTCAAAAGGACGAGGAGATTTTATATTGCGAGTACGAGGAGATTTTATATTGCATTAAAAAGATCTCAAAGGGCTCAGAACTCTCTGTTTGTGGAACTGGCCTATCATAAGTCAACGTTCATGTTCAATCATATCAGCAAAATAAAAATTCTCTCTAACCGAAGTAGCGCCGCCACTAGCTTGATGAGGAGTTGCTGTTCGAAAAAAGTCGCATCGTGAGACCTACAGTCCTACACCTTAGAGGAATAAAGAACAAGAAGGAAAACCAAGAAGCTCTGTAATTGCCTGCGCAAACCAGTGCGATAACGTCGTGCGATGCGATTTCTGTCAAAATGAAATACATGTAATCTTATGGAGGTTTGACTTAACGCAATCGCATCGCACGCACAAATCGCGCTGGTTTGCGCAGGACTTAACTCTGAATATTGTTTACTTGTTTTTGCTTGGCAATTTAGGCCGTGTGTGAATTGCGTTAAAACTTCTACAAAAAAAATCACAAATTAACTTTCAATGTTAAAAACATCAATAATAATCAATTCCTATTCAACAAGTAAAGCCCTGTTCACACTGTACAATTAATTGGACAGACTTCGTTTGATGGAAGTTGGATGGTCTGATGTAGTTTACGTTCACACTTATCAAGCTTGTCGTCCAACTTTATGTCACATACCCTTCCACTCCGTCCAACTTCTAGATTTTCAAAAATTTTTGAAAACAATCCAACAAGTTGGACAAGCGGTAGTATGAAGGGTTCACACTATCAAGCATTGGTCGATCAAACTTAAGTTTGTCCAACTAATCGTACAGTGTGAACAGGGCTTAGGAGAAAACTAGTAAAACAAAATACTAACCCAAGACTACCGAGCAAAGTCCGATTGTGATATATGTATATGATTGTGATTTTTTGTAAATAAAATACGAATTTCCGAAGAGAACAATTTTCAACATTTATTTTCCTTTGCTGACCTAATTTTTAAGGATACTCAACTTGGTAAGACAATTGTCACGATAGAGACGTCTTTCAGCCCAGCCAATTTATCCTGTGGCACCATAGCTTCTAGTTGTTTTGCAATTTCAGCGCCAGTTTCTCCCCCCATTTTTGGTATTGGGTCCATGGTTTCGCTTACTGCAAACATTGTTGCCGAGTAACGATCAAAGTAATTAGACATTCCTTCGGCATTTAAATGAGCTGTCTCTAATGGCCCCAAAAATGCATATCGCATGCCAAGTCCATCGGACATTACACTATCAATGTCTTTTACTTATGTACAATTATTTACATATAACCCCCCCCCCTAGCTACGCCACTGCAAGCACCTATAAATACTTAGCAATATAGAACTCCAGAGGTGCATAAAAAAGAAATAGAGAGGCAAGTCCAGGATATGCTTGCTCAAGACATAATTTCTGAAAGTAAGTCTCCTTGGAATTCCCCATTGCTCATTGTACCCAAGAAATCTGTCGAAGGTCAAAAAAGATGGAGGGTTGTCGTTGACTTCAGAAAACTGAATGAAGTCACAATTAAAGACGCCTTTTCCCTACCAAGAATAGAAGAAATTCTTGACCAATTGTGACACTGCCAGTTTTTCACTACTATGGACTTAGCAAGTGGTTACCATCAGGTATTGATCGATCCAGCCAATCGAGCGAAAACCGCGTTCAGCACTATCACAGGGCATTACGAGTTCAATAGAATGCCTTCTGGTCTAATCGGTGCTCCGGCAACATTTCAAAGGATCATGAATCACATCGTGACTGGTTTGCTTGGCATTGATTGCTTCGTATATCTCGATGACATCGTGGTATATGGTAAGAACTTAGAAAAACACAATCAAAGACTTTCAAAAATATTGGCCAAACTCAGACAACATTATCTTAAATTGAATACTGAGAAGTGCAATTTCTTACGCCGTGAGGCTACATAATTGGGACACATATGCACAGAAGCCTGTGCATTGCCAGACCCAGCTAAAACTCAATGTGTCACTGATTTCCCTGTACCTTCAACTATTAAACAGGTGCAATCATTTCTGGAACTCTGTGAGATCATTTCAGTCTCTCAAAAAAGCAATTTGTTCCCCCCCCCATACTTATCTATACAGATTTTACAAAACCTTTTATTTTGACTACTGATGCCAGCAACGAAGCATTAGGTGCCGTTTTGTCTCAGGGTAAAGTGGGTGAAGATAAGCCTATTGCGTATGCAAGCCGACAACTTGGCAAATCGGAAAAGAGATACTCTACAATAGAAAAGGAGCTGCTTGCGATAGTTTGGGCATGCAAACATTTTCGTACATACCTTCTTGGTCGTCATTTCACAGTTTTTACAGATCACCGTCCTCTTATTAGATTCCATCACAAGCTGTCTGAGTATGATTACAAAATTATTTTCAAACCAGGCAGTACCAATTGTAATGCGGACGCACTCAGCCGAATTCAGACGGATCCCGAAGAAATTAAGGTGGTTCAGACAAGGGGTAAAGCGAAATTGAACATAGAAAGCACAAAGGTACCTAGAGACGAAATGAACAAGAATGACATTGTTGTGCCAGAGCAAATCCCTGAAGGTGAAAAAACAAAAACAGACTGTACAAAGGAGTCAGCGTTCATTACCTTAACGGATCCTGCTGAAATTGAAACTGTTCTTCATGATTCTCATGAGTCTGCACTCGGTGGACATCAGGGAGTAAAGAAGACATATATGCGTATCCGAAATCAGTTTAGATGGAAACATATGCAAAAAGACAGTAATCAATACATAAAAAATTGCGAAAAGTGCCAAAAGAATAAGTTCTCGAAACTTACCAAAATGCCCATGCAACTGACTGATACTCCTAGTCGACCTTTCGACAAGGTATATATGGACATGGTGGGTACTTTGCCACTAACTTATTCTGGCAATAGGTACATATTAACATTCCAAGATGACCTGACTAGACTAAGTACATGGCTTGCGTGGCGATCCCGGATGCAGAGGCATCTACAGTGGCCAGAGCTTTCTATTCGGAAATAATTACACGTTTTCGTATACCCAAAATGCTCGTTACGGATAATGGCTCTAACTTTACTTCCAGATTGTTTTCTGAAACATGTAAACTGTTGGGAGTTAAGAAAATCCATATAACCGCCTACCACCCACAGGCAAACGGCTCGTTAAAACGAAGTCACAGACCCTTAGCGCGGAATATCTAAGGAGTTTCATTGACAATGACGACCGAAATTGGGATCAATGGCTTAGTCAGGCCATGCATGTACATAACAATACGCAGCATTCTTCCACTAAATTGACACCATTGAACAGTCTTTACGGCTTTGAGTTCGAAATGCCTACAAACTTGAAAAAAAGCCCGCTCCTTTATACAATACCGAAGACAATCCGCAACAGCTGCGATTTCAAATTCAGAAATCGCATGAAATAGCTAGAAAAATTTGGACAATGCTAAGCTTATGTCTAAAAAGTTTTACGATCGGCATGTTAACTCCGCATCATTTGCTCCAGGGCAAAAGGTATTATTGAAAAACCCGGCCCATAAAAACAAGTTTTCTTCAATTTGGTTGGGAACATATGAGGTGTTGTCTGTCGGCGGAGAGGTGAATACCCACATAAGAGTAGGAAAACATACAAAAAGAGTTCATAACAACCAACTGAAATTATTCCACTCATAAGCACTAATTAACCTTAACTTAAATGTTTTCAGGCTTAACAGATGCTAAGACCTATTGAAAATATATATATACTAGCTGTGCCCGCGACTTCGTCCGCGTGAAATAGTGACTTTCGGCAGCATTTTTAATTTTTTAGGCTACTTATTTTGCAAATAAGACACATTCATGCGTTTTAGTAAACTATTTTTATATTATTTTATTTCAGTAAATTTTTGCACACGAAGTTCTTACTTTTTCCTTCTTTTGTCAAATAAAAAGGTTTTGCGAGTTTGATACACTCTTTTAAACTAAAATGACAAATCAAAAAAATGGGAATCAAAGAAATACGGGGAATCAATAGTTTTCTAATTACGCTGTTCCAGTCATTATTAAAACTTTTATAATGCCACATCCCAGATGTGTAATTTGTAGCTGTGTGCAATTCTAGAATACTCATTTTTGGCACTGGAACACCAACTTGTAGCCACTGCTGATAATTGAGGAAATTGAAAGGATGAATAGAGAATTTCTATAGGGTATGATGTGAATTGCTCAGTGTCCATAATATTGTCTATTGATAGACATTCGACAATATCCCCAATACGTCAAAACATAATTTATAAGTTTATATGGTTAACTATCTCATTAGCCGGCGCCGAAATCGACTTTTCACACAGTTATTACCTATTGCCGATAGAAATTTCTTCTGAGGTCAACTGTGTAATCGACAATTTGACAGAAATCACCTCACGATGAAAGAACTTTTGAAATCGGTCCAATATCTTCAAGGTTCCCATTAGTTCTCGTAGGAACGTTTGGAAAACAGCCTATGTCAAGACTATCTCTGCAGCAAAATTCATACAAATAGGTTTTTTTTTTTTTTTTTTTTTTTTTTTTTTTTTTTTTTTTTTTTTTATGTAACTAACGCCCATATCAAGGGGGGGTTATGAATACCCTTGATAATTATAATGTAATGTTGTTAAACACAGTGCGAGCATTTAGGAAAATAGGAGAGGATTTGAAAGGAGACACCGATTGCTTTTGAATCTTTGTGAATCGTAGTGAAGGGGAAATACAGAGCCAGGTAAAGCATTACACATTCGGGTGGTGCGACTGAAATACGAATCTCTATACTACACTGTATGTCCGAAGTTGGGCTCAAGGCAGAACTGATAAACATTCCTAGCGAGGCGGGTGTTGCGGCTAAATTGTTTCAGGGGAGGAATGCAACTGGCTACTTCACTAGAGCACTGCTTGTGGAAAAAGCGATAAAAGAGAATGAGACAGGCAACGTTTCGACGATGTTCAAGAGAATCAATTGATTCTACGGTTGAACTATCACCTATCAAAGGTTCAATAGTATGGGCGGTTGATGGTAACAAAGTAAAACAGACAGACGGAGTTGATTTCGGATCTATAATATTAGTAAGCACTTCCGTTCCCATGGGAATATGGGGATAAATCGAAGTTAATGTTACTTTGAGATAGTGTAGCATTCTAACGGGGAAATAATTCTTGAAATCAGTTCTGTAGGTTTCCGTTTACGTTTGCATTCTTGTAGGAATACAGGGATAACATATACTTATAGGTTATAGCATATGTCCATCTTCAGGCTCTAGACTATTACTCTGTACCAAAATTCATATAAATAAATTTAATAGTTTGGGCGATTTTTGATAGCAAATAAAATTAGACCGACAGATTTCATTTCAGACTTATGATACTAGAAAGAAAGACTCCCATTCCAGTGGGAATATGGTGACCGTTCCCGTAGGAATACCAGGATGACTTACAGTTTATGTTACTCAGGGATAGTGTAGCATTCTAACGGTGGAAGAATTTTTGAAATCGGTGCTGTAGCTTCAAAGTTCCAGTATACGTTCTCATTCCCGTGGGAATATAGGGATAAAATATATAGCCTATGTCCTTCCTCAGGCTCTAGACTACCTTTGTACAAAATTTCATTTAAATCTATTCATTAGTTTGAGCGGTAGATGGTAACATAGAAAGGCGAACAGACAGAGATACTTTTGCATTTATAATATTAGTGAAGACCGGTTCCCGTGGGAATATTCGAATGAAATGTAACCTATGTCCTTCTTCAGGTTCCAAATTATCTCTGTATAAAATTTCAATTAAATCGCTTCTGTAGCTTTGGCGAGAGATGGTAACATAGAAAGGCGAACAGACAGAGCTTCTTTCGCACTTATTATGTTAGTAAGGACTCCCGTTCCGGTAAGAATATGGGGATGAATTAATGTTTATTTTACTCGGGGATAACGTAGCATTCTAACGGTGGAAGAATTTTTGAAATCGGTGCTGTTGCTTTTAAGTTCCCGTATACGTTCCCGTTCCCGTGGGAGTTAAGGGATAAAATAAATAGCCTTTGTCCTTCCCCCGGTTCTAGACTATCTTTGTACAAAATTTCATTTAAATCTGTTCATTAGTTTGGGCGGGAGATGGTAACATAGAAAGGCGAACAGACAGAGCTTCTTTCGCACTTATTATGTTAGTAAGGACTCCCGTTCCCGTAGGAATATGGGGATGAATTAATGTTTATGTTACTCGGGGATAACGTAGCATTCTAGCGGTGGAAGAATTTTTGAAATCGGTGCTGTTGCTTTTAAGTTCCCGTATACGTTCCCGTTCCCGTGGGAATTTAGGGATAGAATATATAGCCTATGTCCTTCCTCATGTTCTAGATAGAGCTTTCCAGCAATTTCCACATGGGAGACCATTCCAGTATTTTGCTGTCAAGCATTTCCCCTCCTGGTAAATTTCTACACTCACACACACTAAGTTACAAGCAACGTCTTCTATTAGATGTAGATTATAGTGTTGCCGCTTGTGTGATGTATTATTGAGTTTGGAAACACTGAAAACTAATACCTAATCACATTACATAGAACAACAACTGTCATTTGTCGCCATATACATACTTCATATAATGTACATTATCATGCTGGTCTCAATCTTTGATTGAATATAAGTCAGTTGTACTTGAGCACGGCACGAATAAAGATCTTATAAATATTAACATAAAACCTGTGTATATTACTGAACAATACAACATGGCGCAGTCGGTACTCTTGTAAAAATATCTACAATAAAATTATAAAGTAAAAAAAAAAAAATTCTAAAGAAAAGTCTAAACAATATATACACAAACAATATAAAACGTGCATAAAATGGCCAGCGATTTTCTAAAGCCAGGTCCATTGCTAATGGAGGGGAACGTAAAAGAAAATTGGCGAAAATTTCACAACATGTAGAAGATCTACTCTGTCGCTACTAAAACTAATTCCGAATCTGTACAAAAACAAACTGCGAGATTCCTTTCTTGTGCCGATGAAAAAGCGATTGAAATATACCAAACACTTCCGATCTTAGAAGAAAACAAAAATAACATCGAAAAGGTCATCGAAGCCTTTCAACAGTACTGTGTGCCGCGAAGCAACTTGGTATACGAACGGTATATTTTTTTCTCACGATATCAGAAAGAAGGAGAACAGTTTGAAAATTCTTCTCTGATATCTTGCAACTTGAGGAGAACTGTGAATTCAAAGACCAGAAAGAGGATATGATAAGAGACCGCATCGTGATGGGGATAACGGAGCAAACCACAAGACTGCAATTGTTAAAAACGGATGGTTGAGATCTATCAAAATCAAAGGAGATCTGTCGTGTGGCTGAACAAGCTAATATGGAGGCAAAGGAGATGCAAGCTGAAAGAGGATCGTGGGTAGATGCTGTGGAAAATAAAAGAGAACGATTTAATTTTTTTTGAAAGCCTAATAAGAATTTTAAACAAAGTTTAAATGTGCCATCTTCATTTCAGAAAGTCTGTAACAAAGATCAGAGATCAGTATGATAGTGTACAGCAGAAACGAGGTGATTTTAAATACAACGGGAATGCGTGTTACAAATGCATTAAACATCATGCCCTCGGTAACTGTCTTGCATACGGCAAAACGTGTCAGGCTTGCGGGAAATTTAACCATTTCGCAGCTGTATGCAAATCTAAGAGAATCAACTGTATAAATGAAGCTACAGTTTATAGTGATGATGATGACAGTGGTGAGTCAGTGGCATATATTGGTGCAATAGGTGAGGTTGGTGATGGTTTCGGTAGTTGGTACGAAAAATGAACTGTAGAGAACGGTTCTATTGAATTTAAGCTTGAAAGCGGAGCTGATGTTAACATAATTACACTCGATTGGTTAAAAAAAAATCAAATGTGAAACGAAATTGAGCCCCGTTAAACATAAATTAGAAGCATATGGTGGTTCAAAAATTGAAACACTGGGTTCGGTTCGTCTTCGTACCCGGTACAAAAATTTAGTTGATGACGTTGATTATATCGTAGTTGATGGTAGTTCTTAGTCATTGCTTGGCCTAAAAACATGCATACATTTTAATTTAATCCGCAGAGTAAACGCGATAATGTTTTTTCCGGAGACGGTAGATTTCCAGATAAATGTAGGCTAAAACTCAAGCCTAACGCTATACCGGTTTGTAAACCTCCTCGTAGGACTCCACTTGGAATAAGAGACAAAGTTAAAGAAGCTCTTGAAAATATGGAGCAGCGTGGTATCATTCGTAGACGAGAGGAACCATCAGAATGGTCTCATCAGTTAGTGATAGTAGAAAAAGCAAATGGCAATTTGAGGTTATGTTTCGACCCAAGCGTGTTGAATGAGAACCTTCAAGAGGAACATGGCGTCATACCAACTTTATCCGATTTTTGCGATGCCATGAGAGGTTTCAAGTATTTCACAGTGTTCGACATAAAAGAAGGTTTTTGGCAAGTTGAATTATGCCCGTTGTCCAAAGAGTACACAGTGTTTAGCACTCCTTATGGAACATTTGAGTACAATGTACTTCCATTTGGAATAAGGACAGCGGCTGAAAAATTCCAAAATTTAAATACGAAATATTTTGGTAGTTTGCCTGGAACATGCATTTATATCGATGATATAATTATTGGAGGCAAGACAAAGGTGGAACACGATAAGAATGTTGCAAAGGTATTAGAAATAGCTCGCAAAATAAATGTCAAATTTAATAGGGACAAAGTTCAGTACTGCGTAGAAGAAGTTAAATATCTAGGCCATATACACTGCTGTTCACTTAATTAGACGCACCATTTTTTTTTTACATAAACCTATTTTTTTTGTAAGTGTGAGTAGCAATTGTCAAACAATTGCATTTATTTGAAAGCTTATTAAATTCTCAACAAAATAACACTAAAAAGTCCAAGGTGAGTGGAAGTAAACGGACATTTTTTTTCACTTTTGTCTATGCTCCAAGAAAAAGTACAGTTTTTTTTTGTTCACATGATTAGACGCACTGTAAAATTAGTTAGTTGGTCGCGATCTGTTACGTGGATTACAGATAGCTGCAAAGTTTAAGCAGTAAAAAAGTGTTTGCCACAGGTTTCAGTCCAAAATGTTGGAAAAAAAAGTTTTAGCTGCAGAAGAAAAAGGGAAAATTGACGTGTTGCAATCCCAAGAGTTTTCAATGAGAAGAATTGCAAAAAAAAATAGGCCAAAGTGACCATGTTGTGAGGAATTTTATTAAAACCAGTGATTCATACGATAAAAACAGCAAAGGAAGGACAAAAACGGCTTTAACTCCTCAGGATAAGAGAAAAATTTTAAAAACTGCATCAAATTCATCTCTTTCTACCAGCAAAATAAAGGAAAAAGCGGGGGTAACAGCCAGCATATTAACTGTTCGTCGAGCTATTTTAGGTGCAGACCATCTTCAATTAAAAATTACAAAAAAAATGCCTCCACTAAACGCCATAAGAGCAAACAGCGGTTGGAGTTCGCACGCGTTCACATGACCTGGAATAGCAACCTTGGAAGTGAGCTAAATTGGCAAAATGCGGGTTTTCTGACCAAAAAAATTTTACCTAGATGGTCCTGATGGATAAAACCACTGTTTCCCTGATTATTTTTTTTGTCAGAAAAACCGCATTTTGCCAATTTAGCTCATTATGTAATTTAGCAACTTTGGAAATGAGCTAAATTTGCAAAATGCGGTTTTTCTGACCAAAAAAATTTAACCTAGATGATCCTGATGGATACAACCACTGTTTCCCTGATTATTTTTTTTGTCAGAAAAACCGCATTTTGCCAATTTAGCTCATTTCAAAAGTTGCTATTCCAGGTCATGTGAACGCGTGCGAACTCCAACCGCTGTTTGCTCTTATGGCGTTTAGTGGAGGCATTTTTTTTTGTAATTTTTAATTGAAGATGGTCTGCACCTAAAATAGCTCAACGAACAGTTAATGTGCTGGCTGTTACCCCCGCTTTTTCCCTTATTTTGCTGGTAGAGAGAGCTGAATTTGATGCAGTTCTTAAAATTTTTCTCTTATCCTGAGGAGTTAAAGCCGTTTTTGTCCTTCCTTTGCTGTTTTTATCGTATGAATCACTGGTTTTAATAAAATTCCTCACAACATGGTCACTTTGGCCTATTTTTTGTGCAATTCTTCTCATTGAAAACTCTTGGGATTGCAAAACGTCAATTTTCCCTTTTTCTTCTGCAGCTAAAACTTTTTTTTCCAACATTATTGACTGAAACCTGTGGCAAACACTTTTTTACTGCTTAAACTTTGCAGCTATCTGCAATCCACGTAACAGATCGCGACCAACTAACTAATTTTAAAGGTGCGTCTAATCATGTGAACAAAAAAAAACTGTACTTTTTCTTGGAGCAAAGACAAAAGTGAAAAAAAATGTCCGTTTACTTCCACTCACCTTGGACTTTTTAGTGTTTTGTTGAGAATTTAATAAGCTTTCAAATAAATACAATTGTTTGACAATTGCTACCCACACTTTCAAAAAAATTAGGTTTATGTAAAAAAAAATTTGTGCGTCTAATTAAGTGAACAGCAGTGTATTTGCTGGTGATACTATTCGTCCTGATCCAAGTCGCGTTGAGTCAATTCTGAAATTGAAAAAACCCCAAGATAGAAAGGAACTGGAAATAATAATGGGAATGTTCTATTATTTACGTGATTTCATACCAAACTTTTCGAATGTAAACTCACCCCTTCGCAATTTAGGTATTGTTAAAAATTAATTGACGAAACGAGTTTAACTTCTCTTGCTTACCCTATTAAGTATTATATAATGTTCTATTACTTTGAATTACCTACCTTTCTTGTAAATTTATACTATCTCTTTCTAACTTGTCATTTAACTTGTTTCTTGAATTACGCTTTCTAAAATCAATCATCTATTTAGTTCAGTTCGCTATTGTACTTCCGAGAAATAACTTAATTAAAAGAAGGAATATCATATAACTCGGTCTTTCTCTTTATTGAAGAACAGTTTCACATTTTTTGCCACATGGTGCCGAAACCCGGGAGAAAGACTTGTAGAGTTTTCTTTTTTTTTAATTAAAGTTCTCTATACGAAGATAAAAGTACAAAGTACGTCGATTTGTTAAAATGGCACTGGAGCTATCTGCCCGAACAGCTTACCGAGGACAGGTAACAAAAATTGTCAAAAGTGCTGCTGAGTTTCTTGACAGCGAAGAATCAAAGCTCAACTCTACAAACGATCTGGACGAGATTGAGGAAAACCTCGTTCAGTATACCCAGAGGTTGACCGCAGCTCATGAAAGTCTCAATACTATGAACCAGGAAGTCCAAAATAAAGGCCTCCTCAAAACAGACGACCAGGACAAAGAAATGGAAAAGGTGAACGAGTATCAAGATGCTGCAATAGGTATTCTTTCTCGATTAAAATCTCGTCTGCAAAAGGTCCAGTGCAAGCTGAATCCACCTACATCGAATACAGATCGATCATTTCTAAACATGTCTTCTTTTAATGGCAATAGTAATAAATTATCTGTTAAGCTCCCTAAATTACAGTTAAAGAAATTCGATGGAAACTATCAAGATTGGCTACCGTTTTGGGAGCAGTTTCGAAAGGCAATTCATGAAAACGGCAATCTGACAGCCGCCGATAAATTCAGTTATTTAGAGTCAGTGTTAGTAGGAAGCGCGAAAAAAATAATAGCCGGATTTACTGCTTCAGGTTTGTGTTATGAAGCCGCTATCTCCCTCTTGCAGGAGCAATTTGGTGACGTCGAGCGACTTGTCGACAAAAATATGCAGCATTTGCTTGCCCTTCGCCCGGTCCAGCAAAGAACAGATGTTATTGGCCTCCGCAATTTGTATAATTCAGTAACATCATGTTGTCGCACTCTTACTGCTTTGCAAATACCAACTCAACATTACTACATCATGTTGAAACCAATATTGCTCCGTTGTTTCCCCGCTGAGTTACGAATTGATTATTACAGGTTAGCAGAAAAAGACAGCCATACTGCAGAAACAAATAATGAAGAGGATGATCGAAGCTCCACAACTTCTTTGGAAATTGGTGATAAGCAGGTGAAGGAAATAATGCGTTACTTAAAGGGAGAGGTTGAATCATTGGAGAGAAGTGCAGTTGTCTCCTCCATCCCAATTCCTAGTGCCAAGCTTTCTTCTTCTTCTCTTGCGACGGCCGCAAGTTTAATTTCAATAAATGATAAAAGTGTGTGCGCTTTTTGTGGCACCGATAATCATATAACTAAAGATTGTGATAGCAAGATGTCGTTAACAGAGAAAAAAGACATTTTAAGAAAGAGTGGTTGCTGCTTCCGTTGTGCCAACCGAGGGCACTCTTCTAGAAAGTGCCGCAGTGCAAAATGGCTTTCTTGTTCTAAGTGCAAAGGCAAACACTTAACCTCGTTGTGCGATCCATCATACGCTTATCAATTAAACTCTTCGTCATCAACAACTGCGCGAGATAAATCGAACACTCATAATGCGGTAAGCCTGTGTACCGGTAATTCTACAGCTATAAACTCCGATTCAATACTAGAGCTAAATTCCAATAACGTTTTACAAAGTGCAACAAATCTGTGCGCCTATAATTCTTGCATAAATAATTCGAATACATTCTTAAAAACAGCTCGCGGAATCGCTGTAGATCCTAAGGAAAATAAACCGCTCTCAGTACGTTTCATTATCGACGGTGGCAGTCAATATTCCTACATTCGTGAAGATCTGGCGAGAAAACTTACCCTTTCTTGTGTGGGTGATGTGAATTTTTCCCTTGTTCCCTTCGGATGTAAGGAACAAAATCCATTTAAGAAATTTAAGAAAGTGCACGTCAATGTGAAGAGCCAATTCAGTAACAAAAACATTATATTGGAGGCCGTGGTTGTGCCTGATATTTGCATTGATGTGCTTCCTACCCCTGACGCATCGTGTGACTTTCTTGAGAATTTGCAGTTGGCAGACTCGTACCATGCGGACATCGAAGCCGAGACTGGCTTGAGTATTCTCATCGGGTCTAACTACTACTGGTCTGTGGTAACGGGTAAACAGAGACGAATTTCATCTGGATTAAGAGCTGTAGATACAATTTTTGGTTGGACGCTTCAGGGGACACATTCCACTGGTAAGGTCTTTCATATAAATAAAGACTCATGCTCTCCTTTTATCAATAGCACCGCTTTACCTCTACCAACACTCGATATGAACGTCCTCAACCTCACTTCGTTTTGGTCGCTTGAAGCCATCGGAATTCGAGGTGAAGAAGAAGAAAAGGAGCTCGTAGCTGATGAGCTCATAGCTAAGTGCATTTCCAAAAGCGGTAAACGATATGAAGCTTCATTACCCTGGAAAAACCAGGATGTTGAACTGAAGAGCAACAGAGAAGGTGCTCTAAGGAGATTAGAATCACTTCGCACGCGACTGTCGAGACATCCAGAAAAATATCAACAGTATGATGCGGGTATTCAACAGCTTCTTAAAGATGATGTTGCTGAGCCAGTCCCCCCGCACAACAACAATTTACGTCGCATCTTCTACTTGCCTCATCGACCGGTGTATAAGGAGGAAAGCACGACCACAAAAATGCGTATCGTGTTCGATGCATCTGCTCAAACTGCACATAATCCATCATTAAACGACCTTCTTCACGTAGGAGCTAATCTCCTACCAGATGTCTTAAAAGTTTTGTTGAACTTCCGTCTTCGACGTTTTGCTATCGTAGCTGATGTAGAAAAAGCGTTTCTGCAAATAGGGCTAAATGTGAAGGACCGTGACACCCACAGGTTTCTATGGTATGCACCCAACAATAATGGGCAGGACATCGTCGAATACCGGATGAAGAGAGTCACTTTCGGTGTGAATTGTAGCCCCTTCTTACTGATAGCAACCTTGCGCCTCCATCTGAAAAACGAACAGCTGTTCCAGTCTACCTGTAACATTCTACTGGACAGCTTTTACATGGATGACTTTGCGGGAAGCTGTGATACTGAAGAAGAAGCTAAACGATTTGCTGAGGAAGCGGTATTGGTGATGAGTAACGCAAGTATGAATCATAGAAAGTGGAATTCAAACAGTGAGCTAGTTCGAGGTGCTCTTTGTCCAGGTGAGTCACCTATTAAACAAAAGGTTTTAGGATTGTCGTGGTACGTCCGGAGTGACGAAATTGCCGTACCTCTAGATTCTTTAGAGAATCTTCTCACCTCCTATTTAATAAAGGGTACTAAACGGAACGTCCTTCAAACGATTGCTAGGGTCTATGATCCCTTTGGTATGCTTGGACCTGTTGTGATTAGACTTAAAATTCTTTTCCAATCCATCTGGCGAGCCAAACTTGGCTGGGATGATGGTCTTACTCCAGAACTTGTATCGATTTGGGAAGACTGCGCAAAAAATTTACACAATTTAAAGGATTATGCTATTCCGCGTGCTGTCCTTCCATTCGCGTCTTCAAAAACAGTTTATATTCATATCTTTGCAGATGCTAGCATGAAAGCGTATGGAACAGTAGCTTATGTCCAAAGTTACAAAAACGATAGGCAAGAAAACGTTTCTTTCCTATGTGCAAAAAGTAGGGTCGCACCGCTCAAGACCGAAGGAATAAAGGAGCTTTCCCTACCGAAGCTGGAACTGACAGCAGCTTTGTTAGCTGCTCGATTGTGCTCTTATTTAAAGCAATCACTGAAAATCTGCGTCAGTAAATTTTTCCTGTGGACTGATTCAAGGTGATGGTCGCCATTGGAAGCCCTACGTGCAGAGGCGAGTAAATGAAATTCGCCATTTGACGTCAGAAGCAGACTGGAACCCTTGCAAGGGCAAAGAAAATCCTGCAGACCTTTTAACCAGAGGGGTCACCGCCTTTCACCTTCGTAACTCGTCTATGTGGGCTCAAGGGCCAACCTGGCTCAATGGTGATTCAAACTTTAACGACGATTACAAAGAGAGTTTCCAACAAAACTTAGCACCGTTGGCGCTGCTGGCACCAATTCTTGTTCCGGATGAAGCCACACCTGAACCTTTGTTGCCATTTACAGATTTTGGTACTTGGGATAAATTGCTGAGACGCACAGCTTTCATACTACGGTTCGTAAACCTTTTTAAAAAGAAAAGGAGGAAGAATTTACAAAACCAAGTCTCATCCGAGTTTGTGTTTGCCGAGGTCTCTGCATCCGAATTGGAAAACGCTGAAAAATATTGGCTTAGGTACCTACAATTAATTTCTTTTTCTAACGAAATTTTCTCTTTAAGGAAGGAAAGGCCTATACTTAAATCCTCTAAGATTGCTCAACTATTTCCTTTTCTGGACGAAGACGGTTTAGTGCGACTAGGGGGTCGACTTCAGTCTTTAGACGCTCCACTTAACCAGAAGCATCCCATCATTCTTCCGCAAAATTCATACCTTGTCAAGCTTATTGTCGACGATTGTCACAGAAAAACATCTCATGGTGGCACTAACGTCGTACTATGTGAATTGCGACAGCGATTCTGGATATTAAAAGGACGTCCACTCATAAAAAGCAGAGTTAAGAAATGTGTTATTTGCCAGAAGTTTTTTGCCAAGCCCGTGTCACAGCCGTTTGGACATCTACCAATTGAACGCATTACCATGTCGCGACCATTTGACTGTGTCGGCATCGACTTTGCTGGGCCTCTCTTCTATTTGGATACCTCAACAAACTTAATGTGCAAAAGCTATCTGATGGTTTTTACTTGTGCTGCCATTCGATCTGTGCATCTAGAGACGGTTACAAATTTGACTACCGAAAGCTGTATAATGGGACTGAGGCGTTTTATAGCACGAAGGGGTGCTCCAACAACTATATACTCTGACAATGCAAAAACGTTTCATAGAGCAGCATTGGAACTCGGTGACACAAATCACGCACCAGATGATGAACGAATTCAAAATTTCTTATCCAACAAACGAATACGCTGGAAGTTTATTGTAGAGCGAGCCCCTTGGTGGGGAGGATTTTGGGAACGTCTTATCCGAACCATCAAAAACGTTCTTAAGGTGGTGATTGGTAAGACAAAGTTGACGTTTGAGCAGTTACGAACCGTGATTGCAGAAGCTGAAGGAATGGTAAACCTTCGCCCACTTACTTATGTAAGCAGTGATCCTTTGGACATTTCACCACTTACACCTGCACAATTTATACATGGCCATGGTGGTCTTGTTAACTCACAAAATGCTTCGAATTCATCATCCGATATACAGTTGCTTTGGGCGCAGCGGCTTAAAATAACGAATATGCTTTGGAATCGTTGGCGCACCGAGTATTTGCAATTGCTTCGATCTTTTAACCACAGCCAAGGACATTCTTCAGCGCAACTAAAGTCAAATGATGTCGTGCTTGTGTTTGACTCCGCGAAACCTTGGATTGCTTGGAGGCTTGCAATTATAGAAAAGGCTCTCACTGGGCAGGACGGCTTTGTTCGAGCCTGTGAAATTCGCTTTGCTGACGGATCGAGAACTCGAAGTCCTGTACAACTACTGTACCCTCTAGAGCTAACTCTATTCCCCCGCGCCGAGGATGTTAAAAATTAATTGACGAAACGAGTTTAACTTCTCTTGCTTACCCTATTATATAATGTTCTATTACTTTGAATTACCTACCTTTCTTGTAAATTTATACTATCTCTTTCTAACTTGTCATTTAACTTGTTTCTTGAATTACGCTTTCTAAAATCAATCATCTATTTAGTTCAGTTCGCTATTGTACTTCCGATAAATAACTTAATTAAAAGAAGGAATATCATATAACTCGGTCTTTCTCTTTATTGAAGAACAGTTTCACATTTTTTGCCACAGGTATTGAAGAAAAATAGTGAATTTTTGTGGACGCGTTCACACACAAAACTTTTAAATGAGATCAAAAACACATTAGCTAACCACACTATTCTTCAGATTTTTAATCCAAGTAAGAATATAACGATACAGACCGACGCTTCTCAAAATGGTCTTGGGTGTTGTTTATTACAGGATGACAAACCTGTAGCATTTGCTTCGAAAAGTTTAACTGATGCTGAAACAAGATATGCTCAGATTGAAAAGGAGCTACTAGCTGTGGTATACGCCTGTAAAAAATTTAAAAACTATATATATGGGTACAATTTCACAGTCCACTCTGACCATAATAGGGCCCATACACTACGCATGCATGCATGCGCAATCAAGTGATTGCGCATGCTGATTGAAGGTGTATGGTGTTGACTGAGTGGTTGTGCATGCGGCATGAGCAAAATCAGAATTTTCTGATATTTTCTTGTTTGCGCATTCATGCATGTGTGGTGTGTGGGCAAAATTGCTCAGTCAAGTGATAAAATTCGAATGACGAGAAGAGCAGCAGCGGAGTTTTAGCTTGACATCGTACAACTTGTCTACACTGCTACAAAAACACAAATGAAGATTGCGCAGTTTGCATGAGTAGTGTAGGGCGAAAGCAATATTGCGCAATCTTCTGATTGCGCATGCATGCATGCGTAGTGTATGGGCCCTATAAGCCATTGGTTGCAATTATTAAGAAAGACATAGGTGAGGTTCATTCTGCGCGGTTACAAAGAATGAAAATTAAATTATCTAAAAAATACAAGCTTGAGTTAAAGTATGTTCCTGGTAAATTTCTGTATGTAGCGGATCTTTTATCTAGAAATTTTATCGATGATTGTACAGTTGATATGGAAAAAACTTTTAAAGACTTGGTTCATAGCGTTAATATGAGTGACTCCAAGAAACTTCAGTTTGTAAACGAAAAAAAACATGATGATATTTTACAACAACTGATTCATTTTTATTTTAAAGGTTGGCCAATCGATAAACATCACCTACATGATGAAGCCTCGGATAACGATAATGATTTCAAAGTTGACGACCCAAGCAAACGAAAAAAGGACAATGGCCTCCGGATCTGCACGTGGAACGTAAGGTCTCTTAACGGACTAGGTGCAGCTGGAGAATTAGTGGACGCCTTGGACTGCTGCAAAGCAGACATAACCGCCATCCAAGAAGTGCGATGGAGTGGACCGGGCATAAAGAAGATGAAAAACTGTGACATCTACTATGGCGACTGCTACAGACAAAAGAAACAACGCTTGGGTGCGGATTTGTCGTTAGAGGAAGACTCAGGGATAAGGTGATTAGCCAAAATCCAGTCAATGAGCGTATAATGACCATCCGCATAAGGGCTAAATTCGCCAACATTAGCCTTATATGCGCCCACGCCCCCACAGAAGAGAAAGACGACGATTCCAAAGACTGTTTCTACGAGCTCCTCGAAGAAACGTATGAGCAGTGCCCTAGACACGACTTGAAAATCGTTCTTGGCGATTGTAACGCAAAGCTAGGGAAGGAGGACATCTTTGGAAACACAATCGGTAAGCATAGCCTCCATGACATAACCTCCGAAAACGGACTGAGGCTAATCGATTTTGCTGCGGGGCTGAATCTTGTTGTAAGTAGTACGCGCTTCCCGCATCTCAAAATTCATAAAGGTACATGGCGATCCCCAGATCAATTAACCGTCAACCAAATTGACCATGTTGCGATCGACGCAAGGCACTCTTCCAGTGTTCTAGATGTCCGAACTTTCCGAGGGGCCAACTTTGACTCGGACCACTACCTTGTTGTAGCCAAGGTACGAATGAGGATATCTTGTTCACGACCAGCGCGAACTAACGCTGTGAAGAGATATGACGTCAGAAAGCTACAATCGCAAGAGATTGCCAATGCCTTTTCCAATCGAGTGTCCCTTCAATTATCCTTGAATCCCATGCCGCCAGCATTAATCATTGAAGACCAGTGGCAGCAATGCCAAGAAGCCATCAGAACCACTGCCTCTGAGGTTCTGGGTTTCACTCGGCCACCAAAACGAAACCAATGGTTCGATGAAGTATGCAGGCAGGCAAATGCAGCCAAACAAAAAGCACGGCAAATGCTTATGCAAACACGAACAAGGGCTGCTTACGATCAGTATAACGAGATTTACAAGGAGAGAAGAAGGGAAGAACACCGACTTCTCAAAAAGAAAAAGAAGCAGCATGAGAAGCGCTCGTTTGAGGAAATAGAGAGGTGCCATTACAGGAACGAGATTCGGAAGTTTTACCAAAAGGTAAAAAGATCCTGCCAGGGTGGCAAACCCCGAACTCAAGCCTGTAAAGACCAGCAGGGAAACATAGTTATAGAGTCACAGTCGCTACTGAGGATCTGGAAAGATCATTTCTGCAGACTGCTTAACGGCGATGAAGACACAAATTCCGCTGTCAGGCAGATTGCCCCATTCAGCTTGGACGATGATCAAGAATGCCGTCCTCCCGACCTAGAAGAGGTTAAGCTTGCCATATGCAAACTTAAATCAAATAAGACTGCAGGTGCAGATGGCCTTGATGCCGAATTCTTCAAGGCAGCTGGAGATCAGTTGGAAAGGAGCATGCACCAGCTGATCTGCATGATATGGTCGGAAGAAAGCATGCCCGATGAATGGAACCTCAGTATCGTATGCCCGATCCTAAAGAAGGGAGACCCTCACAATTGCGCCAATTACAGAGGGATAAGCCTCCTTAACGTCGCTTATAAGATCTTGTCTGCTGTAATATGTGAATGTCTGAAACCCCACGTCAACAACTTGATAGGTCCTTATCAATGTGGTTTTAGACCAGAGAAGTCCACAATAGACCAAATTTTCACATTACGGCAGATCTTGAAAAAAACCCGAGAACATAATATTGATATTCACCACCTCTTTATCGATTTCAAGGCCGCGTATGACAGTATTTACAGAGACGAGCTGTACAGAGCCATGTCTAGTTTCGGCATCCCTGCAAAGCTCGTACGACTATGCAGGATGACTTTGGAGAATTCACGCTGCTCCGTCAAGGTCGGAAAAGAACTCACCGAGACCTTTGATGCCGAAAAAGGCTTTAGGCAAGGTGACAAACTGTCATGCGATTTCTTCAACATCCTACTTGAACAGATTGTAAGAAACTCAAACGTCAACACCAGAGGAACAATCTTTCAAAAGTCTGTACAATTACTCGCCTATGCAGACGATATTGACGTAATGGGAAGAAAAAAGCGTGATGTCATAGGTGCTTTTGCGAGTATTGAAACAGTAGCGGCAAAAATGGGTTTGATGGTTAATGAGGGCAAAACGAAGTATATGCTGTCATCAAACAAGGCCACAGAACATCGACGAATTGGACAAAACGTCACAATAGACAGACATAACTTCGAGGTAGTACAGGACTTCGTCTACCTAGGATCCGCTGTAGACACGGAAAACAACATCAGTGCGGAGATCAAACGGAGAATAACTCTTGCCAACCGTTGCTTCTTTGGGTTAAGAAGGCAATTGAGAAACAAAACCCTCTCTAGAAAAACCAAGGTGACCTTGTATAAGACCTTAATCATCCCAGTCCTGCTGTACGGCGCGGAAGCATGGACCTTATCGAAAGCGGATGAGGAAACTCTTGGTCGTTTCGAAAGAAAAATTCTCCGAATGATCTTTGGTCCCGTATGCGAAGACAATGTGTGGAGAAGAAGATACAACAACGAGCTGTATGAGCTGTACCGCGACATGGGCATAGCCAGAAGAGTACGCATCGCGAGGCTACGCGAGGTTGGGCCATGTAGGGCGGATGGACCCAAACGCTCCGGCTCGTCGGGTGTTCGAAAGCACATTGCAGGGAAATCGTGGAAGGGGAAGACCTCGTCTTAGGTGGCGCAATCAAGTGGATGAAGACCTCAACCGACTTGGAGTGCGAAACTGGAGAGAGCTCGCCCGAGATCGAAATCGTTATAGAAGGATGTTGGATGAGGCCCAGGTTCACCCCGAACTGTAATGCCCACCTAAGTAAGTAAGTAAGTACATGATGATTTAAAATTTTTCTGGCAACTAAAAAATAGTATTCATGTGGAAGACGGTTTAGTTTTATATGAAAATCGTGTTTTCGTTACACGTTCTCTCATTAAGGAGACGTTAGACCTCCTTCATATATCCCATATGGGAATAACAAAGACTCTTAATAGAGCCAAAGATTCGCTTTACTGGCCGTACATGACAAGAGATATCGAAAACATGATAATTAGTGGAGGACCGTTAGACATAAAAAAGGCAAAACCTAGGAATTCAGGGCCAGTCCATGGATTTTCATGAAATTTTCGGAAATGTGTTTTGAATGGCGTATAGAAAAAAGTTAAAAAAAAAATTTTGTATGATCTTAATTTTAATATAAATTATAAATAATTAATAAAATTTTAGAGTTATCTTTTAATTATATTAGTTTTAAGTTAAATTTTAAAACTAAGACCTATTACAAATTTGAACTTTGGTCTCAAAGGACAGCACATATACGGATTTGTGACCCAAATGCTGTTTCCGGTCAAATGTGTTGATGAATCCGAAAAAATATGGTTTTTTGCCTAATAAATACTCGCGTATTTTTCTACGTGCATTTAGTATGCAAACAAACATATATCAATAAGGGATGCATCAATTCTTATTTAAAAGAAAGAACACTACATCAGCATTCTCCCCACCAAAAAAAAAAACTTCGAGCCGTTTATTTAACTGATTTAAGTCTCTTTGAATGGTTGAAAACTCAAAATTTGGGAAAGACCACATTTTTTCGGTTTCATCAACACGTTTGACCGGAAACAGCATTCAGTACATGTGCTGTCCTTTGAGACCAAAATTCAAGTTTGTAATAGGCCTTAGTTTCAAAATTTAACTTAAAACTAATATAATTAAAAGATAACTCTAAAATTTTATTAATTATTTATAATTTATATTAAAATTAAGATCATACAAAATTTTTTTTTTTACTTCTTTTTATATGCTATTTAAGACACATTTCATATTTCACTTCCAGGAAAAAAGTTCAATTAGCGGGAAGTTAACGACATTTTGTTTTCTGGAAAAAAGTACCTTTCGTTTTTTTTTTTAATTTCTCTTAAACCAAGAAAAATTTTTTTGTTCGGTTTTTTGCTTTGAATAAAAATTAATAAAAGCATTGAATATTGAAAGAAAAAATGGTGCTTAATGTGGCAAAATTATGTAAAAAAAAAATTAATTAAGAAAAAAATATTTTCTTTTTTCAAAATTTTGGCTTTGAGGCTTGATTTCTCAAAAACTGTTCATTAAGTAAACTCAAATTAAAAGTTTTATTAAAGAGCAAAGCCATATCTTTTAAAAAACACTGAAGTTTGTGAAAGTAAGTGGTTTAGTTCCCATACATCTTTTTTTTTTGTCTTGACCAAACTTATCCATCCTTACTCTTTGGAAAACCGTATCTTAAACACCCTAAATAAATAAAATAAAATTCTAAAAGTTAATAATTAATTTTAAAAATAATTAAAAAATTGAGAGCGGTGAAATTTTTTTTTTAACTTTTTTCTATACGCCATTCAAAACACATTTCCGAAAATTTCATGAAAATCCATGGACTGGCCCTGGATTCCTAGGTAAAAAGCTTACGGTCCTCCACTAAATGAGATGCCGTGAATGTAAAATTTAGACCGCAAAACAAAAATCACACGATTATTTCACACCCATCACCCGAAACTCCTTTTCTTAAAATTGATGTAGACTGTTTAGAATATGGTGGAAAATCGTATTTGGTTGCAATTGATTACTACTCCAAGTGTATTGAACTTTATGATATACCGGATAAAACCGCGAAGTCTATAAAAAATGTTCTAATCAAAATATTTTCAACTCATGGAATTCCTGAAAAAATTGTGGCAATATGCCCTTCAACTCGTACGAGTTAAAAATTTTTTTTTTCATTTACAGTAGTCCTCGGTATCCAAAATCAAATGCACTAGCAGAGAAAGCTGTTCATATAACTAAATCTATATTTAAAAAAATAGGTAAAGGCGAAGGTAATTTAGAAGCTGCTTGGTTTTGTTGGAATACAGAACAACACCTGTGGCAAGATTAAATTATTCACCAGCAGAAATGCTGATGAGCAGAAAGTGCAGCCGGTCACAATGAACTGCTTTTAACTTGCCTCCTAGTCCTCTTTGGATGCGGTAAACCACGTCGTTAATCCTCGTGACAACAGTATAAGGACCCTCCCAGTTTTGCTGAAGTTTCGGTGACGATCCCTTTTGACGATGAGGATTATAAAGCCACACACGATCTCCTGCTTGGAATCCTGCCGTTGTCGCTTTTGTGTCGTACCGTGTCTTCATCCGGTCGCTATAGGCTTTCACCCGTGCCCTTGTTCTTTTATGGATGTCAACGAGTTTCTCCTTGAGGTCGTCCACATATTCGTTTGTTTCCTGTGGCTCCTCTGTCGGCCATCCAAATTTAAGCTCGCTTGGCAGCCGTATGGTTTTCCCGAACAGGATCTCAGATGGTGTTTGTCCTGTCGAGCTATGTACCGCACTTCTATAGGCCATCAGGAATAGCGGTACGTGCCTATCCCAGTTTCTTTGGTAGTCGCCTACGACCTTGGTGAGGTGTTCTTTCAAGGTCCGGTTGAATCTTTCAACCATCCCATCAGATTGTGGACGAAGCGGTGTGGTTGTTGTCTTCTTAATGCCAAGTAGTCACTCCTTGGAAGATGTTTGACTCGAAGTTCCTCCCTTGGTCGGAATGGAGTTCCATAGGTACGCCAAATCTGCTCACCCAGTTAAACACAACCTATTCAACCACCGTTGATTTTTTGATTTGGGATGGCATACGCCTCAAGCCACTTGCTAAAGTAGTTATTACAACCAGAATGTACTAGTTTCCAGCGTTGGTCTCTGGAAAAGGCCCAGCCACATCTACTGCAATCCTCTCAAAAGGCGATCCAACGTTGTACTGATGCATCTAAACTTGAATATTTCTACCAGGTTCTTTGGTTGCAGCACACTTCTCACATGTTCGACACCACTTCTAGACGCCATCTCTAGCATGCAACCAATAGAACCGATGTCGCACCTTCTCCAGTGTTTTGTAAACTCCCAGGTGGCCTCCAGAAGGTCCGTCATGTATCTCTCGAAGAACTTCACTGACTTTCGATTGCGGTACGATCAGCTGCATCACATATGATTTACCGTCAGCGGATTCCCATCTTCGCGGAGGACACCTTCTTGCACATATAGTGAGTCCCACTGTGCCCAATAGGCTTTGAGAACTGGACTCCTGTCAGAAATGTCTCCCCATTTAGGTTTCTCTTCATTTTCTTTCCATGCGAGAATAGGTTCGATATCTGGATCCTCCTGTTGCGAAGTACTCCTGCCGTCTACTTCTTCTTTTCCATTTCCTGCCGCCTACTTCTTCTTTTTCATTTCCGGCTTTACGAGTAGTGATCTTGAAGCGATCACAACTCTCCCACTTTTCTGCTTCACACTAGTGATCTGCCTGTGGGGTACGCCGCGTTGACCTCAGAAAGCGTCGGCAAGCCTCCCGGTTTTGGATTGTTCTTTGCATTTGCTTGTACCAGGGGTGTTTTGGCCTGCCTTTTCTTTTTCGTTGCGAATTTGTTGAAAAGTTGTACGATATTGCCTTTTGGACGGGGTTCTGCGGATCTCTCCTTTGAACATGACAATACCAACTGAGCCGGTCGTGCTGAATTTTGTCCAAGATGGTACTTTTGACATGAAGGCTTCCACGGATCTTAGTACTTCTAATTCGATCAAGGGCCACCCATATCAGATCTCGTGGTTGTCGATCGAATGCTTTTTCGAAGTCAACCAACACAATATGCAAATCCTCTAAGGCATCTCGGTGTTTTTCCATAATGATCATTATACTTTGGATTGCGTCTGTAGTTGACTTACCCGCGACAAACCCGCATTGGTCATCAGACAGCCTTATTATTTTCCGCAGTCGGCTATCCAAAACCCGCTCAACGATCTTCATAGTTTGGGACATCAACTTGATCGAACGATAGTTTTCACAGCTTCTGGTATCTCCCTTTCCCTTGTACATTGGAAGAAGAAAACTTTCAACCCATTGTCACCTCTTATAAGTTTGGAGATGAGAATCGTGAGCCATCTCAACCCGAAGTCTCCCATATTTTTCCAAAACTCATATGGTACCTCGTCTGGCCCAATCGCTTTGCCTTTTTTGGAGTTCGTTGTAGGCGATCCCACATATTTTGTGCCGTGATTGCATTTGAAACTGCGTCGATGGTATTACACAGCTGACTTTGCATATACGAAATGAATTGCTCTCCTTTGGTTTCACTCCAGATTGTACCACTTGATTCTCCTAGGAACCTTTGTTTGTTTGACTTCCTTCACCGCATCCGTAAAAAATTCTGTTAAAAGAAGACGGTGTTGTTGAGCGGCAGCTTCTCCTAGTATCACTTTGCAGTTATTCATCCGAGATTTCATGTAATTGGTTACCTAATAGTAATCAATCTGGGTTTCATTTCCTCCACTGCTGTAAGAGATGAGGTGTCGGTCTTGTTTGAAGAACATGGTATTTAGTACGATTTGACCGTATGACTTGCACATATTTAGAATATCTTCACCAGGAGTGTTCCTGGTGCCGAATCCCAAACCTCCATGTCAGTCTTCATAATCCTCGTTTGTCTTCCCGACATGTCCATTCAAATCTCCTCCAACAAACAAATACTCTTCTTTTGGGATGTTCTTAAGTAGGTTATGAAAATCAAGCCAGAATGCATCTTTTTCCTCCTGCTCACACCCTATTTGGGGAGCATATATTCCAGACCTTTCCTTCCATCACCAATTTAAGAGACATCAAACGGTCACTGGACTTCAAAATGGTCAACACGCTGTTACATAAACTTTGGTCAAGGATGATACCGACTCCGTTCCTACCTTGTTCTGTTCCATAGTAGAACATCTTGTAAGCCTTGGTCTTTGCATCTAAGAAACGGGCTTTGTTTGCTGTATTTCGCCATTTCGTTTCCTGAACACACAAGATGTCCACTCGCCTGCTTCTCATCATCTCTTCGAGTTCGAGACTTCTACCAGTCATTTATTTATTTATTTATTTATTTATTTATTTATTCCGTCTTAAAAGTTACAACACTCTATAGAGACTACAAATTTGGTTTTTATCAACATAAACATATTTTAAATATACAAAATTACAATAATTAATATAAAGTTATAACAATTTAACTAGCTTATTTTTTATTTTGTTTCTATCAACATTGAAATCTATGGCGAAATCATATTCGTTGAAATCCAAACAAGCTCTAGTAATCGGATTATGCCTAGCATAGTTGGTACTATGGTAAGGAACACTTAGAAAATTCCCATTTCGGGGGCGCAAATATCGAGATGGTGCGTAAATATTAAACATAGGTAACAAAACCGGACAGTCAATTACACAATTCAATACATCGTAGGCGAAGAGAATTGAATTTAATTTTCTCCTTTGGGCAAGAGGTTTTAAGTCAGTTAAAATACATCTCGTTTCATAGGATGGAACGTTCAAATAACCAAAAGTTTTTCGCAAGGCCATTTTGGTGAATCTTTTTTGAATTTTTTCAATACGGAAAATACTTGACTGAGTGTAGGTATTCCATACAACGCTGCAATACTCTAAATGCGGCCTAACAAGACTTGTATATAAAGTTTTTAATGTGTAAGGGTCCTTAAATTTTTTAGAGTTACGAATAACAAACCCTAACATTGAGTTTGCTTTCGAAATAACTTGGTCTATGTGATTTGACAAGCTCAATTTTGAGTCAAAAATTACTCCCAGATCCTTGTGACTATCAAGTTGTTGTAAAATATCGTTGTCGAGTTTATAACTAAATTTCAGAGGATTATGAATTCTTGAATAAGTAACCACACTACATTTTTTCTTATTTAAGTGTAAACCATTGGAATCACACCAGTTGGATAGATTGTTCAAATCTAACTGTAGTTTATTTTAATCATTTACTGAGTTTATGCAGCTGAAAATTTTTAAATCATTAGCAAATAAAAGACATTTAGAATATAAAAGATGCGATGGCAAGTCATATATAAAAATAATGAAAAACAATGGGCCTAGGTGACTGCCTTGAGGAACGCCTGAAAAATTTATTATTTCTCGAGATAATACATCTTTAATTTTAACCATTTGTTTTCTTTTTTCTAGATAACTTTCAATCCACATGAGAAGATTTGAGTGAAAACCAAACATCTCAAGTTTTTTTTACGAGAACACTATGTTGAACTCGGTCGAATGACTTAGAAAAATCGGTGTAAATGGTGTCTACTTGAGAACGATTTTCTAATTGAGTGAGGCAGTAGCTTGTGAACAAAGATAAATTTGTTGACGTTGATCTTCCCCTTAAGAAACCATGTTGGTGTACAGAAATAAAATTATGAATTTGGTTATACATATAACTTGTTTTTCACAATTGATTCGAAAACCTTAGGAAATAGTTGAAGTTTGGCAATAGGTCTGTAATTTTCAACAGAGGTCTTTGCTCCAGCTTTATGGAGCGGGGTTATGATGGAGTATTTCCACTCATCCAAAAATACCCCACTATTTAGAGATAAGTTAAATATAAAACAAAGTGTAGCTGCAAGATAGTTTGCTAAAGTTTTTAACAAAATTTGTGGAATTTAGAGTAGTTATTCTCGAGTGACAACAGTGCTTGCAAAACATCATCGACAGATAAGTACAAGCTACCAAGGTCGACAGAAGGATTTGTGTTTAACAAGTTATCACTATCTAGTTTGAGACCAACGAAATTTGATTGAAAAAACGAAGCAAAGTTATTGCAAACAACATTAATATCATCAGATGGTATGCCACAAAACGTAACGCAGGATGGAATCCCAACTGAGTTTCTTTTTGTATTTAAATACGTCCAGAAACTTTTAGGGTTTCTTTTGATGTTCGACTCAAGAGACGAGATATATTGCTTGAATAAGAAATTTTTTCAAAAACTCATACTCTTTCCTAATTTGCTTGAATTTTTCGATAAACCTATCTGAATTTTTGCTTAATTTATTCAATTTATGCATTACATTTTTAAGTCTGGATAAGCTTTTGTTGAACCAAACGGGTTTCTTGGATGTATTAAGTATTTTTTTAGGAACGTGTGTTGAAATTAATGCATCTAAAATATTCCGAAACAGGGAAAAAGCTAGTTTGGTATCATTACAATTAAAGATTTCTTGCCAATCAATCGTGCTTAAATGAGTCATCATAGAAGGGTTGGTAACGTTTGCACAAAAAACACAAGCCCCAAACGAAAATCCCCAAACGCAAAATCCCCAAACGAAAATCCCCAACTCCCAAAATCCCCAAAGAGAGAATCTACAAACCCAATATCCCCAAAACATGATTCACTACTTGAATATATTTGTTTTGGGGATATTAGGTTTACGTATTACACCAAATGTAATCCAAAAAATTAAAATTATAATGCTTGTAACGTTTATTAAAATAAAAATACATTTTCGAAATCATTAACAAAATAAATATTCATATACTGATAACGTAACAGTAATGGTAACAAAATGAAATTTATTTGAAAGTCTTTAATGAAACAAACACACAAAAAATGAAAAAAAGTTTTTAAAATTGTTAATGCAAAAAAATGGTTTCTAACTTTTTACAGTTATATATTATAATTTCGTTATCATTCATTAATTACAAAAACAACGAAAGAGAGAGATTTTTCTGAAAACTAAAAGCACATAATTTATATGTACACAGACTCTGGGGATTTGGAGATTTCATGGGGATTTTGACAAAAAAGATTGTTTAGGTGTGGATTTCATCAATGTGCATTATCTCAATGGGGATATTAGCTAGGTGGATAAAAATTTTTGGGGATTTTGATCGATGGGTTTTTTTTTTGGAGATTCTGTACGACACCCATCATAGAAGTGTTATCAGCCTTTTTAAAATCATACATTTGTGAATTGTTATTTAATTTTGATTCAATTAAAACTGAAAATTATTATTATTTTCTAACAATTTAAAAGAAGATTCATTACATTGAGCTTCAAAATTACTATCAACAAAAAATAAATCTAAAAATCGGCCCATGGAATCCGAAATGGAATTAATTTGATGCATATCCAAAGCTAATAGATCGATAACAATACATTCAAAATCTTTAGTAACATTATAAGGAAACATTTTCTTTTCATCATTTGAGAATTTCCATTTTACATAAGGCAAGTTAAAATCACCAGCAAATAAAAAATAACAATTTTCATCTTTGCCATCAGCAGTTTCTAAAATATTTTTAATGTGAGACTCATATAATGAAATCTGAGATAACGGTGGTATCTAAGAGACAAAAACATATAAACTAAACATTCCAAAAGACAAAATATTTAAATCTACACACACACAAAACTGTTCAATTTCGAAAGAGTCAATCGTTAATTGTATTACCCTACTTGCAAAAGATGATTTAACAGCCAACAAAACTCCACCACCTCTGCATTGTCCAGTCTGATTGTGTTGACGATCATTTCGGAAGACGTTGAATTCAGTTGTGAAATATTCTCCATCCGAAAAATTTTCATTTAACCAAGTTTCGGTAAGTGCGATAATTTCATATGGACTGTCCATTGCAGTATACTTCCAACGTTCCAACTCGCGACTCTAAATTTTCGTCCAGCTCGTCGCATTACTTTGCTAGCCCCCGGAATCCGTATAGCTCTGACCCGAACATTGCTGCTCGGGCTCTGTTATGCTCCAGCACTGGGGCATAACAGAGACGGTATTTCAGTTCCTGGAAAGATTTCTCATACTCACCTGACCATTTAAACTGCTTCCCTTTTTCGGTGAGCTGATGCAAACTCTTTGCAACTCCAGCAAACATCTTAACAAAACGTCGGTAATATGTGGCAAGACCAAGAAAGCTTCGGAGTTGATGTTTGTCTTGAGGTGTTGGCCAATTTTTGCGCAGTCAACTTTATAAGGATCAGTCTTCATTCCTTGGGAAGACAATTTATGATGTGTCCCAAATACTTAACTTCGGTTTTGAAAAGTGCACATTTTTCTGGATTCAGTTTAAGGTTAGCCTCTCGAAGTCTCTGAAACACGGCTTTTTAGTTCTTGCAATGTTGGTCAAATGTTTTCCCGTAGACAATGACATCGTCCAAGTAGACTAGGCAAGATTTCCACGGCTCATCAAACGCTCGAATGTTGCCGGAGCGTTGCATAGCCCAAACGGCATAACTTTAAACTGCCATAGTCCATTGTCTGTAGAAAACGCCGTCTTTTCCCGATCATCAGGGGGGACATCAGCTTCCCAATATCCTTTCTTCAAGTCCAGCGTCGAGAACCACTGGGCTCCCTCCATGACATCCAGGGTATCACTGATTCTCGGAATAGGATTGCTGTCCGTCTTAGTCACATCATTCAGCCTTCGGTAGTCCACACAAAAACGAGTGCTTCCGTCTTTCTTTTTCACTAGCACCACTGGTAACGCCCAAGGACTTTTGGAATTTTCGATAAGACCGTCCTTTTTCATTGTTGTTATCGTTTCCTCAACCTCACCATGTTTGTCCAGTGGAAGGCGTCTTGCGGGTTGATGAATCGGTCTTATCTCCTGTGTTGATGCGATGCTGAACCAACTGTGTCCTACCATATTGCCCTTTTGACGATGCGAAGATGTCCGTGTACTCTTGTAGGAGATTTACAGCCACCCTTGTTTCTTAGTGATCGAGGTTGGATGAATTCAGTATTCTAGCTTTGATGGTTTTGAGCTCCTCCGGAGTTTTAGTTTTTCTCGGGGCTTCATCTGTGATCGTTTAAAATGCTGCAACCGATTCGCAACGTCCAACGACTTCTCCTTTCTTCAACCTTACATCGTACGGTCTGGTGTTTAGTAATCGTACGGGGACCATTTTGTTTTTCGGTGCTACCAGTGTTTTCCCAATGATGACGCTTTGGGAGGAACACTCTGCGATTGGTTCTACCATAAGGGATCGAATGCTTCCAAACTCACCTTCCAGTTTTGTCCATGCGAACACTTCATAAGAAGGAGGCAGAATCAGATCTAACGTGATAACAGTCCTAAGTGTTGACGTAATTTCATTCGAATAGGTCATTGGAATTTCTTTATTTTGGTTTTTGGTTTCAAAACTTGATTACCGATGTCCACAATAACTCAGTGCTGTTTCATAAAGTCGATTCCAATGATGCATTCGTCACATATATCTGCCACCAGGAATTGATGAGTAAACACTAGATCGGCCAGTCGGATCTTAAGACACACTTCTCCATATACTCTTGCAGCTTCTCCCGTTGCGGTTCTTAGACGGTAGCTATTGGTGTTATTAAGCCACGTCGTCTCTACCAGGTCTCGACGTATTATGAATGCTGTAGCACTGGAGTCGATGGTGGCCACATGTTTGTTCCCGTTAATAGTAATCTCCACAGTCAGACTTTTGTTGTATCGTTTGGTATGTGAGACCTGGATGGTGGTTCTGGGGCCATCGATACAAGAAACCAGCCTCTGCCCCTCGAAGTTGGTTCTTACTCGATTCCCTGATGGGAAACGGGCTGATAGGCAACAATGGTGTTGTTGTTACCCTGTCCTGGGTTAGATCTCTTGCTTCCACAATGTTGACAAGCGGATTTATATGGTGGTAGTAGACATTGACGCTGTAAGTGCAAGTCCTTGGTGCAGTTCCAACCTCTTGCCGCTCCGCTGGTTCTTTTGTATTTCAGCTCTTTGGCAAGACCATTCTTTGACTATGGCTTCTCTAAGTCGATGTACTCCATGAGAAGCTTGTTCTGCTGCTTCAATTGTCAATGCGAATGCTAAAGTTTCAGAAAGAGTACGTGTTCTAGCAGTTCGCACGGACCTCTGAAGATTTATATCCGAAATGGCACGAACGAAGGACTCAACAGCAAGCTGGTTGATGATTTCTTCTCCAGCATCCGGGTATGCCAGGTGAACCAGTCTTTCGACGTCTTTCTTTTTCGATTCTCGAATTTTGATTTTCCGGATCTGGGCTAAATCCTTGGTCAAAACAGAGAACTGTTTATCACATCGTCTTTCTACGGTTTCGAAACGATTCTATACAATAGAAAGCTGTTTTTCCACACCTTCAACGCATTCGTCAAAGGCACATACGTTTTTCTCGATGTTGCCCAATTTGACTTCTAGAATGTTTTTCTGACCTTCCAAAACATTCTGTTGCGCCTCAAGTCTTTCGAGAATATTCTGTTGTTCTTTCTTTTGTTCGTTTCGTTTCCTCCACTTCTGTTTCAAAAACAAAATTGTTAACGTCTTCCCCTTGCTGTTCCAAATAACTGTGCAAGTGCAGGCCCAGCTCATTTTTCGATCCCGCTCTAGAAAGACTTCGTTTACCTTATTCACTTTTAAGCTGAACGCTGTTGAGCTCTTCTAGCAACTTACCCATTTTCACTGTACTTAACACCTTTTTTTTTACTCAAACTCGTTCTTTTTATCAAATAAAGTTTATTTACACTTCTGACACCAATGTAACGTGCGCTTAGTTCGCTATAATAAAACTTTTCCTTTCCTTACTTTAAATCGATATACTTTTATTCGATATATACTTTATTCGATCTCAACTCAATCTTTGCACTATCACTTGTAAACAAAAACTCAATCTTAACATTATCACTCTATAATCAAAACTGACCTTTGGTTGCGTCAGCGGCCTAGTGCTTGACAGCAAAATACTGGAATGGTCTCCAATGTGGAAATTACTGGAAAGCTCTAGATGTAATGTTATATATAGAATAACATTACATCTAGAGCTTTCCAGTAGTTTCCACATTGGAGACCATTCCAGTATTTTGGTCACCAATATGGAAACTACTGGAAAGCTCTAGATGTAATGTTATTCTATATATAACATTAAATCCCTCAAATCAGGCGGTAACCCTCTTCTATCATTAAGTCCTCTGATTTTGCTCCCGATTTTCCATCGGTTTTCTCATAATAATACATATCTGTTTGCGTTTAAAGTCGCGTAATATATTTATGAACTGCTTAGGCACCGCTAAACATTAAAAGTGTACTGGATTTTTGTGCTAGTGTGGTGATTTCAATAATGCAACTTGAATCAAAGTGAAAATTAAATACATCTCACTAGTACCGTAACTTTTACTTATTTCTGGTGCAATTATTCTTTTAAAGATCTTAGCATTTTATAGTGCCAATTTGCACTGTTCATTGTAAGACTTATTTAAAGCTGCAAAAAAAGTGGTTATAGTTAACTGCGGGATTCATATATCCAAAGTTATTGTAATTTAAATAAAATTTGTAGTTATTTTGTTTATTGATAGCCCAAAGTAAAGGGTTGCCAATACATCTTCTTGAGTGAAAATTTAAACCAAATAAAACATTTTTTTTTTTGTGTCGCTCACGTTAAACGCCCATCCATAATTTATTTTATTTTGGTGAAAATGTCTGAGCTGAATTGCTTAGTGTGTAAAAAGGACTCCAGTGACTTATCGGTGTATTGTGCCATATGTCTGCAACAGGTACATGCAAAATGCATTGGTATAAAGGGGAAGGATGTGGATAAATTCATTTCTGTTCCGGGTCTTAAATTTTATTGTAAAGCCCATGAAAAAATTTCGATAGATAAGATTTATTGGAAGATAGTGAAGTTAAAAAAGCTTTTCAATAGTGCTCTGGTGATTTTTGGCGACCTCAAAGATGTCTTTGATTTTGATGTCTTAAACAATGAAGTTATGGCGAATTCTTTTAAAGTCATTGAACCTGATATTTTCTCGCCAAGTAAATTTGTTCAACAACCACTAATACTTTTGACTCCGTCACCTAAACCTACTGTCCAAAATCAACATCTCCAACATTCGCAACAACAACAACAATATGAACAGCAGCATCAGCTGTATCAGCAGCTGCCACAACAACATCTATGGCAACATCAACAGCTACAGCAACAACAACAACAACAAGAACAACAACAACAACCACAACCACAACCACAACCACAACAACAACAACAACAACAACAACAACAACAGCAACAACAACAACAACAACAACAACAACAACAACAACAACAACAACAACAACAACAACAACAACATCAACATCAACAACATCATCAACAACAACAACAATCGCTGCAGGAGCAGCAACAACAACAACAATTGCTGCAGGAGCAGCAACAACAACAACAATCGCTGCAGGAGCAGCAACAACAACATCAATCGATGCAGGAGCAGCAACATCAACAACACCAACACCAATACCATCACCAACACCAACACCCACAACAACAACAAGAACAACAACAACAGCAACAGCAACAGCAACAGCAACAGCAACAGCAACAGCAACAGCAACAGCAACAGCAACAGCAACAGCAACAGCAACAGCAACAGCAACAGCAACAGCAACAGCAACAGCAACAGCAACAGCAACAGCAACAGCAACACCAACAGCAACAGCAACAGCAACAGCAACAGCAACAGCAACAGCAACAGCAACAGCAACAGCAACAGCAACAGCAACAGCAACAGCAACAGCAACAGCAACAGCAACAGCAACAGCAACAGCAACAGCAACAGCAACAGCAACAGCAACAGCAACAGCAACAGCAACAATAACAGCAACAGCAACAGCAACAGCAACAGCAACAACAACAGCAACAGCAACAGCAACAGCAACAGCAACAGCAACAGCAACAGCAACAACAACAGCAACAACAACAGCAACAGCAACAGCAACAGCAACAGCAACAGCAACAGCAACAACAACAGCAACAGCAACAATTAGAGCCGCAGGAACAGCAACAACACCATAAACATCAACAAAAGAAATTCAAGCAAAAAAGTCTTCAAAGTCTTGTAGCTCCAACTTCAAGTACAAGAGTACTACGTTCAACAGCTGGCAAAGGAGTTAGCTTAAACGTTCAATCCCAAGTAAGTGACTACTCTTCTCTTAGACCTAATTCTTCTAGTGAATGCAATGTTAGTGAGCCACTGGATGCCCCAATAGCTTCCATAAAGGATGAGGGGTCTTCCAACTCGGTAACAATTGGTTCCACTGAATCTAGTTCTACCTCGAATCAATGTTTTATTGAAGAAATCACGGCTTTACCACCTGTAAAGAGTATTTTTGTTTCTCGACTTTCTCCATCAGCTTCGGAGGATTTAATACAAAATTATATTTTGAAAAATGTTCCACCAGTTTGCGTGTCGAACCTTACGATTCGAAAATTTATCATGACACCGGAAAAAGATTACTCTTCATTCGAAATTAGAGTCGGAAGGAACCTTGAGCTCTACAATTTGATATGCAAAAGTTCATTTTGGCCTTTGCATACAGTAGTTCATGATTTTTTTCGCAACAAGAAACACCGACCCAACAACAGCTGAGAGGGCCTTGCTCTATAACACCATCTACTGCTCATATGCAACCTTTTAACAAAGACTTTATCCTTTATTATCAAAATACTGGTGGTCTACGTACCAAAACAAATAAACTAAATTTGTATTCATCTACAATGCAATATGATATTTTCGCTTTAACTGAAACTTGGCTTAACAATGACTATTCAATTGCAGAACTGTTCGATGATAATCTCTTCACCGTATTTCGTAAGGATAGATGCATGATTAAAACTAATAAGATTAGAGGGGGTGGTGTACTTGTTGCCGTTCGCTCTTCTCTTCTATGTCACGAGATTCAGCTACCTACGTTATCATCTGATTTGGATGTTGATCAAATTGCTGTGTGTGTGTCTATAAGCGGTTCCAGAGAAGTCTTCATTATTTTAAGTTATATACCACCAGGTAGTTCCTTTGAATTATACAAATTGCATGTCGAAAATTGCAAGTTTATTTTAAATAATTTAAATCCCAACCAAAGTCCAATTATTTTTGGTGACTTCAATTTATGCAATGTAAATTGGGTTTTTGACCATGATGAAGGTAATTTAATTCCATTTAATGTTGTTAGTGATTCTGAATGTCTTGTTATCGATTCTTTAGTCGAATTCGATCTTCTACAAATAAACAAGTTTTGTAATAGTTTTGATCACTTCCTGGACTTGATCTTTGTTGATAAAGAACTATGTTCAAATGCTAACACAACTATTGGTCCAGTTTTTCCAAATACAATATATCATTTATCTCTTTGTATTAGTTTTAAATCTTATCATTATCATAAACATTATGAGAAAGAAAAGTTTAAATACGAATTTAATAAGGGTGATTATCATTCGATTAGTAATTACATCAGTACATTTGATTGGCATTGTATTTTTGACAATGAAAGTCTATTGGATGCTTATAACTTTCTAAGTAGTTCCTTACGTGAAGCTATTGATCGTTTTGTACCTAAAATTGTCATTCGAAAGAATTCCAAACCATGCTGGTTTAATAAAAGACTATGCAACCTATCGAACAAAAAAAATAAAGCCTATAAAATCTTTCGAAAATCTAATAATAATATTTCTTTTCTAAATAATTATCTGCGACTACAGAAGGAATTCGATGTACTAAAAAATTTTCTTTATAAAGACTATATTTATCGCACCGAAATGGATCTAAAGAAAAACAGCAAACGTTTTTGGTGCTTCGTCAATAGTAAAAGAGGTTCAAATGGTATTCCCAGCAGCATGCACTACTTAGGGAAGAATTCAAGTGACCCTATTGAAATAAATAATATGTTTTCAAATTTTTTTCAGTCGGTTTATTCTTCTTCGAACACACCTCCAAATTTTTCTCCTACCACTCCAGTAAATCAAGTCAATATCAGTTCCATAACTTTAAGTAACTCAGATGTTGAAAGAGCCCTATGTGAACTTGATTGTGATAAAAAATCGGGCCCTGATGGTTTTCCTCCAATTCTCTTAAAATCATGTTTTACTGCTCTTTCTGAACCATTAACTCGACTGTTTAATGAATCTCTGAAAACGGGCCATTTTTTTAATGATTGGAAAATCTCTTATATTATACCCAGGGTTACCTTTGGGACTCTTTTGCGTCCTTTTGACTCTTTTTTCAGGTCTGGACTCCAGGACGCCACTATTCAAAAATCATCGAAATCGGACTCCTTTTAGAAATTCAGGACTCTTTAAGAACTGAAATAATTTTTTCAGTACAATATTTTATTCGAATACTTTTTTTCTGCTTTTGTTTACATCCTATTCTGAATTCAGTCACTTAAATCAATGTCAATGTGGTAAGAGCATATGCATTCTTTTCTTGTAAAAGATTTAACATATGAAAAATGAGATACTTACAGACTACAATTTACATTTGTATTGATCATAAAGAGTCAACAATCAGCTTTCTCTGCCTCTGTGACTGTGTGGCCCGTCTAACTGTTTATATTCTTTGCTTGTTTTGACTTTATGTTTACATATCTTTACTTTTTTGTATGGGACTCTTTTTTTAAGCCAGGACTCTTTTTTTGACTCCTTCAAAAAATTTTCAGAGGTAACCCTGATTATACCCATTCACAAATCGGGACCCAAGCAAGATGTCACCAATTATCGTCCTATAAGTAAAATTTCAACTATTCCGAAGTTATTTGAAAAAATCGTTTATAGCAAATTGACTTTCATGACCAAAGATATAATTTCCCCGTTTCAACATGGTTTCGTCTCTGGAAGGTCTACAGTATCTAATTTAACAATTCTTTGTAATGAGGTTATAAGTAACGTTGAGTGTGGTTTTCAGTCTGATGTTATCTACACAGATTTCTCTAAGGCCTTTGACAGAGTTAATCACTATATCTTAGTAGCTAAACTATCTGCATTAGGTTTTCATTCGAGCTTCCTGCTATGGTTAGAATCATATCTGGTAGGTCGAACCCAATACGTCAACTTAAATTCAGCTTTGTCTCTTCCAATATCTGTTACCTCTGGTGTTCCTCAAGGAAGCCACCTATGACCTTTGCTTTTTCTTCTTTTTGTTAATGATATCCCTCAAATCATTGAATCGTCTCTCTGTCTTATATTTGCAGACGATATTAAATTACAAAAATGTATTAGAACGGTATCTGATCGAGTTCTACTTCAAAACGATTTAGATAGGCTACTTTGCTGGTGTTCTTCACACCAATTACATCTTAACGTGTCTAAATGTGATTATATAACCTTTCGTCGTGGCCTTGAATTGTCAGATTTCACCTATTCAATAAACGGAATCAATCTTCAAATGGTTTCCAAAAAAAAGGATTTAGGAGTCATCTTTGACTCCAAATTAACTTTTACTTTGCATATCGACTATATTGTAGCTAAAGCTAACTCTTTATTAGGTTTTATATCCCGAAATTACAAAGAATTCTCGGATCCTTTCACTCTCAAGGCGTTATATTACTGCTATGTTAGGCCCGTACTTGAATATGGCTGTGTGGTATGGAACCCATACTATGCTGTTCATTCCAATCGAGTTGAAAGTATCCAAAAACGTTTTACCAGAACTGCAATATATAGACTTAATTGGAATATTCGAATGCCTTCTTATGGTACAAGATGTAACCTCCTTGACCTTCAACAACTTAAAACTCGAAGACGATACTTTGAGATAGTTTTTATTCGTGATATTCTTGCTTATCGAATTGATTGCTCCTTTCTACTTTCGTTGGTAAAAATAAATGTTCCTCTAAGAGGGCTGCGAGTTCATAGATTATTTTTTGAACCTTTTCATAGAGTAAACTATGGACTCAATGAACCGATGACACGGTGCTTGAAACAAGCAAATCTAGTAAGCAGTCATATTGACTTTCTAAATAATATTAGTCGTGACTTATTTAAAAAAAATGTGATGTATCACTTAATTGTTCTTTATCCTGGTGGTTAGTCTGTAAGTATTTATCTAATTATATAAAGCAAAGCATGCAGCTTCTATGTATCTTCTCAATTAGTCTATAAGAGTATGTGTTAGTGACCTTGTATATATTCTGCTTGATGAATAAATAAATAAATAAATAAATAAAACGAAACCCATGGTTCGATGAAGAATGCAGGCAGGCAAATGCAGCCAAACAAAAAGCACGTCAAATGCTGATGCAAAAACGAACGAGGGCTGTCTACGACCATTTTAACGAGATTTACAAAGAGAAAAAAAGAGAGGAACACCGAATTCTCAAAAAGAAAAAGAAGCAGCATGGGAAGCGCTCGTTTGAGGAAGTTTTACCAAAAGGTAAAAAGATCCTGTAAAGACCAGCAGGGAAACATAGTTGTAGAGTCACAGTCGCTACTGAGGATCTGGAAAGATCACTTCTGCAGACTGCTTAACGGCGATGAGGACACAAATTCCGCTGTCAGGCAGATTGCCCCAGTTTGGACGATGATCAAGAATGCCGTCCTCCCGACCTAGAAGAAGTTAAGCTTGCCATATGCAAACTTAAATCAAATCAGACTGCAGGTGCAGATGGCCTTTATGCCGAACTTTTCAAGGCAGCTGGAGACCAGTTGGAAAGGAGCATGCACCTGCTGATCTGCATGATATGGTCGGAAGAAAACATGCCCGATGAATGGAACCTCAGTATCGTATGCCCGATCCTAAAGAAGGGAGACCCTCACAATTGCGCCAATTACAGAGGGATAATCCTCCTTAACGTCGTCGCTTATAAGATCTTGTCTGCTGTAATATGTGAACGTCTGAAACCCCACGTCAACAACTTGATAGGTCCTTATCAATGTGGTTTCAGACCAGAGAAGTCCAAAATAGATCAAATTTTCACATTACGGCAGGTCTTGGAAAAAACCCGAGAACATAATATCGATATTCACCACCTCTTTATCGATTTCAAGGCCGCGTATGACAATGTTTACAGAGACGAGCTGTACAGAGCCATGTCTAGTTTCGGCATCCCTGCAAAACTCGTACGACTATGCAGGATGACTTTGGAGAATTCACGCTGCTCCGTCAAGGTCGGTAAAGAACTCACCGAGGCCTTTGAAGTCGAAAAAGGTTTAAGGCAAGGAGACAAACTGTCATGCGATTTCTTCAACATCATACTTGAAAAGATTGTAAGAAACTCAAACGTCAACACCAGAGGAACAATCTTTCAAAAGTCTGTACAATTACTCGCCTATGCAGACGATATTGACGTAATGGGAAGAAAAAAGCGTGATATCATAGGTGCTTTTGCGAGTATTGAAACAGAAGCGGCAAAAATCGGAAGACCTCGTCTTTGGTGGCGCCATCAAGTGGGTGAAGACCTCAACCGACTTGGAGTGCGAAACTGGAGAGAGCTTGCCCGAAATCGAAGTCGTTATAGAAGGATGTTGGTGGAGGCCCAGGTTCACCCCGAACTGTAATGCCCACCTAATTAAGTAAGTAAGACCTACGATGTAACTCGTCTGATCGCTCTTCCTCTTATGGTTCTCCTTACAACTCCTCTTTGGCTGCCTCTTCGTCGTCAAAAATATGGGACAAAATAAAAAATCGATTAAATGAACTCGTAAAATCTATAAATCAAACTATTCAATCAACGGTTGAAAATGAAATAAAAAAAACTCATGTGCACTTTTAATGATCGTTTCAATGAAATTGAAAACAATTACAAAACTTTAGTCAAATCACTTTAGACTGATGTAAACAAAAAAATATCTGCTGTTAATAAAATAATATTGAAACTTGAAAACAAAATTCAAAACAATGATTGCAGTATTGATTCACTTCACAAAAACTTCTCTTAAATGAAAGATCAAAATGACTCGGTAAAACTCAGAATGCAAATAGAAGAACTAAACCGAAAGAATATATCTGGGGATATTGTTTTACATGGGATTCCATTTGCATTGGTTGAAGACTTGAATGATATTTATAATAAATTTTGCACGAAAATAAGTGCTACCGCGATACGACCGAATAATATTACATGCACGAAACCGCTAACCAACTCGACTCGGAGCGCAATTGTCATCAGTTTGCCGCATGAAAATGATAAAGTCTATTTGCTTAGAAAAATAGCGGAACTCAATAAAACAAATGGACATCCAGTTACTTTGAGTGATATTGGATTTGGATAGAGCAATCAATTTGTGAGAGCTTATGAAAGTCTGACAAAACAAACTCATGATCTGTTTCGAAAGGCAAATGATGAATGGCTGAAAAAAAATCTCTACTCTGTGTTCAGCAAATATTACAAAGTATATTTTAAAAAAAGTATGGAAAAGAAACCAATTTTCATAAGAAGTGTGTCTGAATTACATTCGATAGTATGCTCTCCTTTAACTGAAACTGATATTGCTCTTGGAATTGCTGCAAATAAATATACCAATAGACAAAAAATATTTTGAGTGGGGAAGTTGATGTTGCTGGTGGATCGTTTGCTGCTGTGGGAATTGATTTTGCTGGTGAACATGTTGCTAGGGTTTATTTATTTCATTAATTTTTTAACACAAAAGAGTAATTGCTTTTCATTATATGTATGTATATGTATAAAAAAGTCAAACGTAATAGTTGAAAACTAATATAAATCTAAGTTGATGTTTAAAAATTTTCCCTGAATGTCAGTGATTTTATTGTGGATCTCATAAACAAAAAGATGGTTGATTTAAAACTAGAGCCTTCAATTATTGGAAACATTTTCTTAATGGTTTATTTATTTATAGTTTTTTCATTTTTTTTTTTTTATTATTTATTCTATTTCTCTTTTTATATAAACATTACCATTACTTTAACAAAACTAAATAAAAGATATCTTTTTCGAATGGAGTGGTGAATTGTCTTAGTAAATCTCATTATGGTAGGCACAAGCCCTGACAATGTAAGATCTATCTGCAATGTTTTGTGTGGCTTGCACATTCGAAATAACCTAATGTCAAAAAATATATATTCGTCGTCTAAATCAAAAATTGAGTTCTTGTGTACCTACTGAAATCTGTAATGGATTTGATAAATTTCTGCTTGTTGTAGTGTATTCTCCACCTTGCTTTTTTAAAGAAGACTTTTTGAATGAGTTAGATGTAACGCTCTATAATTTGAATAGAAGATACAATCATACTTTGATTGGTGGTGACTTTAGTGTCAATCTACTGGAAAACAATTCCACAACACGTTTGTTTTGTGATAAGTTATGCTTCTCAGTTATAAATTCCACATGGCCAACCTGTTTTCAATCAAAAACTTATCCATCCCTAATAGACATTTTTGTGACGTCATCAAAAAATAAGGTACTTTGTGACCAAATCAGACTAACATCTGAATTTATTCATTATTTTATGTTTTATTCATTCCAATTTGATTCCAATATCTCAAATACTAACAGTCCTTGGTATAGGGATCACTTGGCTCTTCAACTCACTCCATAAACAAACACAAAACTTAAGCAACAACAAGGTAACCCCAAATATTACGTCTCATAAAATCTGTCGCTGGATAGAACAAATTTACTGCCCTTTACACCGCTTACACGGCACGCTCTGAAAGGCGCTGATGTACCATTCAAACCCATGTAAAAAATCGTTTCTCTGAATTTATATTTTGTGAAATAATAGCGATGTTACAATTTCTGATTGCGCTTCATGAATATTCAGTAAAAGAACTTGTGTAATCAATCATGATCCAACAACCGATTTTTTGCCTAGTAAGCCCCTTTTATCGGATCTTTTTTTATGTTGATGATTTATACAAACATCAATCTGACGATATTTTTCAGGTTATCAATTATCAATAGCAAGTCGTTCAAGAATGTCGATTATATTTTGCGAGTCTTGGCAGTACTACCTGTAACTACAGCAACTCCAGAACGATCATTTTCGACGTTGAGGAGGATCAAAACTTACCTGAGAAATACGATGGGACAACAACGACTAAATTTTTTATCTAGCTCATGTTATATTTCTCCGTCCCGTAACGAATTTTGAAAATTAAGAGTCGATAAATGTTACAAATAACATCTTTTATTTTGCCGATTGGAGGGGAGGGGACCCGAACCCGAACCCGAACGAATTAGTTTATTTATTAATTTATCTGTCGCCATGCCTCACAAGATTCTTCTTATTGAGATATTTTTCAACACACAGATTCGTTTTTTAGTTCGTTGTTAAGATGGTATTGCAATGTACACCCAACATTTAATACTAATCTCCTAATCGAAAACGTTCAACCGAAAACACAAGCGGCAACACTATAATCTACATCTAATAGAAGACGTTGCTTGTAACTCAGTGTGTGTGAGTGTAGAAATATACCAGGAGGGGAAATGCTTAACAGCAAAATACTGGAATGGTCTCCAATGTGGAAATTACTGGAAAGCTCTAGATGTAATGTTATATATAGAATAACATTACATCTAGAGCTTTCCAGTAGTTTCCACATTGGAGACCAAAATACTGGAATGGTCTCCAATGTGGAAATTACTGGAAAGCTCTGGATCTAATAATGAGTAACATTATTATGTAACATTACCTATTGAACATTCATACCCCAAATTTAAAGCAAACACCCACAATGAAATCCAAAAACGGGCTCTGGCATGGATTCAAAACGAAGGATGGGGCTTTGAGCACTTGTTATAATTGTATTTGTATTAAATACATAAAAAAACTACTAAAAGTGATCATATTATTGTTTTATTCAAACAAACCTCAAAGCAAAAACTTTTTTTTATTTTTTTTTTTTTTAATTTTTCCCATTTTGTATTTTTTCAAGTATCATAAAATGTATGGGTTTTTGAGGTAACTTAATGCTTAGTTTTTTCTTTATTATTGTTTTGTTCATCTGTAAAAAATAAAGAAACTCTATGTTTACCAGGCCTTTTCTCCAAAAAAATGACCTCAAAGTCAAAACTTTGTTTTGGGAAGAAAATTTGAACACCACTTAAAATTGAAAATCTGGCAGCCCTAAACCTATGGAAGCCTAATTTAAATACAGTCTTAAAAGCTGTTATTTCTACAAAAAATTGAGTCTAAGATTAGGTCTCTATCATCAGTATTGACAGAGATATCGAATTTAACACAGGTCAGGGTACACCAAAGTTAGCCTTTTTTTAAATTGTCAAAAAGTGATGTCAAACTTGAGAAACGGACTTTACTGTAGGACAATTTTTTTCTTAGAATATGACCAAGAATCATATCCCAAAGTATGTAAAACGAATTACGGGACACCCTGTATAATCGACATTCTTGAACGACTTGCTATTGATAATTGATAACCTGAAAAATATCGTCAGATTGATGTTTGTATAAATCATCAACATAAAAAAAGATCCGATAAAAGGGACTTACTAGGCAAAAAATCGGTTGTTGGATCATGATTGATTACACAAGTTCTTTTACTGAATATTCATGAAGCGCAATCAGAATTGTAACATCGCTATTATTTCACAAAATATAAATTCAGAGAAACGATTTTTTACATGGGTTTGAATGGTACATCAGCGCCTTTCAGAGCGTGCCGTGTAAGCGGTGTAAAGGGCAGTAAATTTGTTCTATCCAGCGACAGATTTTATGAGACGTAATATTTGGGGTTACCTTGTTGTTGCTTAAGTTTTGTGTTTGTTTATGGAGTGAGTTGAAGAGCCAAGTGATCCCTATACCAAGGACTGTTAGTATTTGAGATATTGGAATCAAATTGAAATGAATAAAACATAAAATAATGAATAAATTCAGATGTTAGTCTGATTTGGTCACAAAGTACCTTATTTTTTGATGACGTCACAAAAATGTCTATTAGGGATGGATAAGTTTTTGATTGAAAACAGGTTGGCCATGTGGAATTTATAACTGAGAAGCATAACTTATCACAAAACAAACGTGTTGTGGAATTGTTTTCCAGTAGATTGACACTAAATTTTGTTCAAAATAAACTCCCTAAAAAAAAGTCCCTAAAAAAAGTTCTAAACCTAGAAAGATTATTGGTTCTGACAATGAATCATCTCTTCGTGCCCTACCGGAATACAAGTGGATTCATCTGTCTAAATTTAATATAAATACAACAACCGAAGATGTCATCAGTCATATTTCCAAAAAAACAAATATTCCTGCTGATAAATTCAAATGTTTCAAGCTTGATCAGAGAGCCATGTTTCAGTGAGTGCATATATGTCAAACTGTTGTGAAGAGGAGAAGAGAAGAATATTTTGCATTTTTGTTCTTAATCCACCAACATTGTGATAGAATATTTGATATTCGGAAATGTTATTCTTGTTACGTGAAGAGTCCAAGAGTGATGTAGTTGAGTGAGCGAAAGGGAATTTGCATTTATTATGTTATTATCGGCTGGTGGAGTTGGTTGTCAATGACTTTGTGGTGGCGGTGGTGGTGGCAGTGGTTGTGGCGGAGCTGGAGTTGGTGAGGGTGTGGTTGTGGGTGGTAGCTGTAGAGATGGAAGTGTAGTCGCTGTAGAGTTCTCTTTCTTATTAATAAACATTTTTATTTGAATAAGAACCCCATGCTGAAGAGTTCATTACTTCAGACAACTTTTGAGAAGGAACGCTTAGCTTGAAAGTAACAAATTTAAGAGTTGATAAATCGGCATCTCTCTTTGTTGAGAATCATTTTAATGCAGAAATGTTCAATAACCAGCTGTTTAATGTTTTCCGTAATGATCGATGTCCACTAACAACTGGAAAATTAAAAGGCGGAGGTGTAATGCTAGCCTTTCGTTCATCATTTGTGTGCTATCAATTGGATTTGCCGTCATCGTCCGCCGCTTTGCAAACACAATTTGATATCGACCAGCTGATAGTACGTGTCAGCATAGATAAGGTTCATGATGTGTATTTTATATTGAGTTATATTCCACCTAAAAGTTCATTTGAATTATATAAAATTCATGTAGATAATTGTATATCAGTTTTAAAAAATCTAAAAGAGAACCAGCATATTATTATTTTAGGAGATTTTAATTTGCCATATATAAATTGGCTACAAGATCCAGATGACTGTAATTGATTGATTCCTTTTGATATTAATAGTGAGTGTGAAAGCATTGTTGTTGACACCTTTTCCGAATTTGGTCTTAGTCACATAAATAATTATCCAAATAAATTAAATCGTTATTTAGATCTAGTTTTCATAGATAAAGAGATTAGTGTAGGTATTGATAGTCCTATTCCACCTCCTTTGCCAAACACTGATAATCATGTAGTGCTTTATTTGGTTTCAAAATTCTACAAATATCTGAAAGAAACCTCTGACCAAAAATATAAATATAATTTTAAAAAATGTAAATTTAATGAAATATCAAAATTTATTGATACATCTGAATTGATACCTGCTTTAAATAGTTCAAGAATTGAAGTTGCTTATGAGTTTTTTACCAACTCAGTAAATGAGGCAATTGATTTATATACTCCGAAGCTTATCCAGAAATTATCTTCAAAACCCCATTGGTTTAACAAGAGACTAATAAATATTAATAATAAAAAAAACAAAGTTTATAAATTAGTTCGGGAATCGAACAACGATACTATTATTCGAGGGAATTCGATTTTCTAAACAAATTTCTTTACAAGCAATATGTTTTAAGTATGGAAACAAAACTTAAAACTAATAGTAAATGTTTTTGGATGTTTATAAAGAATAAAAAAAGATCTACTGGTATTCCAAATTCGGTTAATTATCTGGGCGAAACCTCTAGTGAACCGTTAAAAATGTGTAATTTCTTTGCAAATTTTTTTCAATCAGTTTTTAAGCCTCTATGTACTGAGACCACATCAGTTATAGATGTTTCACCTGAGCTAGTCAACATTGGGGACTTGCGTATCAATAAAAGTGAAATCGAAGAAGGATTGAAAAAGTTGAAGGAAGACACACAGGCAGGGTTTGATGGTCTTGCACCAATTGTATTAAGAAAATGTGCTTGCGCCTTAGCAGTTCCACTTGAAGTGATTTTTAATCGCTCTCTCCAAGAAGGTGTTTTCCTGACCGTATGGAAAAGTTCGTTTGTAACCCCTATTTTTAAGTCGGGGTCAAAAAACCAGGTTACAAACTACCGTCCTATTTGCAAGATATCTGCGATTCCAAAACTTTTTGAAAAAATTGTATATAATAAACTTGTTTTTCTTTTGAAAGAAGTTATTTCTCCATTGCAACATGGTTTCATTAGTGGAAGATCAACGACAACTAACTTAACTATATTTAGCAATTACGTGCTATGTTCCCTTGAGCAAGGTTTCCAATGTGATGCTATCTATACCGATTTCTCAAAGGCATTTGACAGAGTTGATCATAAAATTTTGGTTTCTAAGTTGAATAAGTTAGGTTTTCACTCAAATTTGTTAAAATGGCTTGAATCGTACCTTACTGACAGAGCTCAGTACGTTCGAATAAATAACGTTCTTGCGAGTCCAATAAATGTGACCTCCGGTGTCCCCCAAGGTAGTCAATTAGGACCTCTTCTCTTTTTAATTTTTGTAAATGACATTCCAAGATTTTTAAAGAATTGTCGTTGCTTGATGTACGCCGACGATCTAAAATTGTTTTTAAGCATAAAATCTATCCATGATTGCATTAATCTACAGAAAGATTTATCGAATTTATCTGTTTGGTGTAGTAACAACGATCTTCACCTAAATGTTTCAAAGTGTAACAGTATTACTTTTTCAAGAAGTGCTTCACCAATTACTTTTGAGTATAATATGAGTGGAACTTCCCTATCTAAATTAAATGTAAAAAAAGATCTTGGTGTTATATTTGATGTTAAGTTCAGTTTTTCTAGTCATGTCGACTATATTGTGTCTAAGGCGAGCTCAATGCTGGGGTTTATTTACAGAAATGCCAAGGACTTTTCAGATCCGTTTACTCTTAGATCACTTTACTTCTCATATGTCAGAACTGTATTAGAATATTGTTGTACTATTTGGAACCCAATATAAGCGGTTTATTCTGTGAGAATCGAAAGAATACAAAGACGTTTCACGAGAATGGCTATCAGAATCTTACATTGGAATATCGATATGCCCTCTTATAATTCAAGGTGTTTATTACTAGGCATCCAAACTTTGGAAACTCGACGTAAATATTTCGAGGTAATGTTCGTGAGAGATGTTATAAATTATAAAATCAATTGAGGTTAGAACTCGACATCACTTATTTATATTTTTGTATTTGATTTTAAACAAAATAACACTATAGGACGAAGCTCCCAATTAATTGCAAAACGTTCAATTCAATGAGCTCTATCAAGCTTCACACGGTGCCGTGACTTAAGGCCAAGTGACATAAGGCCAAATTTGAATGTTTGGGATTATGTCACTTTGCGAAAGCGACATTAGGCCAAATTTTAGGAGTTGGCCTTATGTCACTTTCCCATAGCGTCATAAGGCCAACTTTTTTTACGACATAAGGCCAACTGTTCAATTTATTGTTTGTTTATGCAGTATGGATTGTTATCAACATCCAGCATTTTACATCTTGCGCTCATTAACATTCTTCTTCTCAATTATGTAAAAATTAATCTTTTGGACGGCCCTTTCATTTTTCGCAAGACAATCATGTAAGCCTACTTCCCTAACTTCTACTTCCCTAATTTGAGCAAAACATTTTTCCGTTAGTAACTTCATATCATAATTTTGCTTGATGGACGTGATGCATTGTTTTATAAAGGAAGATACAGTTATAATTAAAAATGCAAGTGCATACATACAGAATATTTTTAAGTATCATTAGCCGTGTTTCATTGGGAATTTTCATATTCACTTCACTAATACGCTCAATAAGACGCTGTACTCACTAATGCAACTCTATTCCATAAACTCTATTTACCGGCCATCCCTGTTGTTCACCTCTGCAACTGCAAGTGACTTATTTTTATTCACTTATCGTTGTTCACTAGAATTCGCTCGAATTTTTTACTTTTACTTTATCTTAAGCTCAAAACCTAAAGATTTGAAAATAAAACTGAAAAAAATATTTTTAAAAAATTCCCGGCGAATGTTTTTTAAAAGCTTTTTAACTTATATCTTTAAACTAAACTAATTGAAAGCATATCTCTTTGTATCAATGATACTTAAAAATAATCTGTATGTATGCACTCGCATTTTTAATTATAACTGTATATACCTTTATAAAAAAATGCATCACATGTATTTAATCAGAAATACAATTCATAACAGAGGACTGCACTCTCATTATCTTGCTGTCCACTTTTATATATGAAAAACAATAATCCAATTCTCTGTCCAATTTGCAGACAAATTGTGACGAATACCACAAACATTTTTTTATAATTGTAAAAAGTATAAGATCTTTTTTGAATTGTTGTCAATATCTTTTGACTTAGCGTTTATTTTTATTGGTATTCTTTTATGTCGCTGTTCGTTATATATATATATATATAAGGCCAAACATTCAAATTTGGTCTTATGTCGCTTGGCCTTAACCCTTTACCGCATACGAAGCCAAATATGGCTTTAGCTTTTTGTATCCTTTTTTCTGTTCTCTGTCACATGGAAAAGATCGAAATACAACACGATCCTCTTCTTTGTATTTCTATGAACACTTAACAGTAGTTTTTTTGTGTGTGCGACAGCAAAGGAGTATGCATTTCGTGATCAAAGGTCAGCCGGTCGGTCCGGTGTATTGAAAACGGAAGTGTAGAATATATTAATATTTTGAGTGTTAGTTATTGCTATTGCTTGGTAAGTAAAATGAAATCAAAAATATATTTTTGATTAAGTGTCAAATTGCGCATGCAATGAACCAATTTTTTATTGAAAAAAATGATTAGGCTGGTCTTGGGAGAGCAAAAGGTACGGAAGCCATATTTGGCTTCGTATGCAGTAAGGGGTTGCAAATTTACATATTTTGTTGATTTTTTATTTTTTTTTTTTTTGGTTGGGAGATTTTTTGACATTTGCTACAATAGCCCGAATTTGCAGGTCCATTTATTCAAAAATGTACTCTTACCACTGGGTACCGTGAGGCTCAACAAAGTTCCAAATTCAAAAATGCCGATTGAAGAGCTGAAAAAAGGAGGATGTAGAAGCATGGTTGAAAAACCGGCCACAATTGATGGAGTCAAATTGAGCTTGGTTCCTTGGTTTGACAACAAAGTTGTAAGCATGATGTCACCGTATGTGGCAGCGAACTAATTGTAGAAAGACGCCGTTATTTTAGAAAGGATAAGCAATACAGAAATGTTTCCGCTCCTAAATCTGTCGAGGTTTACAACAAGTAGGTACATGGGCGGTGTCGATTTGTTAGATTCGATGCTTGGACTACACCGTATTCCTTTGTGATCCAAGAAATGGTACAAAGAATATTTTTTCATGTGATACGACTTATGTATAGTGAGTGCATGGATCATCTGACGACGTTGGGAACGACTTCCACTTACCGCTTTTTGATTTCAAACTTGCTGTTGCGGAGAACTTATGCAAGGCTGATAAGATGGCTTTGAAAAGACGCGACCGACCATGCAGCTCACTTAGTTATGCAAGTTGCTACTTCTGAGACTATTAGAACTCCAACATCAAGTCGAACCACTCCAACCATTACAACACCGACAACCACCCTGAAAAGACAGCATCTTGCAAGGCATCAAGACTTTCCTCTTTCTTCGGTACGTTGTGAGAACTATGGTCATTTGCCACAAATTAAAAAAATCGTCAAATTTGCCAAAATAATTGTAATGGACGTTCGTTTACATTTTGTCAAAAATGTGGAGTTGCTCTATGTTATAATGAAATTAGAAATTGCTCTTCTCAGTTCCACGGTTCATAATCTTTGAAATAATACTTAAGTTATTTTCAATACAATAAATTATTTTGTTTTGTTTTCAAATGAAAAGTTTTTATCTTTTGTTATTTTTTTCATAACCTTCTTGCAATGAATTGTTTTGCTATGTTTTTGAATTGAAAATATTTATTTCTTACTATTTTCTTGAATTCTTCTCGTAAAGTGAATAAATAAAATTTGTAAGATTTCTAACACCTTACTGCATACGAAGCCAAATTTGGCTTTTGTTCTTATTTTTTAAACAAATTAACTTTTTTGTGTTTTTTAATGCAGAATGTTTTCAAACAGCCCTAAGAACCCATAAAAAAAGATTTTGATTTTTTTTGACCGCTGAGATTAATTCATGCGGTAAAGGGTTAAGTCACGGCACCGCTTCACACTTCTGTTTACTAAATTAACTTTGTTAACAATGAATTTTAATGATTTTATATGGAGCTAATTTTTACACGTCACTTCCTTGACATATCGTAGATTGTTTTTCAAAACCACTTTTTTTAAGTCGGTAAACGCCATAGCTCAAAAACAGTTCAACCGATCATCCTCAAATTTTTCACACTTATTTTCAATACAAAAACGAAATACTTAATCGCATTGCAATAAAAGTTGTTGATTCCAATGAATTAGTTCTTGCAATAAAGATTGAAGCCAAAGTGCTTCTTGAGATGTTGAGGCTAAAGCCATATACTCAGCCTCTGTGGTGGAGAGAGCGACAGTAGGTTGTTTCTTTGAATTCCACGAAATAGGTCCTCCTTGGTATTTAAAGAGATAACCTGTAGTTGATTTTCTGTCATCTGAGTCACTATCCCAGTCAGCATCCGAAAATCCTTCTAAACGTCCTTCAATGTCTAGAGTGTATTCTAGCTTGTAGTTTATTGTTCCTTTAATGTAACGGAAAAGTCGTTTAACCGCTATCCAGTGAGATTTTGAAGGATTATTATTAAATCTTGATAAAGCCCCCACTGCAAAGGATAAATCTGGGCGACTAACTTGTGCTGCATATAAATTACTTCCAATAGCTTCTTGATATGGAATGGTTTTCATGTAGACAGTTTCGTCTTTGCTTTGTTGATGTGTTTCTTTTATAAGCTTTTGGTTAATATCTAAGGGTGTGGATACCGGATTACAATCCTCCATATTAAATCGCTTGAGAATATTCTTTAAGTATGTCCGTTCGTCTATCCATAACTTTCCCTTTTCTCGATCGCGAGTTATTGCATACCAAGCACAAATTTAGCTTCTCCAAAATCTTTCATCTCGAATGATTTAGCCAAATTTTCTTTGATAATTCTTTTTTCATCTTTGTTGTTTGTAAAAATCAGGATGTCGTCTACGTAAATAGCGACGAAAGTCTTATCTGTGCTGTTTGTCTTGTAATAAATACACGGATCGGTTTTGGATTGTTTAAGTCCAATTTTCTTTAAAGTTTCATCCAATTTCTTATTCCAAACTCTGGTAGCTTGTTTGAGGCCGTACAGCGTACAGTGATTTCTTGAGTTTACATACTTTATTTTGAACATTATCAAAACCTTCAGGAAGATTCATGTAAATCTCTTCGTTAAGTTCACTTTGCAGGAAAGCAGTCACAACATCCATTTGATCGATATCCAAATCATATCGTACAGCCAAACTTAAAAGTACCCTTATGGACGTGTACCTTACGACGGGAGAAAATATTTCTTGATAATCGATCCCTTGACGTTGCGAATACCCCTTAACGACCAATCTAGCTTTATATTTTTCGACATTACCACTTGCATCTTTTTTCGTCTTGAATGTCCATTTGGAATTTATGGCTTTCTTTCCTTTTGGTAATGAAACTATTTCCCAAGTGTCATTTTTCCAAAGAGCTGTATATTCATCGTTCATTGCTTTTTTCCAGTCAGAAATATGTTCGCTCTTCATTGCCTCAGCTACTGTCTTTGGATCTTCATTGTCGTTAGCCATGAACGATAGGTAATCGTATCTTTCAGGTGGATTTCTTATTCTGGTAGATCGTCAGTAGTATAAATACCACAGTTCAGCAATATTTTTTTGCTGATCGGTATAATTCCATATAAAAGGAATCTCAATTCTTCTGATTTTGCTGATTCATCAGCAATCATATGTGTTAGCCTGTGTCCTGTGAGTAGGTTGAAAATTTGGAATGAGTTGACTATTGTGGTTTTGTGTGGACAAAAAAGTGGTGGTTGGTAGTTTTTAGTTCTATTTTAAGAACTGTGTCTGCGAAAGAAATCTGTGGTTATAGGACAAAGGTGGTGTAAAAAAGTGGTGGATGAAAATTGTTGATATATTTTTTAAAAACTGTGTGTAGAAGAAATCTATGGTTGGATATTATGATTTTTATATATTTTGTAAGGCAGCAGAAAATTTTGGAGGACTTTTGTCGGGACTGTGAAAATGTAATTTTTGAGCATAGAAATAGTGATGGCAAGAATGTGTGTCATGTGTTTTGTTGTTGTAGGAGAGTAGTAGAAATACCACAGTTCAGCAATATTTTCTTTTTCAGCATTTTTTGTAGTGTAAAATCTAAGTTTTCGGTGTGAATCGAGTTTTACGAGTGTAGATTCTGATCAGTGATGGGATGGAAATTTGAAGTAGTTTTATTGGTGGCTGACATGATGGCTGGGTGTAACCGATGTATGAATAGAATAGTATAGTGGTCGTGTAGGGGAAAAAAAGATCACTTGCATAGTTTTTTGGTCAATTTGAAATATGCTTATACGAGTAATATTTGTGTACGCTGAGAATGGTAATATCATCTTGCTGTGTTTTTGGTGGTTGACTAGATAGCTGTGTGTAACCGATGTATGAATAGAATAGTGTAGTGGTCATGCAGGGAAAAAAGATCAGTTGTTTGTAGTAAGTGTATTTTTAAAATGAGTGTGCAATGTATGGATGGATGGATGGATGGATGGATATATGACTTTAGGAAGAACTATTTTAGGGGGAGGAAAAAAAAAGCGCTAAAGTGTTCTTTTATATTAATTGTGATTTATTGATCCATGAATTGCTAGTTGATGGTAGGCCGAGCCATTTAACATATACTTTTCCACCTTTACTTTGTACTTTTTCAACAAGGTAAATATTAGGAAAATTCGTTTTTTGTAATTCTTTTTCGTAAAAACATCCGTTGATAAGTTTACCACTATAATCTTTGAGTAGGTATGTTGCTGGATTGGTTAGGTTCGCTTTTCTTATCTTAAAAATTTCCGTTGTCCAATTGGGGGTATAGCCTTTCTCGAAAACATGTTTGAACTTTCTTATCCTAACATTGTCTCCAACTCAAAATTTTCCTTGTGGGGCGACTTTTATTCTATTGTATGCTGTACGCATTTTTATAGTTCTATGCATTGAATGATTGTATGTGTTCATCAAGTTATTAAGAATAGATATCCATTTATAGTTTCCATTGAAACTGAACTCCTTCCACATCTTCTCCTAAATAGTGCGATTAAAACGTTCGACAATTGATGCCTTAAGTGAACTGAATGTTGAATAATGATTTATATTATGGAATTTCATCAAATCATGAAATGTCTTATTGAAAAACTCTTTTCCATCATCGGTTTGCAGGTTTTTGGGGTGTCGTGAAGATGTTATAAAAATAGTTTTCATTGCCTCTGTAACAGATGACGCTGTCTTATTTTTTAATGGCATCGCCCATGCATATTTTGAAAATGTATCGATAACCGTCATTAAGTATTTATATCCTTTATTTTCGTCGTGGTATGGGATCATTTCTACCAAGTCGGCTTGCCATAAATCATCGAAACCTTTTATAACAACCCTACGTCGATTGAAATTCTTTCGTGCCGACCTGTGAAGTTCTTCAACAACTTGTCTTTTACTCATTTCACAGAAGAATAAGAAAAAACTTTTTATGTGTGGTTTTATATAATTGCATTTATTTCAATCTTTTATACAAATTCATAATCTTTTGAAGTCTTACTACGCGGTTTTCAATCATATAACACGCACAAGTATCTGGTCCCATTTGACATGGATTTGAGGACCAAACACAGTTTGTAAAATGACATCCATGAACCGAATTAACATTATCAACGTCCTTAAAATTGCTTAAAAAAGAAATATTTCGAAGAAATTCTTCATAATGCTCCTCAAGCATATCATCTTTATAGCGACTTAAGAAACTTGACATTTTACTTAAAATTAGGTGTATATTGAAGTTAGACATAGTTGTTGTACAGCTTCTGTTTACAAATAAGAACTGATTTCGAGAACGATGTTTGTCTATGTTTTATATGAAAAGTTTTAGAATCTTATTCCTAATGTTCTTTGATTTTTTCCATTTCGAGAAGAAAATACTTTCGAAGGTCATCCAATAAACGGATTGTATTGAAATTGTGTACGTCAATGTATTTTTTTAAGGTTTTCCGTGTGTTGCTAAGTTTTTCATCTATATATGCCTTGTTTACTGCTTGATGAGACAAGATAGGATTTCCAATATTGTTTAAGCATTTCCCCTCGATATCAAAATCACCATCCATCATTCTTTTAAATCCATCACCAGGAGGTCCTTGAAGACCAACCATTCTTTTATGCTGTTGTATAGAGCTCCTTCCGAACTTGTCGACACTCATTTTGCTAATAAATGAAATTTGCTTCACGCAACTCTTCTACAATTGAATTTATCTCATTTCTGTGATTATTATTCCCCGCTCTCTGAGATGCAATCAAAAGTTTCAACCTATCTACAAGTTCATTTGGGTTATCCCAATGCACATAATCGATAAGGTTATTTGTAACGAGCATTACTGAATTACTGCTCATGTATGCCATTCCAATTTTCTTTTTAACAGTTTGCTTCTGAACTAAGGGTTTTATAATTTTTCTATACTTTTCGCTTCTATTACCCTTGATCTGTGAGTTTATATCATGATTTTTCAAGTGAGCGCATGATTTTTGTAAAATTTGGTTATATTGCTGTAAATCCTCAGCTGTATAAATACCTCTACGGGGCTTTTTGTGTAAAACAAGTTCCAGTAGACCGGCAGTTCCGCGAAAAACTTCTCCATCAATGACAATATCGTTATTTTCGTTGACTTGAAAACTTGATCTTCCCAATTTGTTTGAGTTTGACTCACTATCAAAGTATGGACCATAGATTTTATCGTGATCTGAATTTGATATCAGAGAATCTTTTCTGGGGGTACTTCTGCTAAAGCTATTTGTTGGTGTTCTAAATGTAGAATTATCATCAAGTAACGTTGAATTCATAAATGAACCACTTTCCTCTTCACCTCCTACAGAATCATCATCATCATCATCACCATCATCTTCTTGTTCTTCTTTTAAACTTTTAAGTAAAAGACTAGGTTTTGCTTTGGATGATTTTATTAGCTTTGTATCATTATTCAAAACTTTGTTAGTTTGATTGTATTCCGCTTTGACTTTTTTCGCAATTTTCTCCAAAGGTTCAATGATTGGCTTAAAAGTATTTTCAATTTCAGTCTCTTTAATAAATTTTCCAGTTTTGAGAAGCATATATTTTTTTCGCAAATCATTTTTAGTCTTAATGAGATTCTTCAGCGTAGTCGTATCCATAAGTGTGAGTATTGCGGTTTTCGGTCGGTTCAATACAGGGCGGTTCTATACCGGTCGGTTCAATACAGGGGCGGTTTTCTTAAACCGGGCGGTTCAATACAGGGCGGTTTTTTTTTTTTTTTAAGTATCGGGTGGTTCTCTATAGTTCGGTTCTGAGATAGGTGTCTTAATATGCGAAGCAGATTGAAGACTGTACAAATTTATATCATAACTCTCTCTTTAAATGATTTCTTGTATCGTCCATTTTCAACGCGGTTATCTTTATCAATTACTACAAAACCATAAGAATTTTTCCAACATTCACTGCAAAGCTCTTTGAATTGTTTAAACGTCATATCCGAATTTATGTGGTCATTGTAAACATGCTTCAAAAGATCATCTTGTTTAAAAAGAATAACATAGTTCGCGTTATCTCGAATCAAGTGTTTCGGAATGTGTGTATATGATTGACATAAATAAAAACTGTCAACAGCACTATGGCGCCCCATACAAAAATGGTCTCTGATAGTATTTTGCTTTTCACAAGCAACATAGTCAAATATAAAGACTGAATTCGGTTTAGCCTCAGAAGGCTTCATAATCTCACTATTATTTAAGAACTCAAAATACCCCATTCCTTTTACAGAATTTATAGCACTCTTTAGATAGGCGTATTTTGGTTGATGTAATGACTTGGAATAAATATAAATGTTTTCAAACTTTAACCCATTAACATCTAAAAGAATGCTTAGCATTACGTTTGTTTTTCCACAGTTAGATGGGCCTACGATAATACCACGAATACTATTTGGAAACAACGCTCCATGTTTTCTTTTTTCTTTAATTTTTCCATCGAAATTTTGAACGGAAATGCTATCTTGCTGTTTAATAAACTTCATTTTATTGAATGATCTGTTTTGATATAAGTCATAGTGTTTTATAAAGATTACTTCATAAACATTGATATCTTGTAACTGAACAGTTATATAATGATTGGTTTTAAAACATCCTCCGTTAGTCTTAGTAATTCAGTTCAGGGGAGCGGATTAGTTAATTCACTAATAAACAAGCTTCCATTTGAGTTACATATACCGTCATATAACTTTTGTGGACCTGGCACTAAACTTAAAGAGCGTCTTGCAAGAGGAGACCACGGTATTAATAAATTAGATGAAGCCTGTCGTGAACACGACATAGCATACAGTAGAAGCAATAATTTAAACAATAGACATATAGCTGATAAAATTTTAACTGAGAAATCCTGGCAAAGGTTTCAAGCAAAAGATTCAAAACTATCAGAAAAACTCAATAGTCTTTTAGTTACCAACATGATGAAAGCTAAATCTACTCTTGGAATGGGTATATCATCAAAATCCCAAATAAAGAAAAGACGTAAGTGTCCGTCTAAAACAACTAATTTGTTTAAAAATGCAGTAAAAGAAGCTAGAGCAGCAATAAAATATATAAACCCTGAAGACACTAGTAAATTAGCAACAACTGCTCTACATGCAGCCAGAAGAATTAAAAAGAAAAAGCGTAAGAATATTACTATACCAAGAGTAATACCATTACCAAAAGTTGGTGGCTTTTTACCATTGCTACCGATCTTAGCGGGGTTGTCTGCTGTAGGTTCTCTAACTGGAGGTGTTGCAGGAATGGCGAAGGCAATAAACGATTCAAGGATCGGAAAACAACAATTAGAAGAAAGTAAACGACATAATAAAACCATGGAAGCAATCAAACTTAAACATGGTAAAGGTCTTTATTTAAAACCATATAAAAACGGATGTGGATTATTTCTAAGTCCACAAGAATCAAAAAACTTATAAGGTTGCTACCTAACCGTCCTCTTACTAACATCGACATAAATGATTTTGGTAAAAGTTATATAAACAACTTTCGAGGTGTTTTCATGAGAGATACATTACCAATAAGGCCATTCAAAAAAGAATGTGGAGTAGTTAATTTGGATGATAATAGTGGGGTCGGTACTCATTGGGTAGCGTACAGCAAAAATTTAAACAAGGTTCAATATTTTGACAGTTTTGGTAATTTAAGACCTCCACAGGAAGTAATTGAATACTTAGGTACAAATATTATTTACTACAACTATAAATGTAAACAACTTTTCAATACCTTCGACTGTGGACATTTATGTTTAAGTTTTCCTATTGATCAAAATAAATAAATAAATGTGTTGAACAATGTACAATTCGTTTCATTTGATTTTCATTAACAATGTCGATAACACTTACTTTGAGTGGAAACAAGTCTACTCTTACTGCAGAGTACTTCCCACCTATTGTATTAGATTCAAATTATGTATGTGGACTAGTGGATTTCCAAACATACAACTCCATACCAAATGTGGATGTAATGAATAACTTATTTCATTTGGGTAACGATGTGATTGTTCTTCCTATTGGATCTTATGAAATTGAAGATATGTATTAATAATTTTATCCAAGAAGCACTTAAAGACAAAAATAGTACAGCGAGTGTAAAAATAAGAGCAAATAACAACACTTTAAAATGTGAAATATTCTGCACCGAAGAAATAGACTTTTCACATCCGAATTCAATTGGTTCACTTTTGGGTTTTAGCAAAACTAAACTCACAGCCAAACAAACCCACGAATCAGACCTTTATGTTGACATTAATCGTGTAAATACAGTACGAGTTGAGTGTAGTATAATTGATGGAACATTTATCAATAACCAACCTGCGCATATACTTCATCAGTTTTCAATCAAAGTCAGCCCAGGGTATAAAATAATTGAAGTTCCTAAGAATGTAATTTATTTACCAGTGAACGTGAAGAAGATCAGCTCGTTAGCTATAAACTTATTAGATCAACAGGGTAACCTGATTAATTTTCGAAGTGAACTCATAACGATTCGATTGCACCTTAATCGTCAAAAATGATTGTATATAATAATATCTCTCCGAATAATTTGTATAAAAGACAAGAAGTACCCAGTTCTATAATCAATACTTCACTAGCTCTCCAGAAGAAAGTACAAACTCTCTCAAAAGAAAATCAAAACTTTTTATTATCATTAGGATTTACTCTAAAGAAAACAAATTAATTAAAATATCTTAAAAATCAAGATATGCTGAATATTTTTGAAGACCCTGCAGTTGATGATAGTATTTCCAAATACGAATATCATTCCTATTCACCCTATTTGAATAATTTCGACAAAAATGACATTATCGACATCTGTGTGCAACATCAAAATCTCAATATATTACCTTCAGAAAGTTACATTTATATTGAGGGGACTGTATCGAAAAGCGATGGATCGGAAGTCATCAAAACGAAACTCGTAAATAATTGTATAGCATTCCTATTTGATGAGATATGAGCTAAATGGTGTTGAAATAGATAGTAACAGAAATGTTGGAATAACAACTTCTATTAAAAACTATATTTCTTTGACTCAAAATGAGAGCGTAATGCTCTTTAATGGGGGTTGGTGTCTAGATTCTTCAGTCACCTTAAACGGATTACATTTTAATTTTTGCTTACCACTCAACAAGCTATTGGGATTTGCAGAAGATTTCAAAAAAATTATTCCTAACGCTCGACATAACTTAATTTTAACACGATCACGATCTGATGTCAATTCACTAATTGCTGATGAAGATGAACAAGCGAAGATAACCTTACTCAAAGTTCAATGGAAAGTACCACATATACATCTATCAGATTCTTTGAAATTGAAACTCGAAACTGCCTTCCGAAACTGGGAATTATATGAATATCCAGCCCTACCAACAAATGATCACCATATTTGGAATGTTAAAACAACAACACAAGTTGAAAAACCCCGGTTTATTATTGTTGTCCTACAAACCAATAAGAAAAATCAGCTGAAAGAGAATCCGACATTATTCGATCATTGCAACATTACCAACTTAAAAGCATATTTAAATTCCGAGGTTTATCCATATGAAGATCAAAACACTTCATTTGAAAAGAACAACTTCAGTATCATTTACCAAATGTATGCTAATTTTAGAAAAAATTACTATGATTGCCTTGTATCAGAGCCATTACTAACAAGAAATCTTTTCAAGTCACAAGCTCCAATTTTTGTGATTGATTGTAGACATCAGAATGAAGTAGTGAAAACCGGACCTGTTGATATTCGTTTGGAAATTAAAACAGCAAAAGGACTGCCATCCAATACATCGGCATACTGTTTAATGCTGCATGATCGAATTATTAACTATAATCCATTAAGTCAATTAGTATCTCGAAATATTTAATGGGTTTAGTTGATTACAGATTTTTATCAAGAACACATCAGTTCAAGCAAAGGCATTCATTATTGATATTCAAGGATTTAGAGGACCTAAAGACCAGCTTATTGTTAAGGAGATAGCTATTTTGCGTGATAGCAACCATCATCACTTTATTATCACGCCTCCATTTGACTTTAAGCATTTACCAACTTCATTAAAAAGACAAGCAAAGTGGTTGTATCAAAATCATCACGGCCTGTGCTGGAATGGTGGCTTCACAAAATATCAAAAGGTCCAAGAATTCCTTCGAGATAAACTTATAAATTGCACTGTCTATGTGAAAGGAAATGAAAAATCTCAATGGATAAAAGAACTTCTGAATGATAACGTTGAAGTTATAAATATTGAAAATGCAAACTGCCCTAGTTTGAAGGAACTCAAAATAATGTTTCCCAATGAAAAAGGATGCTTATCACATAACAAATGCTGTGCCCTCCAAAATGTGTTCTTAATAGAAAATTACTTACTTATCCAAAAACCATCCTGAAAGTGTAAATGAAGTAAAACAACTAAATACAATTTTTTTTTTTTTACAAAAATTTTAATAAATAAAATGAATTTTCTAAAGACTATATACTAAATAAATACTAAAGACTATATTTACAAAAATTTTAATAAATAAAATGAATTTTCTAAAGACTATTGACAAGAATTTTTATTTGTTTGAGTACTTATTAGAATTAAATGATATAAATATGTATTGAAATTAAACTAAGAAGCTAGTAACACAGGTAATGCTAACACCATATATACTGTTTTATGTTTTTCGAAATGACCCCATGCGTGTGTGCTGATTCCATCCTCCCTAATGAATCTCTTATCGTCCATATGACTCAGAACCACTTTATTGAGTTGTTGTGTGTATATCTTATGAGCCAATGAACGAAAAACAAACATTTTTCCGTGATATACCCGCTTCCTATACAAACAATCTTTGTAATTGGCTAAATTTATATCCTTAAGGGCCATTTTCTTAACACCTTTAGCTTTTTTGGTTTCGATGTTATCAACGGAATATGAATACATTTTTGATCGTAGACCTATGAATTCTTTCATTATTCTACCAGCATTCTCGTCTTTCATCATACCCAAAACTTTTTTGTTAGCTAAAGGTATATTATACCGATTGTTGGGAGCATATGCGGATGTATCGAAATACGAAACAATATCAGGTCTTAGGTCATTATAAAAATCGTCTGTATTAACCGTGTATATGAATGAGTCAGTATCCATATAATTTAGTATCAAACTATCACCATATTTAGGCTTCATGTAACTGTAGTGGAAATCATACATTTTCCACTTTGAAAACTCTAAAACACAAAATCCTAAGTATATGGGTTTGTCATAGTAGGTACTAACTCTATTCATTTGAACAGCAGCCATATACTCATCGAATTTGGTAAGACTATGGAAATTGGGTTTTGAAATTAATGCTCTTGCTCCTAGATGTTTCCTATTGCTTTCCCAAGAGGTGACAATTTTCACATCTTCTTTTATCAACATTTTCCATAGTCTTACCATAGACACTATTGTTCATAAGTTTAAAAAAATTTTTAGCAAACTCACTGGTGGCTGAAGTTCGATGATGGTTATTTAAGTCGATATACCTCTGAAGCCAACGAGATTGTTTAAATTCTAATACTCTATGAACACAAACAATTTTCAACCCATTAGCAACACATTGTTGTAGGTTCTTATAATGAATTATATACCGATCTTTTGGTGAAAGATCGGCAATAAGTTTTGAAAACTTAGAACCTTTTACTTTTTTGTTTTCAACACAAAACGGTAAATCATTATGTATGTCATGTAGGGAAGTGGGATACTCCAAGTCTACTTCAAAAATATATCCTATCTCAGAATCATCGGATATGTTCATAAGGTCAATGCTATCAATATTTTGGACCCAATTGAATGAAGAATATGGCATAGGAGATGACATAGCCCACCCATACAAATTATTGGCATCGGCATACATCAAATATTTCGACTCCTTTGTTTGATCATAATTTTCCATGAACTTATTGTTGGCCACTGAGTGCCGATGTGAGCATTGTGAAATACCACCCCTTATACCTTGTTTGATGAAGTTATAAACATCTATATCTTGAATGAGATCAAGGTTGATTTTTGTTTCCCTTAGCATTGCATCCCAAGATAATCCAGGAGCTGTGTAATAATGGGAGGGATATAGTTTGTAAATATTCTTACAAATACTCCTGAAATTTTCAAAGACGTCTGCTAAGAGAAGAACATCTGTTTTTAAGTACGATTGCATATACTCAAAAAGATTTTGACAGTTGAAAACTCTCCATACATCTTGAGCGTGATTGTAATCATCCAAAGAACAAGGTTCTCCAGTCAACTTATTGTCGAAGCACACTCGCGAAGGAAGATTTCTTTCCTCTAAACTTTGCCATGAATTAATATGATCGTAGGGAAATACACTTTTTCTTATCAGAAGATTAAACTCTGATTCACTAGGAAAGTTTGATTTTATTAAGCTAAAGTCATTGACCGTTAGATCCTTTGCTAAAGAATCGAGACTTGAGGACATGAAGCGAAATGATTCTAGGAACCTCAACTCGAAAGATCTTTTGTCAACAGTATAAATTGTTTTTGAAATGGAGATATAGCGTTCCTTATTCAGAGGAATAATAGAAATATTTCCTTTTATCGAAGCAAGTTCCTTAATTCTGTGGCAATAACCCATAACAGCATAAGTCGACTTATGCTCAAATTGAGTTAATGATGCAGTTTTTTCACATTTTCTTGGTGCTTCAGTCTGTGAAATTTTCATTTTGATATCTTTGTCCGTTACAAAGATAGAAAAACACAAGTTAGGAAATTCCAAACTATAGCAAAAGGAAAAACAAGACAAGTCACTACTTATGCCTTTAAAGCAATTTCGTAATTAGATAGTTCACAGGTATAAGTCAACTTATGCTTTTTTTACCTAAATTTTTTCATTCATTCCTGTAAGAACATGTCTATTTATGCTTTTCTTTTAATTATTCATGCAAGCACAAGTCTTACTTGTGCTTTTTTTCTATTTGGGTAAAGAACACAGTTGCTAGACTTAACTGCACTAATGTTGTTTTTCCATTATATGAAGTCATCACACATCTGCAGTTAAGTAACACAAGTCGGTTTTTGCTCAAAATTACAGTATAATAAAAGAATTTTAAAGAAAATTTAAACTCCAAAACAAGCAAACTTCTATTTTCTATCACTTAACAACATAAAAACTTTGCTTATGGTAATATTTTCGTCTATAAAAGCGCTTCAACTGATGACAAAAACTTCAAATGCTTCTCCTGAAAAGTAGCGAAATTTGACTTATGCTGTTATGGGTTATTGTAACAGAATAAGTAAATGACAATCATAACCAGAAAAATTATGAAAAAATATTGGGAAGAATTTGGGTTGCCTAAATTTCAAATTGCAAAGATTATGTGCTGGTCCATTGTATTTGCCTGTATAATGACAATGATCAGCAACTCGATCGGTTCCTAAGACTCCATTACAAATATGACATAGCACACAGCTACGTTGGTAGTTTAAGTCAGCTTCTGATAAAGTATTCATTGGTTTAGCGGTTAAACTATATAGGTCATAGCAGTCTTTTACAAGACTATTTAAAAAATCTGCTACACAATTTCTACCACTAAAAGATTCAAACTTATTTAAACTATTATCGAGCGATTTTATGAAATAAGCACCAGCGCATGGGGTGTGTTTTTTAATGGTATTAGTATTAGCATTACCTGTGCTACTTGTCACCACATCCTCTAAGATGCACTCAAAATCCGCATAGACTGTAAAGGGCACATCCATCTTCCTTTCATGGTGTTGAAACGACAATGATGCTTTATCACTGCTAGGCATCTTTGTCACCATCCTACAGCATTGACTTCTATGGGCTGCAACTTTTGATTCTGATGTAAACCTTAACAGGCAAGTATTACAAAACCAAGATCTCCCATCATAATTCTCGGCTTGCATTGATATTAGTCTAGAGAAGAAAAAAGAAAATAAAAGAATTTAGTTTTGTTCTAGGTATTTAAATTATATGTAGCTTACCTTGAGATACTCTTTATCCATACAAAGTGTGATATTCCCGCTTTTTGTAGAAGAAGCAAATTGATGTGTTTCTCCTTCTCCTGTTTAGTCACATAGTAGGGTCCAATCACTGCTTTTTTCTCCTCATCAAACCCAAACACATTTATACTCAAAGTAGGATTCAAATTCTCAAACTTTGAGATCTCATTTAGCTTTATTGGAAACTGCAGGTCACCAAAATCGATTGTAATGTTGTCTTTTTCGATTGTTCTGGTGCTTATGTTTCGGATTTCGTATGTTCCAGGCTTTTCGATGTTGGTCTTACCTTCCGAAAATAGAGCAGAAAGTATTGCCCACTTAAAGCAGTATTCATCATTATTTTTTACATTTATACATGCTTTTTTCTTTAATAGAAAGTTCGGTAACTCAATGTAACTCGAACCTTTTATTGGGCAATACTTGCTGATATTAACTTCAACATGAACTATTCTCAGAAGAGCCCATCCACTATCTTTCTCCTGAAACTCCTGCATTTGGTTATCCACTTCATCTACCATATTTGTGTATGATGGTACGAGGTCGGAGGGCAAAAGAGCTGGTTTCATTTTTGTATTAAATGATTTAACACAAATGTCAACTTCATCCTCAGAGCTAAATTTGATGTATTCACCAAATAACTCAATGTTGAATTTTAATGCATCCAGTTTGATAAGGTGTTCCTCCAGCTTCTCGATTATTGCTTCCTTAGCTTCACCCAGAAACTGAATTGGATTTAAGTTGTCTTCCTTTTTATTCTCCAATAAAGTGTTACAACCCTTTCTTTGAAGCAGCTTTGAATTACTCTGAAATTCTGAGGAAGAATCTCAGCAACAAGTCGCTTATGTGTATTCCGGCGAACGTGATTGCTCCAGTCTCCTTTCACCACCTCCTCACATATGTTACAAAACATTTCCTCATTTGGCTTGCTTGTGTTCTCTGATAATAAGTTCTCGATTATCATCATATGCTCCCTACTTTTTAAATGGTTCTGCCATTGGCATAAGTTCACTTCTTTTTCACATATACAGGGTGTCCCGTAATTCGTTTTACATACTTTGGGATATGATTCTTGGTCATATTCTAAGAAAAAAATTGTTCTACAGTAAAGTCCGTTTCTCAAGTTTGACATCACTTTTTGACAATTTAAAAAAAGGCTAACTTTGGTGTACCCTGACCTGTGTTAAATTCGATATCTCTGTCAATACTGATGATAGAGACCTAATCTTAGACTCAATTTTTTGTAAAAATAACAACCTTTAAGACTGTATTTAAATTAGGCTTCCATAGGTTTAGGGTTGCCAGATTTTCAATTTTAAGTGGTGTTCAAATTTTCTTCCCAAAACAAAGTTTTGACTTTGAGGTCATTTTTTTGGAGAAAAGGCCTGATAAACATAGAGTTTCTTTATTTTTTACAGATGAACAAAACAATAATAAAGAAAAAACTAAGCATTAAGTTAGCTCAAAAACCCATACATTTTATGATACTAAGAAAAATACGAAATGGGAAAAATTTAAAAAAAAAATAAAAAAAAGTTCTTGCTTTGAGGTTTGTTTGAATAAAACAATAATATGATCACTTTTAGTAGTTTTTTTATGTATTTAATACAAATACAATTATAACAAGTGCTCAAAGCCCCATCCTTCGTTTTGAATCCATGCCAGAGCCCGTTTTTGGATTTCATTGTGGGTGTTTGCTGTCGATAACTCTTGTCTTACTTGTAGTCTTGTAATCTTTGAAACTGTATTTAAATTTGACTCCTATAGGCGAAGGGTTGCCAGATTTTCAGTTAGTATAAAGTTCCTGGTATCCTTTGTTGTGCTTTTCTTCAATTTCCATTAAAAAACTCATATATGAAAAAAATGTCTGCGTATTCTTCTCTCGTAAATGAAAGCATTTCAAAAAACTCTCTGATCAAACTGCAATCGTGACTTAATTTGACAAACTAATGAACAAATTTGTTTTCTTATTCTTTTATACGACTTATTTACCTATTGAACATTCATACCGCAAATTTAAAGCAAACATCCACAATGGAATCCAAAAACGGGCTCTGGCATGGATTCAAAACGAAGGAGGGCGCTTTGAGCACTTGTTATAATTGTATTTGTATTAAATACATAAAAAAACTACTAAAAGTGATCATATTATTGTTTTATTCAAACAAAACTCAAAGCAAAAACTTTTTTTTATTTTTTTTAAAATTTTTCCCATTTTGTATTTTTCCAAGTATCATAAAATGTATGGGTTTTCGAGGTAACTTAATACTGAGTTTTTTCTTTATTATTGTTTTGTTCATCTGTAAAAAAATAAAGAAACTCTATGTTTATCAGGCCTTTTCTCCAAAAAAATGACCTCAAAGTCGAAACTTTGTTTTGGGAAGAAAATTTGAACACCACTTAAAATTGAAAATCTGGCAACCCTAAACCTATGGAAGCCTAATTTAAATACAGTCTTAAAGGTTGTTATTTTTACAAAAAATTGAGTCTAAGATTAGGTCTCTATCATCAGTATTGACAGAGATATCGAATTTAACAAAGGTCAGGGTACACCAAAGTTAGCCTTTTTTTAAATTGTCAAAAAGTGATGTTAAACTTGAGAAACGGACTTTACTGTAGAACAATTTTTTTCTTAGAATATGACCAAGAATCATATCCCAAAGTATGTAAAACGAATTACGGGACACCCTGTATTGCACATTTTTTTGGCTGGACCAGCTTCTTGTTCTTCATATTCTAAACGCATTTTTTTTAGCTGGCGCAGCTTGATCGGGGTACTCTATGGTAGTATTAAGCTCTCGAACCAATAAAGAATGAGACTCGTTTTTGATATGGTCATTCCACTGCCCCTTAGCAACACTTTTTTCACATAACTCACAAAATTCGACAGCACTTCTCTTATTGATTGGATTCGATAAAACAGCCCGTGCGTTGTGCATTTCTGGGGCAGCTTGATCGGGGTACTCTATGGCGGTATTAAACTCTTGAACCAACAAAGAATGAGACTCGTTTTTGATATGATCATTCCACTGCCCCTTAGAAACACTTTTTTCACATAACTCACAAAATTCGAAAGCACTTCTCTTATTGATTGGATTCGATAAAACAGCCCGTGCGTTGTGCAATTTCTTATGCGTTCGCAAATTAAAATTGGTGGAGTATAATTTTCCACAAACTTCACACAAAAACGACTTCATGATTTTTTGTTCTTTAAATTGAATTTTTAAATGAAATGAAAAACAGCGTACGGTTACTCCGTTAGATGCACGATAGACGATTGTACAAGAATGAGTCAAAATTTGGGCATGCAGTTGGAGATATATTCTTCCAAACCAAAAATCATTGATCAATTGACAAATAATCTCATGTCTAGCAAATCTGTGTGAGAGAACTATGATCATAACTTACCCATTTTATGTTTTCCAAAATCTCTGAGCACTTGAAGTTATACCAAGCAACGCTTCACAGTGCATTGATATCATGCACTTGACAAATAACCTAATGACTAACACTTGCTTGATAGAACTGTAATCATAACTTACCCATTTTATGTTTTCCAAATCTCTGAGCACTTGAGGTTGTACCCCCAATTGGACAAAAGAAATTCTTAAGATCAGAAAAGTGTCCATAATATAAATCATTATTCAACATTCAGTTCACTTAAGGCATCAATTGTCGAACGTTTTAATCGCACTATTAAGGAGAAGATGTGGAAGGAGTTCAGTTTCAATGGAAACTATAAATGGATATCTATTCTTAATAACTTGATGAACACATACAATCATTCAATGCATAGAACTATAAAAATGCGTCCAATTGATGTGAATGAGGAGAATTCCAAGCAGCTCCTGTCTACAGCATACAATAGAATAAAAGTCGCCCCACAAGGAAAATTTCGAGTTGGAGACAATGTTAGGATAAGCAAGTTCAAACATGTTTTCGAGAAAGGCTATACCCCCAATTGGACAACGGAAATTTTTAAGATAAGAAAAGCGAACCTAACCATTCCAGCAACATACCTACTCAAAGATTATAGTGGTAAACTCATCAACGGATGTTTTTACGAAAGAGAATTACAAAAAACGAATTTTCCTAATATTTACCTTGTTGAAAAAGTACTCGAAAGTAAAGGCGGAAAAGTATATGTTAAATGGCTCGGCCTACCGTCAACTAGCAATTCATGGATCAATAAATCACAATTAATATAAAAGAACACTTTAGCGCTTTTTTTTTTCCTCCCCCTAAAATAGTTCTTCCTAAAGTCATATATCCATCCATCCATCCATCCATCCATACATTGCACACTCATTTTAAAAATACACTTACTACAAACAACTGATCTTTTTTCGCTGCATGACCACTACACTATTCTATTCATACATCGGTTACACACAGCTATCTAGTCAACCACCAAAAACACAGCAAGATGATATTACCATTCTCAGCGTACACAAATATTACTCGTATAAGCATATTTCAAATTGACCAAAAAACTATGCAAGTGATCTTTTTTTTTTTCCCTACACGACAACTATACTATTCTATTCATACATCGGTTACACCCAGCCATCATGTCAGCCACCAATAAAACTACTTCAAATTTCCATCCCATCACTGATCAGAATCTACACTCGTAAAAACTCGATTCACACCGAAAACTTAGATTTTACACTACAAAAAATGCTGAAAAAGAAAATATTGCTGAACTGTGGTATTTCTACTACTCTCCTACAACAACAAAACACATGACACACATTCTTGCCATCACTATTTCTATGCTCAAAAATTACATTTTCACAGTCCCGACAAAAGTACTCCAAAATTTTCTGCTGCCTTACAAAATATATAAAAATCATAATTTCCAACCATAGATTTCTTCTACACACAGTTTTTAAAAAATATATCAACAATTTTCATCCACCACTTTTTTACACCACCTTTGTCCTATAACCACAGATTTCTTTCGCAGACACAGTTCTTAAAATAGAACTAAAAATTACCAACCACCACTTTTTCGTCCACACAAAACCACAACAGTCAACTCATTCCAAATTTTCAACCTACTCACAGGACACAGGCTAACACATATGATTGCTGATGAATCAGCAAAATCAGAAGAATTGAGATTCCTTTTATATGGAATTATACCGATCAGCAAAAAAATATTGCTGAACTGTGGTATTTATACTACTATCGTCTTATTCCTCTGTCAGATATGATTCCTTCTGAAGATTCTTCAACAATGAAATCATCTTGGGCATCCAAAAAACTGTTTTCACTTGCCGTTTCGTCACTTATTTCGATTGGTATTTCATTGTTTGAATCCACTGATGAAATTTCGTCTTCATTCCCCACTGAATCATATCCTGTAAAAATATCACAATAAGATGTATCGTTTTTCTCACCATCCTTTGGAAAAATTTGCTCATGGAAAACTGCATCTCGACTTATTACGACTTTTTTTTTCTTTACATCATAGAAGCGATATGATTTTGAGTGTGTGCAATATCCGACAAAAATTACTTCTTTTCCCTTGGCATCGAGTTTCTTCCGCTTTTCTTTTGAAATGTGAATAACTGCTTGACAACCGAAAACCTTAAGATGCTGCAGATTCACTCTTCTTCCACTCCAGATTTCTTCAGGTGTTTTTTCTTTTGTACCTTTGCAAGGTGTTCTGTTTGTTAAATAAACGGCCGTATTTGCAGCCTCGGCCCAAAATCGTTTGTGTAAACCAGACTCGATGAGAAGACAACGTGCTTTTTCGATTATGGTTCTATTCATTCTCTCTGCCAACCCGTTTTGTTGTGGAGAATATGGAACCGTTGTTTGATGTTGAATGCCTGCATCTGCTAGAACCTTCTTCATCTTAAAATTACAATATTCCTTTCCATTGTCACTTCTAATGGCTTTTATTTTGTTACCAGTCTGATTTTCTACAAAATTTTTGAACTCAAGGAACTTTTCCGCTACCTCATTCTTGCTTTTAATGAAAAACGCAAAGACTTTTCTTGAAAAATCATCAATGAATAAAAGCATGTACTTTGAACCTCCAATTGATTTTTGTTCAATCGGACCACAGAGATCTGTATGTATCAGTTCTAAAATTGATTCTGCCCTGTTACCAATTGAGTTAAAAGGCTGGCTTTGATACATGTGATGCAATTGATTTTTGAGCTATCGCAATCAATATTCTGCACCACTTTCGGAATCATAGCTTGTGTGGTTTCGATACTTGGATGTCCAACACGCTTGTGCCAAAGTTCAAAGTGTGAAGTTACATTTTTTGTAAAATATGCACTTTGGTTGTGTGGTCTGTTGAGTCGGAACATATTGTTCACCAAGCTTGCAGTTGCAACAACATTACCCCTTTGGTCTTTTACTAAACATCCATTCTTGGAAAAAATCATTGAAAAACCCTTCTGAACAATTTTCGAGACAGATAAGAGATTAATGCATAAGTCAGGAACGTGAAGGACTTCTAAAAATTCAACCTCACTTTCTTTGAATTTTCCATTAGATATCTTCATATCGACTCTACCTATACCTTCGACTTGCATTTTTGAATTATTTGCAATAATTACCTCAGAATTAAGATTTTCCATCTTACTTGAAAAGCATGCACTATTTGAGCACATGTGAGCTGACGCTCCCGAGTCAAAATACCATTCTTCTTTTTCAAGAGCCGAGACAGAAAAACATCCTAACATCGCATTCTTCTTTTCTTGAAGGTTCTTATTCTTTTTTGGACATTTAGCAGCAATATGGCCAAATTCGTTGCAGTTGTAACATTTAGGACCCTTAAAGTTCTTATTCCCAAAGTTTTTCTTGTTCTTGCCAACAAAAGCAGTATCTTGACTTGAATCCAGATTAATGTCTTGAAGAATTTTGGTTTTAATACTGTCTCCTGTAATAAGAATCCCAGAGCTTTGGATTCCCATTATCATTGGCTTGTATTCTTCGGGAAGACCAGCTAGAAGCATTGATCCTATCCATTCTTCATCTAGGTTGAGACCAACAGACCTGAGCTTGTATGATGTATTTAACACATCGTTAACGTACGCATCTACGGTAGAAAAATCTTTCAATTTTGTAGAACAAAACTTTTGGATGAGCCCAACTCTCCTCACAAGACCAGAATCTTGAAAAATTTTCTGAAGAGAATCCCAAATCTCCTTAGCGCTTTTGCAATGTCTTATATGAGGATAAATGGATGTTTCAACAAGCAATATAAGCTCCGATTTTGCGTACAAGAGCTTCGTTGCATCATTCTCCGTCTCACTACCTTCAGAAACAGCCGTCCAAAGTCCTTTCATTTGGAAATAAGCTTCAACGGAAAATTTCCAGTCTTCGAAGTTTTCGCTTCCCCGAAGCTTTTCAATACTGAATTTCGTTTCAGACATCTTTTCCCAATACAAATTTCCTTATTATTTTGTATTTAGTTCGTGATAAGGCCCATAACCTGATGTTTTAAAATTTTGAACAGTAATAATATTTATTTTCAATAAATCAAACATATAAAAATTAGAACAATTTGATAACAATAAAATAAACAAAGTATTTAAAAACAAAGTATCAAATCACAACACAATTAAAGCGAGGAATCACAAGGTTCATTGACCTATTTGAATTTAAAAATCTTATTTCTTGGTACAAATCAGCTGGTTGTTGATTAAGAAGTATATTCGAAAACAAGGTTAAGGCCCGAAATTCAATAAATTTTTGAAATGGCATCCCCAGAAAATTTATTGCGTGTTGTGAAATACTGTCAAACCGTCGTAGACCATAAACATAACGTATAGCATTATTGAAAGCAACGGTGAGCTTTCTTTTGCTTACATAGTCTAAGTTACAAAAAATTTCACAACCATAAGTAAGTAGAGGTAAAATCATTGTTTTTACGAGTAAGGTGCGGATTTTTAAAGGCGTGAAGTACTGCGTTGGCCAAAGTGTACGGAGAACACCATACGCCTTACCAACAATTTGGTTTACGTGATCTTTCCAGGTTAGGCTACTATTAAAGACAACGCCTAAGTTTTTCGCTGTCTCAAAATATTCAATAGAGGAACCATTTAAATTTATGGACGGAAAATATAATGTATCAACCTTGCTCTTAGAAATAATAATACACTCGGATTTCTTCGGGTTAAGCATTAAGCTATTTTTTTCTGACCACTGTACAATTGTATCTAGATCATCGTTTATACAGGACGCAGTATTTTCGATTAGTCCCAATGGGCTACTAATGTACAATTGGGCATCATCAGCATATAAACGTATAGAACAATGCTTTATTATTGTGGGAAGCTCATTGACATAGAGTGAGAAGAGTAGTTGGCCAAGAATAGATCCCTGAGGTACACCGCTAGCATTTGGTAGAAAATCAGAAAGGGTTTTATTTACTTCAACTGCTTGCATTCTTTTTGTCAGATAGGAATGAATCAAACTGACTGCACTTGGTGAAAAATTATATAAACGGGAAAGCTTTCTGCAGAGTGTAGAATGGTTTACCAAATCAAAGGCCTTAGAAAAGTCCAGAAGTACCAAAAACGTTATGTTACCGAGATCGATATCTTTCCTAATATCTTCAATGACACTAATTAACGCGGTGATGCAGCTATTATTTTTTCGAAATCCAGATTGTTTTAATGTTAAGATATTTTCATGCTCTAAGAAGTTACTTATTTGCTTCTGAATAATTTTTTCAAATGCTTTTGATAAAAAAGGCAATATAGAAATAGGCCTGAATTCATCACCTTTTGAACTTTTCGGTACTGGCACAATTTTTGCCATTTTCCATTGAATGGGAAATTCATTAGTAAAGATAATTGTATTAAATATATGCGTTATATGTGGTAAAATTACATGCAAAAGAAGTTTCAAGAATAAAGGGTGAATTTCATCAAGCCCAACGGAGTTAGATTTGATCAAAAGGATTACTTCTACGATATCTTCGGGAGAAACTGGAGAAAAGTTAAAGAGGTTTGTATTTGTAGTATCACTGTCGAAATCTGTAGGTAAAATGGCATCACGGACTGTGTTACTAGAAGCAACGTTAGAAATAAAACTTTGATTTAAGGTATTTACGTCTATATCCTCGATTGGGTTATTTCGAGACTTAACAATGCCTATTCGCTTAAGGCTTTGCCATATTTGTTTACAGTTTTGAGATTCATTAAAACAGCTAGAATAGACAGCGGCCTTTGCATTGCGAATAGCTAAAATAGTTTTGTTGCGTAAAGAGCGGAAAAAGTCATAAAAACTACCAATCCGAAACCTTTTCCAACGTTTATAAGCCAAGTCACGTTGTTGCATCAATAATCTAATCTCATTAGTGAATCATGGTTTGTTGCGAGGATCACAGCTTTTTGTTTTCAATGGTACGTGTTTTTCATAAAGCCTGAATACATTATTATTGAGAACATCAACCTGTTGAGTTGCTGTTGATTTTAAAAAGATAATATCCCAATTAGTGCTATGCACATCAGTTTGAAGAGATTGATAGTTAATGTGCTTGAAATCCCTATATTGAAATGTGTTAGTTTGAATATCAACTTGAAAGTCAAATTTTAGGTAAATAAGATCATGTTTAGAGAAAGCAGGTGCAACTAATTGATCATACAACACCACTCTGCAACGATGGCTCACAATAAACAAATCCAACAGCGTAGGCTCAAAATTTGAAAAATGTGTTGGGATAGATGTATTTACGGAGCAGAGGTTGAGAGATCTTAATTCATCAACTAAACAATTACCTTCTAAAAGATTACAGTTCAAATCACCACACAAAACAGTGTAGGGATATGAAGTGGACAACTCTTCAATTGTGGATATAAGTGGTGAAATACAAACATTCCGGTTTGGTCTGTATATAGTACCCAACAGAAACATTTTGGTGTGGGGAAAATAATAAAATAGCCGTATTTTATTTTCCTCTTGATCTGATCCAGATCAGATTTGCTTTGAAAAATATATGTATCTACAAAAACAACACGAGATCCAATTTTTTTGGATCACAATTGCAGATTCAGTTTTTAGTTTCAAGTCTCACATCTGTTATATATGACTTAATGACAACCCTGAAATAGTATAACATGACATCAACTATTATAAAATGACTGCCTTCTTTTCGAACATCCTTTTTCCTATTTCGAATGCGCGGTAATCGGTATGTCAAAGACGAGAAACCTTCTTCTCATTCTGTCTGTCAAGCCGATCCAGGCGCAGATCCAGGATTTTGATAAGGGGGGGGGGTTTGCCTTCCTTTTCAATGATTTCAAATATACAAATACATTTTTTATTTAAAAGAATTAGAAAAATTGTTTAAAAAAAAATAAGTTAAATTAGTTTAAAACAGTTTATTAAATGCTAAAGTTTAACTTTTTGTTGGAGCCGGTTCTTGAAAACCTTGTTATTACTTTTTCAACATCGATCGGGATTTGTCTGTGGATGTGCATAAGTGCCAGACCGCAAAGCCGATTTTCACTCATTGTGGACCTTAAATAGGTTGTAAGGCGCCGCAATGAAGAAAAAGACTGCTCTGCCGAAGAATTTGTAACCGGAAGCGTTTGCAACGATTAAAAGAAAACTGTGTATAATGCCAAACACATCCTTATTGCATTTATCCAGCAACTCAAGAGCAGTAACGGGAAAATGGTTGTTTTGCTCCTTCTCCGTTAACCATTTTTCCCGCCACAACACCAGCTCATCTTTGAGCAAAAAACAGGCTGTGTCTGTATTTAACTCTAAGAGTTGACCAAAGCGATTTATTAGCAACTTAGCGGTGGTATCCAACTCATCAGCATTATATCGAATTGTATTTTCCGGAACGAAAATTGTAAGTTTAAACACATCTAAGGTTTCCGGTCGAAATCTTTCATGCAAATTGGTCAGGACAAAGTCAAATAGAGGTGCATATAACGAGATTCTGTAGTATACCTCAGATGAACTGGTGTCAAAAATAGCTCGGTGAATTTGGCGTCCACCATGACGTGGAATACGAGGAATTCTCAACTCAACATTCAACTGATCAGATAAATTCTATGCATGCTGCCAGATGTTGTGGAAATTGGTATCTATGTTCTCCCGGCGACCTTGAAGTACGGAAATCGTGTTCTTCACCAGCATTGCGCTGCTATTCAGGTCAAGAGATTTAGATTGTAGTAACTTGCTCAAGGACTGTGTTAAAGACAACACATCACTCAAACAAAAAACTGATACAATAAACTGTGAATTGCATACAGATGTTATAAGTAAGGAAGCCTTGCCAGCCGTGCTTGGGTCACGCCACTGCGATATCGTTTCCAACGCTTCTACAATTTTGCTGAGGTCCAAAGAAAATTGAAGTACACCTTCATGTCGTTCTACCCACCTTGTTTCCCAAGGTGATGTTAGGGCACACCCCAAGGTGTTCATGAGGACAGTTTTTCGTTTTGGATGCGATTTGAAGAAGAAGATTACCTCTTTCATTATTGCAACAGCGTCTCTGATGGCAGGTACTTTTGAACTTTGAGAAATGGAGTTATTTAGCTTATGACTGTAGCATGGAGTCCTAACAGCATTTTTCGCTTCTCTCTGAATTTCCATGACAGCACCTCGAACTTCTGAAAGCATAACAGCACATCCGTCTGTCCCTAAATTGCCACACAGCATTCAAGAGGAAGTTTGAGCTTTTTCTTCAGTTGGAACAATACAATTTGGCCGATGGCTTTGCCAGTTAGAGATAACTCCTTAGGTCTAGAATTTCCATACAATTTCTCTTCGGCAGCTATTTTTTTTCTAGTTTCCCTCAGGCTTTCCTCATCAGATTCGTATTCTATAGTATAGTATAGTATAGTATATTTATTATTTATTTCCTTAACAATTTTTCTGATATATGTTTAAAAATACAAATAAATTAAAAGAAGAGAAATAAATCAGAAGCATTTGAAATTTTTTAAAAATTGTTTTAAATGCCCCTTCAAATTCATGAAAAAGTATATATATAACAAAATATTGGGTGGGGTGACCCTTCAAAAAACTACAAGAATTTTATAATGAAAAAAGATATGAAAAAAATAAAAAGTACATAACATCAATTTTATTTAAGTTAATCACAAATTACATAAGAAGTGATTCAATGCATGCATGATCTAAATTGAATAACCACAATTTCAAGTTCTTTAAAAATTTTGACGTTGAAGTTTCTGATCTAAGATATAGTGGCAATTTATTAAAAAGTCTACAAGATGCCACACTAAAGAATCTACGACAAGCAGTGGTGCGTGAGTGAGGAATGTTTACCAAAAATGAATGGTTTCCACGTACGTTGTGGTTTCTAAGAACTCTTAGATTGCGATGACCAGATTTCATAAAGAATATTTTTAATACCTTAAAGCAATAAAGGTGGCGTAAAGGAAGAACCCACAAACTCTGAAATAATGGAAAACTATGATCCCAACGCGACTTTTTTAGTATTTTTCTTATCATGTTTTTTTGTAGAATAAAAAGTGGTTGAATTTTGTTGGAATAGGTTCCACCCCAGCAGGTTATTGCATATTGCATCTTGGAATGGAAAATTCCGTAATATATATTTTTTAAGAGTTCGTCCTTACACACAGAACGTAGATAAAAAAAATGCCTGAGAACGGAACGAAAGTACTGCCTCAACTTTTCCGTATGGGTAGAGAAGTTCATTTTCGAGTTCAGATGTAAGCCTAAATATTTGAATTCATCTACATTTTCTATTTGAAAGCAATTCATATTACACCGTGAACTGTCATCAAAAGTATTTTCTGCGGATAGAGATTTACACTTACAGTGTTCTAATTTAAAACGCTGACAATCGGGAGAGTGGTAAAACACGTCAACTAAAGGGCTATTAGCGTTAGACAAACTAAAAAACATTAATTTCGTTTTAGAGCTAATCACTAGATTGTGGCTAGCAAACCACACTCTAAGAATACTAAGGTCCCAGTTAATTTCAGATGTCAAGTCTAATAGGCTTTTTGTCCCGTATGCAAATCCTATGTCATCTGCAAAAGCTGTTAACGCACCCTTGAAAGGCAGCTCGAACACAGAATTAATATAAATTAAAAACAGTAAAGGTCCCATGACAGATCCTTGTGGCACGCCCATATTCGTATTTTCCTTACTGCTTCTAGTCCTATTAATTTTAACCTTTTGAGATCGATTCTCAAGATAAGACGTGAGCCATAAGAGTATAGAACCCCTAAAGCCTGCACACTCTAGCTTTTCTACTAAAATTTTGTGGTTGACCATATCAAATGCCTTTGTTATATCTACAAATAAGCCTGCTGTAAATTTTTTGTCATCCAAGCTTTTGAAAACCATAGAACAAAAATTCAAGAGTGCATCTTCTGTTGATTGTCTTTCGCGAAACCCATACTGAGCAGAAGCAAAGAAATTTTTTTTATCGAGGAATTTCACGATCCTTTTTTTGACAAGTTTTTCAAAAATTTTGCTTATAGATGGGAGCAGCGAGATGGGTCTATAGTTAAAATAGTTAATATAGTTAGTTCTTCATCAGTTCTGGAATAAGCTAGTTCCTCAAATGCGTCCACGAAAGAGACAAAATCCTCACGAATGCTACCATTGTGAACGTAGCGTAATATAATACTCAGTTGGGAGAGGTGAGATGCATCAGTTGTTTCATCAAAAAGTATTGAATAATATTGTGAATCCCGAACGTTGCTCAAAATTTGATCAAAAACTTCTTTCCCACATCATGAAATAAGCGTGTTTTGTGTTGTCTTGCTTATATATGTAGCATTGGATTGGGCTGACTGTAAATGCTGCTTTAATTTATTATCTCCAGCAGATACCCGAAACCTGAGAAGTTCTCTAAAATTTCCTTCGTTTACGGTTACATCAGATTGGCTTGCAACATCTCTGCTTTGAAGTATAGCACCATCATCTCTATGACCACGAAATGTCAAATTTTGTCTTCCAAGGAAGATTATTATAGTTTCCACTATAGGACGAAGCCGTTCTCTGTTTTCTTCCACTTTTTTGAGACGCTGTTGATTAACGCGGTTTACTATCTCTGTTTTTGGGTTATCATAAGAGTGAATGTTGAAATAATTAGGCGATTGTCGAACAAAGTGTGGATTATTAAAAATTTATTTAGCGATCTTTACAATTCAGTGGCTGAGGAAAGAGTGAGCTTTGAATACGAAAAGGAAGTAAAAGGGATTACTAAGATGTAGTAGAGTATATTGTAATAGCTTTGTACTATGACGTTAATATTGATTAAGGTGTTAACAAAATACTAAAGGTATGGAATTCAGTAAGTATAAAATAATGACAATATTTCAACACTCCTCCTCAATATTAATACAGTCAAAATTTAATCCATATTGTTGAGAACAAAACAAATGCTTATCCTTAGGCACGGCTTTTGTAAGAGCGTCTGCGACCATGTTTTCGGTTGGTAGGTATTTTAAGTTGACGGCTTCTTGTTCTACTGCTTCCCTCACGAAATGATACTTGTAGTGTATATGTTTGGTTCTTGAGTACTTTGCGCCACACTTAGCGATATGTAGTGCGCTCTGATTATCACAGTAGATGTCAATCGGCTTGTGAGACCCAAGTTTTAGCTCCTCTAGTAAAAAACGTAGTGCATAAGCTTCCTTTGATGCTTCAGTCAATGCCATGTATTCCGCTTCGGCACTGGAGGTGGCTACTGTACGCTGCTTCTTCGACTCCCAACTGATAGCTGCACCTGCAAGTGTAAAACAAAAACCACTTTGAGACTTACGATCGTTAACATCTTCAGCCCAACTAGCATCTACGAAGCCCATTAGTGGGGACCCAGTTTTACGAAATTCTATTCGAGCATGTTTAGTTGTGTTAAGATACTGAAGGACTTGCATTGCTGCATTCCAGTGCTGCTTGCGAGGACTCTGTGAAAATTGAGCTAAATTGCTTATGCTGAATGAAATATCAGGGCGACTGAAAACTGCTAAGTGCATCAGTGACCCAATAAGCTCTTGATATTTTAAGACTTCAACTGCTATCCGCTCACCAGGATAATAGTTGGTTCTTTTTGTAGTTTCAATTTTGCCTGCATAGGAATGTAAACAGGTTTCGAATTATTCATTTTATGTTTTAAAACTAAGTTATTGATTAAACGTGTTTGATTAATTGATAAAAATTCATTGTTTTTCTTAATTTCCAACCCTATGGCAAGAGATGGTTCTCCAAGATCTTTAATCTCAAAGCTTGAACTAAGCTTTTCCTTAATAAGTGAAATAGATCTTTTTGCATTAGATGCGACGAAGATGTCATCAACGTACGTTCCAATAATAGTTATTTCGTCGTCATTAATTTTGAAATATATGCAGTGGTCATAATTTGATTGTACAAATTGTATGTCTTTTAAGTGAATGTCCAAGGTCTTATTCCATTGCCTACTTGCTTGCTTTAAGCCATACAAAGCTTTGTTGAGACAACAAACTTTTAGTGGATATTTTTCATCTGTAAACCCCTCCGGCTGCTTCATTAAAATATCTTCTTCAAGTTTCCCATTTAAAAAAGCTGTCTCAACATCCAAATGATTAAATCTTAAGCCATGTTCTACTGATAATGCATATATTAAACGTAAAGAACTTTGTCGTATTACTGGTGCGTATGTCTCTACATAGTCAACACCATATTTTTGCGAATAGCCTTTCGCTACTAAACGTGCTTTTCTACGTTCAACTTCTCCATTAGGTAAGTATTTTGATTTATAAACCCATCTACTCCCAATGGCTGTCCGTCCCTCCGGTAGATCACAGAGTTTCCAAGTATTATTTTTCATAAGGCAACTGAACTCCGAATTCATTGCTTCAAGCCATTCATCAGCGTGTGGTGAATTTATTGCCTCCTGTGCCCTATTTCACCAACTCACAAATTTGTAGTTACAAGCGCTTTTTAACAAAGTTTGTGAGTTTTTGTAAAATTATTGCTTCACCAAACTTTGATAATTACAACATTGCAGTTGTATTTTACAAAAGGAAATTTGTGGAAAAATTTCCTTTTCGGTTTCACCAATACAAAATTAAATTTGTACTTTACAAGTAACAAACTTTTTGATATAACACTAATTCGTGAGTTTTCATTTCACCAAAGAAAAAAAAATTACAAAATTTGTTAGGTTTGCATGAATATTCTACAAGTGAAGGTAGACGTGTAAATTTTGTTACAAATTTGTAACTCCCTACTTTTATTACAAAAATGTCTTTGCGACGAAGGCATAGAGCAGCAATAACAGCCAAAGTGATGATATTTTGATATAGTGGAGGACCGTAAGCTTTTTACCTAGGAATTCAGGGCCAGTCCATGGATTTTCATGAAATTTTCGGAAATGTGTTTTGAATGGCGTATAGAAAAAAAAAAAATTTCACCGCTCTCAATTTTTTAATTATTTTTAAAATTAATTATTAACTTTTAGAATTTTATTTTATTTATTTAGGGTATTTAAGATACGGTTTTCCAAAGAGTAAGGATGGAAAGGTTTTGTCAAGACAAAAAAAAAGTTGTATGGGAAGGGGGGTCTATATCCCTCCGTGTAGGCGCGAGGGGCAATTTTATATGAAATTTACTCAATTTTTTAAAAAATTATTAAAAATTAACTAACCCAGTTACTTTCTCATACTTCAGTGTTTTTTAAAAGCTATTGCTTTGTTCTTTAATAAAAAATTTAATTTGAGTTTACTTAATGAACAGTTTCTGAGAAATCAAGCCTCAAAGTCAAAATTTTGAAAAAAGAAAATATTTTTTTCCTAATAATTTTTTTTTTTTACATAATTTTGCCCCATTAAGCGCCATTTTTTCTTCTCATATTCAATGCTTTTATTAGTTTTAATTCAAAAGCAAAAAACCGAACAAAAAAATTTTTCTTGGTTTAAGAGAAATTAAAAAAAAACGAAAGGTACTTTTTTCTAGAAAACAAAATGTCGTTAATTTCCCGCTAATTGAACTTTTTTCCTGGAAGTGAAATATGAAATGGGTCTTGAATAGCATATATAAAAAAGTTAAAAAAAAATTTTTTGTATGATCTTAATTTTAATATAAATTATAAATAATTAATAAAATTCTGGTGTTATCTTTTAATTATATTAGTTTTAAGTAAAATTTTAAAACTAAGACATATTACAAACTTGAACTTTGGTCTCAAAGGACAGCACATGTAATGATTTGTGCCCCAAATGCTGTTTCCGGTCAAACGTGTTGATAAAACCGAAAAAATGTGGTTTTTTCCCAAATTTTGAGTTTTCAACCAATCAAAGAGACTTAAATCAGTTAAATAAACGGCCCGAAGTTTTTTTTTTGGTGGGGAGAATGCTGATGTAGTGTTCTTTCTTTTAAATAAGAATTGATGCATCCCTTATTGATATTATGATTGTTTGCATACTGAATGCACGTAGAAAAATTCGCGAGTATTTATTTGGCAAAAAACCATATTTTTTTGGATTCATCAACACGTTTGACCGGAAACAGCATTTGGGGCACAAATCATTACATGTGCTGCCCTTTGAGACCAAAGTTCAAGTTTGTAATAGGTCTTAGTTTTAAAATTTTACTTAAAACTAGTATAATTAAAAGATAACACTATAATTTTATTAATTATTTATAATTTATATTAAAATTAAGATCATACAAAAAAATTTTTTTTAACTTTTTTATATATGCTATTCAAGACCCATTTCATATTTCACTTCCAGGAAAAAAGTTCAATTAGCGGGAAATTAACGACATTTTGTTTTCTAGAAAAAAGTACCTTTCGTTTTTTTTTAATTTCTCTTAAACCAAGAAAAATTTTTTGTTCGGTTTTTTGCTTTTGAATTAAAACTAATAAAAGCATTGAATATGAAAAGAAAAAATGGCGCTTAATGGGGCAAAATTATGTAAAAAAAAATTATTAGGAAAAAAATATTTTCTTTTTTCAAAATTTTGACTTTGAGGCTTGATTTCTCAGAAACTGTTCATTAAGTAAACTCAAATGAAATTTTTTATTAAAGAACAAAGCAATAGCTTTTAAAAAACACTGAAGTATGAGAAAGTAAGTGGGTTAGTTAATTTTTAATAATTTTTTAAAGAATTGAGTAAATTTCATATAAAATTGCCCCTCGCGCCTACACGGAGGGATATAGACCCCCCTTCCCATACAACTTTTTTTTTGTCTTGACAAAACCTATCCATCCTTATTCTTTGGAAAACCGTATCTTAAATACCCTAAATAAATAAAATTAAATTCTAAAAGTTAATAATTAATTTTAAAAATAATTAAAAAATTGAGAGCGGTGAAATTTTTTTTTTTAACTTTTTTCTATACGCCATTCAAAACACATTTCCGAAAATTTCATGAAAATCCATGGACTGGCCCTGAATTCCTAGGTTTTGCCTTTTTTATGTCTAACGGTCCTCCACTAATAGTGAAAAAAAAAAAAAAATTTATCAGCTGAGTATAAACTATGATATATTTGAGTTATTTCATTTTCATGAAAAATTTCGAGTCAGTCAATGCAAGGCACAGGAAATAATTTTAATTATTGATCCGCAAATAGCTCACTCGAGCGAGAAAAAACTGTGCTTTAACACCAAGGCAGCAGTTTCTATAACCGTTTTGCGTTGGCAAGAGAATGGAGGACAATACCATGGAGTTGCCGACATGCATGGGATATCTAAGTCAACAGTTTGCGGATGCGTACATAAAGTTTAATGTTCGAAAACGTTGTATGCTGGCCTAGCGATCGTCGATATTTCCAGTCCTTATTGATGAGAAGCGCTTGAGACAGCAAGGAATTAAAATTTCCATTCTCTTACTTTGTCTGAATGTGTCAAGTTATCGGAAAACTTTTCGAACAGTATATCTTTTTGTCTCTTATCAAAGAAACGGCAAATATTATATTTTCCTCGTTCATTTTGATGTCTACGCAGTATGTACATTGTTCTACAATATTGTGAAAAAACTGTTATAAATAACAAGTTATTCTTGATGCCGGTGCAACAGGAATTTTGAACACTTGTGACCTACAATTCATTTTTCTACAACTTTACTAGAATCGATCACAAGTTTGTGAAATAAGATCTTGCAATTGGTGAAGCAAAAAACGGGTTTACAACTTTGTAATTGTAGATTACAAGTACAAATTTGTGGTTGTAACTTTCATTTTGGTGAAATAGGGCACTGATAATTGGACGGATCATCGTCTTGTGCATAAAAAACTTTTTCAGTTACATTATCGGTGTTATGACGATGGCGGCTTCTTGTTCGATGAGCTATTCTATCATTATCTTTTCCTTCTTCCTCATTTGAATCTTTTTTAGGATCAATGTGTTTCTCATCCTCATAGGATCTGTCTTTGTGCATGTTTTCATTATTCAATTTTTCTAAATTAATATCATCTTTTGCACTCTCATTTTCCTTTTGGTTTGAATTCAAAAATTTATTGAAATTTCCTAAGCTAACATTGTGATCTGCCTGCACATATTCCTTGTTTTCTTGTTTTGAATTCGAAAAACTATTATTTGTTTCGTCAGCATGCACGTCACAACTTTTGATTTCGAACTCATAAGCTCTCGTATAGTCTGCTCCCTGAGTTGAACTTTCAATGAAACGAACATCACGGCTCTTTATAACTGTCCTCGTTCCCCTTTTCCAAAGGCGATAAGCCTTAGACTCGTCGGAAATCGGAATACCCAATCAATACAAACTCTTCGCTCTTTTGATCGAATTTACTTCTATTAGAGCTTTTTATTAAAGCGAAAGCACTGCTCCCAATTTGCCGTAAATGGGAGACATTTGGAGCTCTCCCAGTCCATATTTGCTCTGGAGTTCTGTTGAAATTCAATGACGTTGGACAACGATTGCGAATATAGGCAGCAGTATTGATCAACTCAGCCCATAAGAAGGATGGCAGATTTGCTTCAATTATAAGGCAACGGGCCATTTCGACCAGAGTGCGATTCATGCGTTCCGCAACGCCGTTTTGTTGCGGCGTGTACTCTACGGTTAGCTGTCGATTAATTCCATTATCGATTAAATAGTTTGAAAATTCGCGAGAAACTAGTTCTTTCGCGTTATGGCTTCTTAATGTTTTAATTTTTTTATTAGTTTGGTTTTCCACGAGGACTTTGAAGTTTTTAAAAACTTGTAAATATTCGCTCTTTTTTCGCAAAAAATAAACAAAAACTTTTCGTGAATAATCATCGATAAATGTAGCGAAGTATAGACTCTTCTGAATGGATTCGATATTGATTGGTCCACAAAGATCTGTGTGCACGATTTCTAACAAACATCTTGAAGATTTTTCATTTTTTGCATGAAAAGAAAGCCTTGTTTGCTTTCCTCTATAACAAGTTGAGCACTCGAGCTTAGCATCCTCAAAATTTGGAAGACCACAAACCATTCCACTGGTTTTTAACTGACGTAGTGATGCTATATTTAAGTGTCCATACCGCCTATGCCATGTTTCCAAATTACTGGTCTGTGGAACTAAATTACATTTTTCCTGTGCATGATTCTTATTAATCAAATAAAGCCCTTTAGTTTTAGCAGCTTCTAATAAAACCTTTCCATTTTTACTAATATATGCATTCTTTCCTTCTATTACAACCTTACAGTCATTATCAGTTGCTTTACTCGCGGAGATTAAATTGCTCCTTAGCTCTGGGATAAAGAGTGTTTTATACAGATGGATCGATTTTATATTCTCATCAACTTTTATGTCTAGCCTCACTGTTCCTATTCCCTTGATGTTCGCAAACTTTTTGTTGGCTACCTGAACTAATCCGAAATAGCTTTTGTCTAGATCAATAAAATCTTCTTCGGTACAACACATATGTGAGGTGGCACCGCTATCTATGTACCAATTTTTATCCTCACTAACCTCCAAACTATTAAAAGAACTATGGGCTGGTGTACAGTTACAGCGCTCAATTAGTTCAGATGCAACGAAACCTTCCTCATTTGCCTTCTCGTTTTTGGCGAAATGTAATCTTTCTTTAGATAACCTAACTCGACAATCTTTCTTCATATGCCCTTTTTTTCCACAGCGATGACAACTGTACTGAAATGCATTCAACATACCTGGTTTTTGATTATCCAGTTTTTTAGAATGAAATTTAACCTTTAGGGCTTCATCTTTTACCACACCATCTTGCTTTTTCCTTTGGCTTACTTCCAGCAAACGTGCTCGCAGAACATCAATTTTCGGGAAATCGGAGGCAGCATCGAATGCAGCTTGAATGTCTTTGTAGCTCTCGGGTAGACTATCCAGTAACAGCGCAGCCAGCAAATTATCGTCCAGTTTGGCGTCCATTTCCAACAGGCGTGACACAACAGAATTAAATTGGATTAAGTAATTTTCCATGTTTTGATCCTCGCTCATTTTTATATTAATTAACTTACGAAACTCCTGGACTTTAGTTCTAGTGTTTTTCCTATTGTAAGTGGCTTCAAGAAAATCCCAAATCTCTTTGGAACTGGCGATTGATTTCACTAACGATACCTGGGCAGGTTCCATGCAGATTATCATTTCACATCTAGCATCCTGATCTTTATTTTTCCATTCTTCCAATTTAATTGCATCAGTCGGCCTTTCTGTCACTGTAGTGTTGACTATTGTCAACAGGCGATTTTTATGCAGAAGCGCCTCCATCTGAGGCTTCCATGTGTCGAAATTATCTCCATTTAATAATGGAATTTTTCCCGTGAAAATTGACATTTTTATATTGAAAAAATAACACTGCGATTCTATAAAATTTTTTTGATACAAGGGTTCTGGGCCCATAACCTGTTGAAATAATTAGGCGATTGTCGAACAAAGTGTAGATTATTAAAAATTTATTTAGCGAACTTTACAATTCAGTGGTTGAGGAAAGAGTGAGTTTTGAATACGAAAACGAAGTAAAAGGGATTACTAAGATGTAGTAGAGTATATTGTAATAGCCTTGTACTATGACGTTAATATTGATTAAGGTGTTAACAAAATACTAAAGGTATGGAATTCAGTAAGTATAAAATAATGACAATATTTCAACAGTGAAGAAATGCAGTCCCATCCTGAACAGCTCGTTTGTGGTAGATGTTTTTAGCATGGTTTTCTAGGTCTCCTTTTCTCTCTCTTTTCAGATTCTCCAGAAATATCCTTAAAGTTTATCAGAGGTTTTTTTACAAGACTTTGTAAAGTCACACCTCCAACGCTGCCAGTCAAAAACAAAGGGCAGTATTTACAAAACAAACCCTGTTTTGAAGGTGAAAACACAAGCCAAGGATATCTGGTGAGGTATTTATGGCCAAAATAGCGTTTGACAGCCTTACCTTTCACCAAATGAGATGAAAATGGAAATTTGTAGTCTTCTTTTGGCTGCCATGGATTCGAAAGAATTTGATGCTTCGTGAAGTCATCCAATTGGCTGTTTAAGAAATTTCCAATGTTATAGGGGGTATCTGATCGATGACACACTGTAGACTCAGGAACCGAGGGAGAAGCATGTGCATCGCTCTTACTGGCTGAGCTATGAGATGCTTGGGCAACAGGATCTACATTATCAGTTTTATCCTCTTCTTCAGTAGGAGCTAAAACTGGTTTCTTGTTAATCGGTTGGAAAAAAGAGTCAATACTTCTACTGCTTGAGTCTCGCTTTATTGACGGTCCGGGCCGTTGATCACTCTATTAACAAAGTAGTTTTGCAATTTAGCAAATAAATACTAAAACTTAATATATGTAGGTATTATAAATGTATCAATATTTATATTTATATACACTACTCCCAAAAATTAAGGGAATAAAACAAAAATGCAAATTTTTCTCGAACTTTTGACGGTCTGTATTTCAGCGAAAAATTATCGTATTGCAAAAAAAAATAATTTTTTTAAAGCTCCAAGACTCTAGTTTTGAGATCTTTTAATCAAAATTTTTTAAGAACTACGGTTTTGACATGATCCGAATAAATGAAAAGATTAGTAAAGTTTTTAACAGCTAAAACACTTTTTATATTTCCTCAGATGTACATTTCAGAAGCAATGCTTCCATCGTCAGTGAGATTTATAAATTAAAAAACACGTGGAATATCTCAACTAAGAAACTCATGATCCGAATAAATAGAATGAAAAAAAAAATTGCCAAATTTTAGATTTTTTTTTTTTGCACGGAAAATTTTTTTCGGTCAAAACCACCCTACAAATAACCCCTAGATAGCCTGTTTATTAAGCTTCAATTTCGTTTTTTATTGAGCTCGATTCGACCATTTGTCGCGGAGATATCCGAAATCAAACAAAAAAGGACGTTTATTTTTTCAACCGCTATATCTCTGCAACCAATAATTGTACAGCAAAAAAAGGCCAGTTTTAGAATCTGGAAAAAATTTCCTATAAAATTTCATAAAAAACTTTCAGATAAAAAATCTTATCGATGTACCATACCAGTTTGAAAAAAGTTGAAAAAAGTGACTTTTTCCCTTATTTTGGTTAATTGACTGTATCTTAATAAATATCGACGGGAAAGCTTGACATTGTAGGAATTTTTTTACCTCAATATACCCTTAAAAACCTTGTAAATTTTCAGATCGATCCATTGAGTAGATTTTCTGCCCCGAGCATCTAAAATTTTGAAAAAATTAAAGGAATAAGATTTGGTTTTCTGGCTGACCGAAAAAAATTTTACGTGCCCGTAAAGCGAAAAAAAAAATTAAAAATTTGACAATTTTTTTTTTCATTCTATTTATTCGGATCATGTCAAAACCGTAGTTCTTAAAAAATTTTGATTAAAAGATCTCAAAACTAGAGTCTTGGAGCTTTAAAAAAATTTTTTTTTTTTTGCAATACGATCATTTTTCGCTGAAATACAGACCGTCAAAAATTCGAGAAAAATTTGCATTTTTGTTTTATTCCCTTAATTTTTGGGAGTAGTGTATTTATATTTATATGTGTATATATGTATATATAAAATATATAGAATATAATCATATTTGAATAACTTTCTTTTAAAATCAATCATGAATTTGAAATAAATTTAAAAAAGTATTTATTGAACGTACCATGGCTTTCTGCGATTTAAAAGCAGCTATTGAATACTTCACAACTTACACTGTTTGCACGAGAGAAACTAATGAAATTTTCTTGATGGTTAACAAGAACAAGCCAATTATGGAAAAAACAAAAAAAAGCAAAAGATTGTGAAGTGAAAGGATGTAAAGGATGCACAAATGGGATTTAAAACGCTATTAATTATCTGATGACTGACACTGTCGACACGCGACGAATTAATGAAATTAGATCACAGTGTATCTAATAATGAGTAAGGACACTCTGTACACAAATGCAACACTTACTACTTCATTTAACAATAGACAACAAAAAAAACAATAAAAAACACAATTAGTGAAAGTAGGTAAAAACTATTAATAGTAATCCTCTCGAAACATCGCAAATGTAAGAAGAACACACAATAGGTTTTCCCAGCACAACACTATTTAACTTCGATGGTGAGATACGCGAAACGATGTTTTTACTCAATGGGTTTTTACAAGCGCCCTGGAACGAACACAAGTGTGTATGTTTATGGTTTTATTGTCCTGATCACCACAACACTATTTAACTTCGATGGTAAGATACGCGAAACGATGATTTTACTCATTGGGCTTTTACAAGCGCCTTGGAACGAAAACAAGTGTGTGTATGGTTTTATTGCCCTGATCATTAGTTTAGGTCGCCAGATTTTCTTTTTTATGACATTGACTTTTTTATGCCTTCTGACTGAGTTTTGCTTTTTCTTGGTAATGAATGAATTATTTAAAGCAATTTAGGGACCAACCGAATTTTTATAGCGAATACGTACAGTTTGCTTCAGACTTAACATTTTTATTGACAGAGAAGGGGGGGGGGGGCAATTGCCCCTAGTGCCCCCCCCCCCCCTTGGATCCGCGCCTGAGCCGATCACACGCGCCTCCGCATAAGAATAAAAACCATTGAATTTATATATTATTAAAGTGATATATTTTATAAATAAAATATAATAATATTAAAGTCCGAGTTTTCCTTAAACAAAAGAGAAAACATAACAAATTGGCGACGAGGAAAAAAAAGTTCACGTGTGTAAGTCAAACTACGAACTCAAATCTATAAAATGTCGAGGTTAATCGGTTGTTTTTAAGCCTTTTGTGGTGGAAATTTTTTGGCGTATGAAGATCGGGTCCGTCAGTTTATTAAAATCAACGACATTACGGAAGAAGCAGCTCTTACCCCACTTTTTATCACCATCGCTGGATCAGAAATTCACGAGCTCCTTTTATCGCTGACAGTGCCAGATTTGTCTAGCGCAAGACCTTTCGAAGAACTTATATCGCTGCTACGTGCCCACTTTGCTCCCAAACATAATAAGAGAGCAGAGCGATATAAATTCAACAAGTTGAAACAAGAGGAAGGTGAGCCTATTAACGAGTTCATTGTGCGTCTCAAAGCCCAGGCGCAGTATTGTAATTTCGGGGACATCATTCCAGATAAGGCAGCAGAAGATGTGCACGCACAAGTATAAAATTAAAATGTTGGATGATGTATTGAGCGATCGTTTCATTGTGGGATTAACATGTGAAAAAATACAACAGGCCTTATTTAGTGAAGAGAACCTAACCTTCGAACAATACACTACGAAAGCATTAAACATGGAGCTTTCACAAAAAACATCAAAATCTTTACATTCCCACCGAAATATACCTGCTGTTTTTCAACAAAAAAAACAACAACAGAAACGTGCCATCAAAACCACATACAAATGCAATACAATATAAAAAAAAGTAGTCGTCATTCGTCAAGCACACATCAAACGTCAGGTGAACGCTACGAAACAAATCGTCAGAGACCGCAGCTTTCGTTATCAAAAAAATCTTGTCATCGCTGTGGAAATAGTCACGACCAAGATAAATGTCCAGCAAAGAGAGATAATTGGGAGTGCTTTACATGCCACAAAATTGGGCATACTTCTAGAGCATGCAGATACAAAAAAACACCAACGCCAAAGGTCGGAATCAATATAGTCAGTGCTGAGAGCCAAGAAGTGTCAACATCCAATGCAGAGAACAAAAAGAATGCAGATAACAAGAGGAGCAATAACGATCATCACCTAGAGCCAGCAGAGTGTACAGTACATTGCTTATCAATAACGTAAGAACCAGTTTTGAGATCGATACGGGTGCATCGGTAACTATTATGTCGGAAAAACATTATTACGATTATTTTTATTTAAATTTATTTAGTCGAATTGAGAATTTGCATGGACTGTAAAGTTACCATTAACAAATGCATTATGATGCAACATTACCCATTACCGAAAATGGACGACATTTTCGCGGAGTTAGCAGAATGTGAGTTTTTTTGTGTCATTGATTTAAGAGGAGCCTATCAACAACTATCGGTGGATCAGAATTGTAAGTTATTAATTTGAACAATAACAAAAAAAAAAAATTTTTGTTATTGTTTTTGTTTTTGTCCTGGAGTTGAATTTTAATGAAAAATAGGAATCTTTAAAGAAATAATATTTCTTAAAAGACGTGTTTGATCGTGAAGATCACCACAACTCCTAAGTTCGCGTTTCGCCCAGGTACGGCAATTGGGCTCATCAGTTAGACGATTGCCGTACCCTTCTAAGACGCAAAACTATGTTCGGAATATACCGACACTAATAAAATCCACTGCACTCACATGCAGTGAATTTTATTTTTAAGTGAATGTACAAGTCATATTACACTTAAAAAGTAAACAAAAGTTTGCCTTGGTTTGGCTTTAAGTTATTAATTTGAACAATAACAAAAAAAAAAAAAAATTTTTGTTATTGTTTTTGTTTTTGTCCTGGAGTTGAATTTTAATGAAAAATAGGAATCTTTAAAGAAAAAATATTTCTTAAAAGACGTGTTTGATCGTGAAGATCACCACAACTCCTAAGTTCGCGTTTCGCCCAGGTACGGCAATTGGGCTCATCAGTTAGACGACCAAGGCAAACTTTTGTTTACTTTTTAAGTGTAATATGACTTGTACATTCACTTAAAAATAAAATTCACTGCATGTGAGTGCAGTGTATTTTATTAGTGTCGGTATATTCCGAACATAGTTTTGCGTCTTAGAAGGGTACGGCAATCGTCTAACTGATGAGCCCAATTGCCGTACCTGGGCGAAACGCGAACTTAGGAGTTGTGGTGATCTTCACGATCAAACACGTCTTTTAAGAAATATTATTTCTTTAAAGATTCCTATTTTTCATTAAAATTCAACTCCAGGACAAAAACAAAAACAATAACAAAAAATTTTTTTTTTTTTTTTGTTATTGTTCAAATTAATAACTTAAAGCCAAACCAAGGCAAACTTTTGTTTACTTTTTAAGTGTAATATGACTTGTACATTCACTTAAAAATAAAATTCACTGCATGTGAGTGCAGTGGATTTCATTAGTGTCGGTATATTCCGAACATAGTTTTGCGTCTTAGAAGGGTACGGCAATCGTCTAACTGATGAGCCCAATTGCCGTACCTGGGCGAAACGCGAACTTAGGAGTTGTGGTGATCTTCACGATCAAACACGTCTTTTAAGAAATATTATTTCTTTAAAGATTCCTATTTTTCATTAAAATTCAACTCCAGGACAAAAACAAAAACAATAACAAACATTTTTTTTTTTTTTTTGTTATTGTTCAAATTAATAACTTAAAGCCAAACCAAGGCAAACTTTTGTTTACTTTTTAAGTGTAATATGACTTGTACATTCACTTAAAAATAAAATTCACTGCATGTGAGTGCAGTGGATTTTATTAGTGTCGGTATATTCCGAACATAGTTTTGCGTCTTAGAAGGGTACGGCAATCGTCTAACTGATGAGCCCAATTGCCGTACCTGGGCGAAACGCGAACTTAGGAGTTGTGGTGATCTTCACGATCAAACACGTCTTTTAAGAAATATTATTTCTTTAAAGATTCCTATTTTTCAGAATTGTAAGGTACTATTAGTAATAAATACTCTGATAGGACTTCTAGTGTATACTCGTCTCCCATATGGGGTATCTTGTGCTCCTTCTATTTTTCAATCCGTCATGGATAGGGTGTTATTGGGATTTAAAGGTGTCTTCTGTTATTTGGACGATATAATTATCGGGGGTAAGACTAAAGACGATTGTCACAAAAAATTACTTTTGGTGTTATCTCGACTAAATGAACACAATATAAGAATTAACATCGAAAAATCAAAATTTTTAGTTACGTCTGTTAAATATCTGGGCTATGTGATCAGGTAAAGGTATTTGTCCAAGTCCCGAAAAACTTGAGGCTATTCTCCAAACGCCACCACCGTCTAACCTCAAGCAACTACAGTCATATCTGGGGTTATTGAATTTTTATTCAAAATACATCCCAAATTTATCTTCTAAATTACGTCCGCTTTATGAACTTTTAGGAGATGCAAAATTTATTCGGAATTCGGGTTGTCAAGAAACTTTTGAAAAAAGTAAACAATTTCTAACAAATGAAAGCTTATTAGAGCTGTATGACCCTAATAAACCAATTGTTGTCGCTTCAGACGCATCTCCTTATGGGGTGGGAGCAGTGCTCTTACATGTGGTAAACGGGGTTGAAAAGCCTGTAATGTTCGTGTCGAGCACACTTAATGAAGCAGAACAAAACTATTAGCAGCTTCATCGCGAAGCCTTAGCTGTAATGTTTGCGATAAAAAAGTTTCATATTTACTTTTATGGTCAAAAATTCACTTTATGCACAGGCCACCAAGCTCTGCAGGAAATTTTCAGTCCAAATAAAAACAATTCTGCGGTATCTGTCTCTAGGCTCCAAAGATGGAGCATAATATTGTCATCATATTCCTATATCATTAAGTATCGCAAAGGAAAGTCCTTGGCACCACCTGCTGATGCCTCATCTAGATTGCCGTTGAATAAAAAAACAGAGGTTGAACAAATACCGATCAACTATTTTTCAGAACTAGAAAATCCAATTTTGAATGTGTCCGTTATACAGCATCACATGGCGCATGATGATGAGCTGATGGATTTGTATAAATCGTTGCATGATAAAGCTCATCAAAGTGAGAGTTTGTCGAACCTTTCCAAAAAAGTACAAAATAACTTATCTACAGAGAACAAGTGCGTATTTTATAGAAATCGTATTATAATTCCGAAATGTTTAAGGAATTCTTGTTTAAATTTGCTTCACGAAAATCACTGTGGTATTAATCGTATGAAAATGCTTGCTCGTTCATATGTTTGGTGGCCTCTCATAGATCAAGACATTGATAGATTCGCGAAATGCTGCCAGAGTTGTACCATAACTGGAAACGTCAAGAAAGAAGTGGTAACTACAAAATGGCCCGATACGCATTTTCCATTTGAGCGAGTTCATGTAGATTTTTTTTGTTTTCAAAGCAAAAATTTTCTTATTATTGTGGATGCATACAGTAAATTCAAAGATATACATTTCATGAGTTCGACTGACGCTTTAAAAACACTAAATGCACTTGAGAAAACGTTTCGAACTTTCGGGTACCCAAAACAACGTGTATCAGATAACGGTCCACAATTTTAAATCGTTTTTTAAAAACAAGAATATAGAAGTTTTAAAATCGCCAATATACCACCCACAGTCAAATGGTTTGGCTGAGCGTGGTGTACAGTCTGTAAAAAACGTCTTAGTGAAATTTTGTTTGGATAAAAATAACACGACGGACGTTACTCTTAAATAAAATTGAAAACTTTTTATATAACGATAGAAATATGCCGTCCACATCCACATCTAAAAGTCCATCGGAAATGCTTTTTTCATATAAACCTAGGTCAAATTTAGATTTTGTGAATAATAAATGTAAAGAAAACTTTGATTTTAGTAACAAATTTTGTGAATTTAAGAAATCTCATAAACCAAAAACACCTTATCAAATGAATATTGTAAAAAGTGAATTCAAAAAAGGTGACTTAATTTTGTATCAAAATCCATTCAAACATTTTGTACGCTGGATACCAGTTCAGGTTATGGAAGTTTTGAGTAATTTAAGATATTTAATTAAAGTAAACGGGTTGATAAAGAATGTACATAAAAACCAAATTAAATGTTCACCTTCAACAAGCAAAATTTACTTATCAGACGTGAATGTAAAAGAGTTAGACAAAAATTACAAGGAAATAATATTAAGTAATAAGAATCAAAATAGTTCTTTTGAAAATTGTAAGAAAAATATAGTAATAGAAGAAAATGAAAATATTGAAAGCCCTTCTATAAAAGAAAGTAAAGACTTACAATTACGAAGATCAAATAGAGAAAGAAAAATGACTAAGAAATATGTATCTGAATTTAAAACAAATAGAAATAAGAAGTAGTATATTGAAATTTTCTGTAAGAAGTGAAATGAAGGAAGTCTTTTTTTTAAAAGAAGGGGAGAGTTGTTATATATACGACTTAATGACAACCCTGAAATATAACATGACATCAACTATTATAAAATGACTGCCTTCTTTTCGAACATCCTTTTTCCTATTCCGAATGCGCGGTAATCGGTATGTCAAAGACGAGAAACCTTCGTCTCATTCTGTCTGTCAAGCCGATCACACGCGCCTCCGCATAAGAATAAAAACCATTGAATTTATTTATTATTAAATAAGTGATATATTTTATAAATAAAATATAATAATATTAAAGTCTGAGTTTTCCTTAAACAAAAGAGAAAACATAAAAACATCTAGGGTTACTTTTTTATCAAATATGTTGTCGCCCTTAACTGAATGTAAACGAAAAAAAAACTCAAACGTCAAAACAGAAGAAAGAAATCATAAAATTATAAAAAGGTTGTGTATCATGCGGGTGATTTGTGGACAAATGTTTTTTATTTTTGCAGTTCATAGAATGAAAACAAATACGAGAAATTTTTTAATAGAAATCCGTGCATAATGCATACACAAAATATGTTTGAGAACAAAAGTGAAGTTCTAATAGATTCAATAGAACCTGAAGCATGGAAAAGCAATGTTGTTTTCTTGAGCATAACATTAGAAAGACTCAAAATTACCAAAACTTATCTGGCTGGTCTTGATAAAAACAATCTGAAACTATACAAAGTTCAAGACGAATTCATAAAAAATAATGCAAGCAACTTGAGGAGCATTATTCCAAACTGAAATTACCCGTGTTTTATTATACTTTGTGCTCTGATCCGGATAAGATCCGATAACAAAACAACTTAGATCAGAAAAAAATTTATTTGTAAATGTTGGCTGCTTCCTTTCCAGAGTTTGACAGATAGCAGGCAACTTCATATTTTCAAAAATCAAATTTCAATATCCTATAGAGAAGCATTACTTAATCTGCTTCTTGCTTTATATGGGGAGGTAAAAGAAGAAAAAAGGAGAGGAAATGGGATTTGAATGGGAGATTGGAAAAGTAACGGAAAGTAGGAACAGGATAGGATGAGGATGAGGATAAGGTTAGGAAACAGGAACCAACACAGGAAACAGGAAGGTAGGTATTTAGGAATGGAAAGGAAAATGAGGAGTGGAAGGATGGGAAGGGAAAGAACACTACTACTCGGAGGCCTGGCACTCTTGAGGGGCTGGACTTAGCTAGCCGGATATGGGGGTCTTGCCTCCTCGTAGAGCATCACCTCCTATCAAAACATAAATCGTGCCAAAAATTCTTACCACCAGCACAAAAAACCTCACCTCACTCTAGGCACTATTGTTGGAGTGTAGTGCGGTCTTTTCCCACCCCTGATAGGATCCCTCTTACGCTTTTGAGCTGTCAGGCACCACGCACTATCGCCACATCGTCACCGGCCCAATCCCTTCAAAATTATCTTATATTATGAACATTTATTTTCCTTGCCTTAATTCAAACTTAATTACAAAACAAGACTTGATTACACTTAATAACGATAATAACAAATCAATGAAACGATTTTTTCCTAAATTAGTGGTTTTTGTTCTGTTCTGTTATTTGTATTTTTTTTTTTATTTATTGCGGTGCAAAATAAGACATTGTATTCACCCTCTGCCCACACCGCTGATAGGACCCCCTTTCTCTGGGTTTTTCAAACGACGACCTCCTCGATTCTGAATGGCAAACGATCTTGACGCAGCTCAAAAATCTCGCCCCAGAACTATGTTACCGTGGGATCTCTTTACGCCCACCTCTACTCTACTGTCTACCTAGAAAGAGCTCTTTTCAGGCGCGTCCAATTGGATTATAGCAAACAAAAAAAAAAACTCTAGTTCACGAGGCGTCTTCCCCAACGAGTCTTTGTCACTCCGACACACAAAACTTCTACGGAAAAGCCTCACGTTTACCCTCAAGACAGAGTTGCCTCTCCGGAGTGGCAATGTTGAGTGAATAACTCGTATTTAGAATTAAAAGAGGTAACACAAGTACGAAGACAAAAAAAAACTTAGGACTTAAATATCAACAAATCAAAAGGAATAGTTCAAAAACCAATATAAAAAACAAATAAATTAAAATATACGCAAGAGAAAATAATTCCAAATCAATAAAAAAATTTTTGATTCAGTTCGTGGCACCCACCGGCCACCGCCTTCACCGCTTTGTGGTTGTTTTTGGTTGGTTCTCTTTTAGATCCTGAGCTTTACTATAAGTGGTCGGAGAACAGTACATCCCTAGTTGGTTCATCCACGGTTGTAGGTTTGTTTTTTCTTTTTCCCTTATCACACTTTCTTTTGCTTAATATATGTATATAAGATTGATTAACTAGCTGAGCCGGAGATTCCCACGGACTCTTTATTTTACTTTTGGCGAATGCTTGCACGCAATGATCTTCTATCTGTCTTCGTTCGCTTGCCTTGGTGATATTCGGTCTGGACGTTACGGCAGGTTACGATCTCGCAACCCCTTAGATAGGAGGCCCACGTCCTTTCCTACAACTGTTGAATTTCTTTCGTAACAACATTTTTCTTTTTGCAGATAAACTACATAAACACACACAAAACAACGCACTAGATAACCACCTATGTATCTGGAACTCACCCCGTCACACGTGGATGCCAAAAATTTGCAGTTCAACAAAGAGTAGGTTTCCACTTCCTTTTATCTTTTCTTTCAACATTAAGGCGCGACAAATCTGCACTAAACACGATTCATTATTATTATTATTACTAACATTTAGCTTGATTTCAAATCCTTACGACAACTTGCCTTTATAATTAAATCACAGAAAAAATTCTTTAGTTCAAGCCGACACCAATTTTCCTCGTACAAAAAACTGTCTTGTGCGACGAACTACAATACGATTTTTACAATCACACACTTCTTAGCCGTGCGAAATTTTGCTTTTTCCGTGAGGTTTTTCTATAAGCCGCACGACAGATTCTAACACAGCCCTTTATGTTTATTGAACGATACATATATTATATATACAATTGATACTTATACTAGGTAATATAAAAATTAAGAAAATGACAATAATGTAGGAATGTTGGCACATAGGGGGCCTAACCAAATACATTGTCTAGAATAAAAATAATAACTTAATATTATATAGCTGAAAAGAAAGAGAATTCTTGATTATAAGCCGGCTGACTTGAGTTATCTCAGGATGTCCCGTCCCTGTTGTCGCTGTTGTCCCTCTTTATGGGGAGGTTGTGGGGCGTGGCATCAGCCACGGAAGTATGCTGACCCAGGGTCAGCGTAGAAGTTGGTGGCTTCGTCGTTGGCTTGCATTACTTCTTCGTCCAAAGTGTTCATCACGCTTAGGTATCTTGGCTCAGGGTGTCGGTCCTCAGTGGTCATCCTTCTCACCAGGGGATTAGGGTGGTTGCTGATATTTGCGGGCGTTTTCAATACAGTCGATAAGACGTATTGGTCCAAGGGCGTCATCTTGGCTGTCTCGTACATATGCTGGTTGAAAGTGAGGCCGGTGCAGAGTCTCAGAATTAATTTCGAAAATTAAGAGATCCTTCATCGCGGTCTTCGAGATGGTGAACCAAACTAGGCTTCCGTAGTTGATCACGGGTCGCAGCAGCTGCTTGAATATAGTTTGTGGATGTGAGTTTCCACTCTCCGGGCAGCTAAGGTTGGTGATATGGATGTGCTATATTTCGGAGAATCATCGGCGTAAAGCAGGTTTTCGCAGTCCCTTGGGGTAGGTCGGTCCGACATCATGATGTTGAAGAAGAACGGTCCTAGTTTTGATCCCTGAGCGACTCCTGCTCTGATGTTCTTGGTGGCGGACTTTGCGCTTCCAATAAGACGAAAAAATTCCTGTGGGAGAGAAAAGAAAAAATTATTTTTATTAACGGAGCTGAAAAATTAGAACATTTAGTTTATGGATGAGTGCTTCGATCCAAACACTGTCAAATGCTTTTTCAACATCCAAAGAGCATGCGACGGTGACTCGATGGGATTCTAGCATAGTTAGTAACGTTGTCGGACATTGACCCTACAACACATATGAAGGTACTTTAAATGTTTTCAACAAGAACGTTAAAGTAGGTACTACATTCTGTACCTCTCTAAACCATTGCATTGTTGCCCCAGTCCCTAGAGGGAGTTGCTTAGAAATGCGCATTCAAACATGGCCGTCCCCTTTTTGTGCACTCACTTATCAACCATATAAGATCCTGAGGACGCAAAGGAATTGAAACAAATTCCAACAAACTTTAAACGCTTACATTTTACAATGCAGAGAGGTTAGCGTCGTCGCCGGTTCATAATTCGTGAAAATTTCTTGTGATTATTGAGTAATAAGAAATATAAAAAAAACTAAACATTTTAAACAAAACCAGTAATGTGTAAAAAATATAAACCCTGAATCAGTGCAATACAACAAAAAACAAAATGAACATTATGTACATTTATTATGTGCTTGGGAGACGCTGTCGCCGCGCTTGTGAAAAAATTTAATTTTTTTATTAAATATTTTTAAAAATTAGTGTTTGCCACTCAGCCCTAACCAACAATAACGTAAACAATCAAATAAAAAAATAGAGTTTTTTTTTTATAACTAGGGTCGCCCAGTGGTCGAAATTCGACCAGATGCCGGCACTGTAATTCATGTTTCTCGGCCACAGGCGGCTGAGCTGATGAGACAGTTCTGTGCGAGCCACCGGTGGTACACGCCGTCGTGAACGTGTTGCTATCAAAGTATTTACCAGCTGGTTATTTTGAAGATCTTATAGCACAACACTATAAAGAAAAATACAATTTGAATATTGAAATGTGCCGTGTTCTACTGCAATTGAAGCAATGCGAAGAAATGAGAGAAGAAATTTATAATAAAATTGAAAAAAAGGACGGTGCATTTTCAGAACTACAATGTCGCACATTTTTGGACTTGGGATTAAATTAGAATAGAACGGACAAAATAAAAAAGAAATGACTATTCAATGTAAATGTTCAAACCATTAAATATATACAACAAAAAAGCTCTGAAATATGTCTTTCCCATATAAAATACATGTAAAACACACCTGTTGATTTTAAGCAATTAGGACAGGTAGACACAGGTCACCTGTCATCTGTCATCTATCATCTGCCGTCTCTCATCTGTCATCTATCATCTGTCATCTGTCATCTGTCATCTGTCATCTGTCATCTGTCATCTGTCATCTGTCATCTGTCATCTGTCATCTGTCATCTGTCATCTGTCATCTGTCATCTGTCATCTGTCATCTGTCATCTATCATCTGTCATCTGTCATCTGTCATCTGTCATCTGTCATCTGTCATCTGTCATCTGTCATCTGTCATCTGTTATCTGTCATCTGTCATCTGTCATCTGTCATCTGTCATCTGTCATCTGTCATCTGTCATCTGTCATCTGTCATCTGTCATCTATCATCTGTCATCTATCATCTGTCATCTGTCGCACATTTTTGGACTTGGGATTAAATTAGAATAGAACGGACAAAATAAAAAAGAAATGACTATTCAATATAAATGTTCAAACCATGAAATATATACAACAAAAAAGCTCTGAAATATGTCTTTCCCATATAAAATACATGTAAAACACACCTGTTGATTTTAAGCAATTAGGACAGGTAGACACAGGTCACCTGTCATCTGTAATCTATCATCTGCCGTCTCTCATCTGTCATCTATCATCTGTCATCTGTCATCTGTCATCTGTCATCTGTCATCTGTCATCTGTCATCTGTCATCTGTCATCTGTCATCTGTCATCTGTCATCTGTCATCTGTCATCTGTCATCTGTCATCTGTCATCTGTCATCTGTCATCTGTCATCTGTCATCTGTTATCTGTCATCTGTCATCTGTCATCTGTCATCTGTCATCTGTCATCTGTCATCTGTCATCTATCACCTGTCATCTGTCATCTATCATCTGTCATCTGTCATCTGTCATCTGTCATCTGTCATCTGTCATCTGTCATCTGTCATATGTCATTTATGTCATCTGTCATCTGTCATCTGTCATCTGTCATCTGTCATCTGTCATCTGTCATCTGTCATCTGTCATCTATCATCTGTCATCTGTCATCTGTCATCTGTCATCTGTCATCTGTCATCTGTCATCTGTCATCTGTCATCTGTCATCTGTCATCTGTCATCTGTCATCTGTCATCTGTCATCTGTCATCTGTCATCTGTCATCAATCATCTGTCATCTGTCATATGTCATCTGTCATCTGTCATCTGTCATCTGTCATCTGTCATCTGTCATCTGTCATCTGTAATCTGTCATCTGTCATCTGTCATCTGTCATCTGTCATCTGTCATCTGTCATCTGTCATCTGTCATCTGTCATCTTTCATCTGTCATCTGTCATCTGTCATCTGTCATCTGTCATCTGTCATCTGTCATCTGTCATCTGTCATCTGTCATCTGTCATCTGTCATCTGTCATCTGTCATCTGTCATCTGTCATCTGTCATCTGTCATCTGTCATCTGTCATCTGTCATCTGTCATCTGTCATCTGTCATCTGTCATCTGTCATATTGCCGTCTGTCATCTGCCGTCTGTCAGCTGTCATCTGTCATCTATCATCTATCATCTATCATCTGTCATCTGTCATCTGTCATCTGGCATCTGGCATCTGGCATCTGTCATCTGTCATCTGTCATCTGTCATCTGTCATCTGTCATCTGTCATCTGTCATCTGTCATCTGTCATCTGTCATCTGTCATCTGTCATCTGTCATCTGTCATCTGTCATCTGTCATCTGTCATCTGTCATCTGTTATCTGTCATCTGTCATCTGTCATCTGTCATCTGTCATCTGTCATCTGTCATCTGTCCTCTGTCATCTTTCATCTTTCATCTGTCATCTGTCATCTGTCATCTGTCATCTGTCATCTGTCATCTGTCATCTGTCATCTGTCATCTGTCATCTGTCATCTGTCCTCTGTCATCTGTCATCTGTCATCTTTCATCTGTCATCTGTCATCTATCATCTATCATCTATCATCTATCATCTGTCATCTGTTATCTGTCATCTGTCATCTGGCATCTGGCATCTGGCATCTGGCATCTGGCATCTGGCATCTGTCATCTGTCATCTGTCATCTGTCATCTGTCATCTGTCATCTGTCATCTGTCATCTGTCATCTGTCATCTGTCATCTGTCATCTGTCATCTATCACCTGTCATCTGTCCTCTGTCCTCTGTCATCTGTCATCTGTCCTCTGTCATCTGTCATCTGTCATCTGTCATCTGTCATCTGTCATCTGTCATCTGTCATCTGTCATCTGTCATCTGTCATCTGTCATCTGTCATCTGTCATCTGTCATCTGTCATCTGTCATCTGTCATCTGTCATCTGTCATCTGTCATCTGTCATCTGTCATCTGTCATCTGTCATCTGTCATCTGTCATCTGTCATCTGTCATCTGTCATCTGTCATCTGTCATCTGTCATTTGTCATCTGTCATCTGTCATCTGTCATCTGTCATCTGTCATCTGTCATCTGTCATCTGTCATCTGTCATCTGTCATCTGTCATCTGTCATCTGTCATCTGTCATCTGTCATCTGTCATCTGTCATCTGTCATCTGTCATCTGTCATCTGTCATCTGTCATCTGTCATCTGTCATCTGTCATCTGTCATCTGTCATCTGTCATCTGTCATCTGTCATCTGTCATCTGTCATCTGTCATCTGTCATCTGTCATCTGTCATCTGTCATCTGTCATCTGCCATCTGTCATCTGTCATCTGTCATCTGTCATCTGTCATCTGTCATCTGTCATCTGTCATCTGTCATCTGTCCTCTGTCATCTGTCATCTGTCATCTGTCATCTGTCATCTGTCATCTGTCATCTTGTAACGAGGCAAATTTTAAACACAGAAATATCCCTCGTCACATGCTTAAGAAAACAGGGCGCCGCCATCTAGCGCCAAACTGAAAACAGGAAAGTTCACCCGAGACAACAACCACCAATTAAGCTCTTAGTCAAGGCATGGTACCTAGTGGCGAAAAGTACGCAAGTTTACCACGGAGGTAGAAAGCTAACCGCGCCAACATCGATGGTAGACATTGGGTAGGTGGAAATACCACCTAACGACCAACTCCCCATGCACAAGCAGTGCATGCGACGACGATCGACAGAGCTCGATGGTGAGTTATTATTATTTTCCTAGCAAATCTCAATGGCATGCATATGGATATGCGAGGTGTATTTATTTCTATAATGAATGTCGTATAGGCCGGCATATGAGTATGCCGAGCGTAATTGGGAAGATTATATGGGAGTGGGGATATCCCATTAAAGTATATGGGAATTGAATAAGGTACCGCTGCTCCTGTGGGGTATAAATAGAGCGGCTCAACTCGAAGAAAATATAGTTCATCGGCACCAGCCAAGCGGTGCACATCTCCCTGGAACTGAAGGGAAGGAATCCAAATAAGTCTCCCGTCCGACTAAGGAAATCAGAGGTAGAAGACATAAGGTAAAGGTAAAGGTAAAAGACGTAGTAGGTTTTATTTTAATAAAAATTATATTTCTTACGTATCGTGCCACCAGGGGCAGAGACTAATTCCTGCCGATCCCGCAGCCATTGCTGTTACCGAGGTCTGCGGACGCTTGTAGTTTCACCCCACCGAGGTCTTCGGACGCTTGTAGTTTCACCCCACCGAGGTCTTCGGACGCTCGTAGTTTCACCCCACCGAGGTCTTCGGACGCTTGTAGTTTCACCCCACCGAGGTCTTCGGACGCTCGTAGTTTCACCCCACCGAGGTCTACGGACGCTTGCAGTTTCACCGCACCGAGGTCTACGGACGCTTGTAGTTTCACCCCACCGAGGTCTACGGACGCTTGTAGTTTCACCCCACCGAGGTCTTCGGACGCTTGTAGTTTCACCCCACCGAGGTCTTCGGACGCTCGTAGTTTCACCCCACCGAGGTCTACGGACGCTTGTAGTTTCACCCCACCGAGGTCTGCGGACGCTTGTAGTTTCACCCCACCGAGGTCTTCGGACGCTCGTAGTTTCACCCCACCGAGGTCTACGGACGCTTGCAGTTTCACCACACCGAGGTCTTCGGACGCTTGTAGTTTCACCCCACCGAGGTCTTCGGACGCTTGTAGTTTCACCCCACCGAGGTCTTTGGACGCTCATAGTTTCACCCCACCGAGGTCTTCGGACGCTCGTAGTTTCACCCCACCGAGGTCTACGGACGCTGGTAGTTTCACCCCACCGCCACCGAGGTCTTCGGACGCTTGTAGTTTCACCCCACCGAGGTCTTCGGACGCTCGTAGTTTCACCCCACCGAGGTCTTCGGACGCTTGTAGTTTCACCCCACCGAGGTCTTCGGACGCTCGTTGTTTCACCAACCAGGGTCTTACGACGCCTGTACGCTCTGATTTACCTGCGACTGCCTATAGGGCGAATAGTCAGAAGGGATCCTGTCAGTAAAGGCAGCCAATTCATTTTACTCCATAAATATTAACGACTTCTCTCCCCTAGCTACCGTGAGACCAGAAGAGTTTCTTAGACCGAGACGACTAACCCGACTAGAACCGTAGAAGTTCCGAAGGATACCAGTTCCACTACAATAAACCCGACCAGAAGTTGTTTTACAGCAAGCGTTACGACAAATTATAAATATATATATATCGATTCGTTTGTGAATTATATTTGAATTATATTAAGTTCTAATAAAAGAGAATTTCTTTGACCTTTGTGAAGTTTGGTGTTTTTCTTCACCTGACCTTGGCTAGCCGTGAGCGATACCTCGGCTGGAAAACTAAAAACACGTCACAATTTGGCGCCCGAGCAGGGACTATTAAGGTCCACTCCGTTGAAAAAGAAATTCTCGTAGAACTATAAAATTAAACTAAAGAAAAAAAATCTAAACATGTCTGACTCCGAAGAGAGCTTCGACGTTTTCGGTAGTATAGGGGCAATATACTTGCTCAGCAAGCCAGAACTAGTGACTCGGATGAGTCAGCTGGGGCTTGATACCGAAGGCACATTGTCCACGCTACGAGCGCGTTTTAGCAGCTATATCAAAAAGGCCAGACTACGAAAATCCACCCAAGATCTGTGTGAGGATTTAGAAAGGGTGGTAACTGAAAGGGAATATAAGCAAGTACAAACGCACGAAGAAGAACCCGAGCCTAAATCGCCGATGTTCACTGAGATCTCCTTTCAGGTACCATCTTATGCGCCCCCACCCGCTGTCTCGCCCGCCGAAGGCGAAGTTTCAAGGGGCCCAACGTCGTCCAATAACGCGTTCGCTACCGCACCGTCCGCCGAAGACAACCTGGCAAGGGACTCGGCGTCTTCAAGTACCAGGCCCCCCAATGAAGTCGCTACTCTACCCCCTGTCGCATCATCGGCCACCAGGCCAGCTTTCCGACCAACCGGTCGTTTTATTCTCAGCTACGAGGCTGAACTAATGAATAACGTCCGCAAATGGGGATTGAGGTTCGACGCATCAGGGAACGCAATCGAATTCATGGACCGGCTCGAAGAATTAACCGCCTGCTATGACATACGCCCCGATGATATTGTCAAGGCTTTACCGGAAATATTACGCGGCACCGCTCTAGAGTGGTTCCGCATAAACAAAACTCGTATAAAATCCTGGGCCCAGTTCCGCACCGCTTTCCTAGACCACTATCTGCCAGCTAGGTACCTCTGCAAATTAGAGGAGGAAATATTGCGAAAGCGGCAAGGGCCACGCGAAAAGGCAAAGGATTTCATACAAGCCACCCAATATCTGATCCATAGACATCCACGTATTAGCATCGAGGATAGCATCGATCGTATTTACGATAGTTTGCGATCAGAATATCACTTATATATCAAAAGGCGTGATTTTGATACCTTGGACGAACTTATGAAGCTGGCAGAGGAGTATGAGTACATACGAAGGGAAGACCATACATCCCGCCAAGCACCGCCCCGTGCCGTTCCTGCGCCTAACCGATTCACTTTTCCTGACCGACCAGTAACCGACCGCCGAGCTGTATTGCCGCCACCGCGACCAAATTTTAACCGTACCGACCAGATTCAGATGCTATCGCACGCTAAACAGTACCACCGGAGAACTCACTGCTGGAACTGCAAACAGCGGGGTCACACTAGGAGTAACTGCCGAAGACAGTTCCGTCTGTTTTGCTCTTACTGTGGAGGAGATAGGCGATTGACGAGGGATTGTAATTGCCATCCACATAGAGTTGCAGTAATGTACAGCCAGTCCCGTAGACCTAAATACCAGCGTCCCAGATACAATAAGTCAACCTCTACATACACTCCATCGCCGCCGCCCGTTACAACTCAGCCAAGAGACCCGCTATCGCTTAACCCGAAGGAGCTGTTGATTCGGTGTAGCCCCGTGAATGATTGGAAGGGACGACGTTCCAAACAAGGGGAACTCAACCCCGCTCAGTATTCTGAATTTCGAATGTCAGATCTAAAACCGTCATCGCTAGTCAGTCCCAGCAAGCAGATGCTACAGCCCGAAGTGGAAGGAGAAGTGGATCCCGCCCAGCCTTGGCAAAGGCAACAGACTACGCCTAGGAGGGTTACTTGCTCAGTATGTACCGCCATTTCGGTATCAAAGCTGCGTACCACCAGTAACACGCAGCCCACGCAAAGCTTGGTCCAGACTACAGGGAGTGACCTCAAAGGACTAGTAGCCCATGTTCCGCACACCGTAGCCAGCCGAACTTCCGTCAGGTCCAGAACACCTCTCACCAGTACCAACCAGAATACCACCATGAAGACCAGTACCAGGCAGCATACCACCGCGAAGACCAGTACTAAGCGAAACACCGCCGCCGCCGCCAATAAAAAGAACACCACCAGCCGAACCCCGACCGTTACCCGTAAACCCGCAACCACTACCGATAAAATTAACTCTATAAACCAAGACCCGCCAAGGGGCCAAGTGCGACAAAAGGGGAGAACAGACCCCAGCATATCCGCACCAAAACCAGATGGACTCAAGATGCCGAACATGACAGGGTCGATCGAGCCGCACCGCACGAATCCGCGGTCATTGCATAAAAAAGAGATGGATACAGAATCCACGCTGGCAGGTGCAAAGGAAAGCAAACAACCGAACCGTGGACCGTAACCGAGTCTGAAAAGGAAGGGGGACCCGTTCTTTGGTTTCGATGTTCGACAACACGCACAATACCATCCATCGAGGCGCCGCCAGCGCCTAATCTTCAAGCGTCAGAGTGGGACAATCTTGTGTAGAGTAGTTAGACAAGGGGAAGCCGTTCTCACACACCAGCTGACGAGGCAATCCAAGAGGATTGTGTTCGAACCGTAGGACCAGCCGTTTTTTCTCCTACCTACTTTTTGTTTTTATGCCAAGGAGGCTCTTTTGTTTTAATGAAAAAAAATATATATATAGATATATATATAGAAAAAAATATAAAAAAGGTATAAAATAACGAAAAATTAAACTAAAAAAAAATTTTTTTTTTACATCTGAACATAATGAAGTGACATCCAGGCCATACCTCTTCGTTTCGGGACCGAGGATCAGACGAGGAGGTCCTCGTCTCCGAAGATGGGGGAGTATGTAACGAGGCAAATTTTAAACACAGAAATATCCCTCGTCACATGCTTAAGAAAACAGGGCGCCGCCATCTAGCGCCAAACTGAAAACAGGAAAGTTCACCCGAGACAACAACCACCAATTAAGCTCTTAGTCAAGGCATGGTACCTAGTGGCGAAAAATACGCAAGTTTACCACGGAGGTAGAAAGCTAACCGCGCCAACATCGATGGTAGACATTGGGTAGGTGGAAATACCACCCAACGACCAACTCCCCATGCACAAGCAGTGCATGCGACGACGATCGACAGAGCTCGATGGTGAGTTATTATTATTTTCCTAGCAAATCTCAATGGCATGCATATGGATATGCGAGGTGTATTTATTTCTATAATGAATGTCGTATAGGCCGGCATATGAGTATGCCGAGTGTAATTGGGAGGATTATATGGGAGTGGGGATATCCCATTAAAGTATATGGGAATTGAATAAGGTACCGCTGCTCCTGTGGGGTATAAAAAGAGCGGCTCAACTCCAAGAAAATATAGTTCATCGGCACCAGCCAAGCGGTGCACATCTCCCTGGAACTGAAGGGAAGGAATCCAAATAAGTCTCCCGTCCGACTAAGGAAATCAGAGGTAGAAGACATAAGGTAAAGGTAAAAGACGTAGTAAGTTTTATTTTAATAAAAATTATATTTCTTACGTATCGTGCCACCAGGGGCAGAGACTGATTCCAGCCGATCCCGCAGCCATTGCTGTTACCGAGGTCTGCGGACGCTTGTAGTTTCACCCCACCGAGGTCTTCGGACGCTTGTAGTTTCACCCCACCGAGGTCTTCGGACGCTCGTAGTTTCACCCCACCGAGGTCTTCGGACGCTTGTAGTTTCACCCCACCGAGGTCTTCGGACGCTCGTAGTTTCACCCCACCGAGGTCTACGGACGCTTGCAGTTTCACCGCACCGAGGTCTACGGACGCTTGTAGTTTCACCCCACCGAGGTCTACGGACGCTAGTAGTTTCACCCCACCGAGGTCTTCGGACGCTTGTAGTTTCACCCCACCGAGGTCTTCGGACGCTCGTAGTTTCACCCCACCGAGGTCTACGGACGCTTGTAGTTTCACCCCACCGAGGTCTGCGGACGCTTGTAGTTTCACCCCACCGAGGTCTTCGGACGCTCGTAGTTTCACCCCACCGAGGTCTACGGACGCTTGCAGTTTCACCGCACCGAGGTCTTCGGACGCTTGTAGTTTCACCCCACCGAGGTCTTCGGACGCTCGTAGTTTCACCCCACCGAGGTCTTCGGACGCTCGTAGTTTCACCGCACCGAGGTCTACGGACGCTTGTAGTTTCACCCCACCGAGGTCTACGGACGCTTGTAGTTTCACCCCACCGAGGTCTTCGGACGCTTGTAGTTTCACCCCACCGAGGTCTTCGGACGCTCGTAGTTTCACCCCACCGAGGTCTACGGACGCTTGTAGTTTCACCCCTTCGAGGTCTTCGGACGCTTGTAGTTTCACCCCACCAAGGTCTTCGGACGCTCGTAGTTTCACCCCACCGAGGTCTACGGACGCTTGTAGTTTCACCCCACCGAGGTCTGCGGACGCTTGTAGTTTCACCCCACCGAGGTCTTCGGACGCTCGTAGTTTCACCCCACCGAGGTCTACGGACGCTTGCAGTTTCACCGCACCGAGGTCTTCGGACGCTTGTAGTTTCACCCCACCGAGGTCTTCGGACGCTTGTAGTTTCACCCCACCGAGGTCTTCGGACGCTCGTAGTTTCACCCCACCGAGGTCTACGGACGCTTGTAGTTTCACCCCACCGCCACCGAGGTCTTCGGACGCTTGTAGTTTCACCCCACCGAGGTCTTCGGACGCTCGTAGTTTCACCCCACCGAGGTCTTCGGACGCTTGTAGTTTCACCCCACCGAGGTCTTCGGACGCTCGTAGTTTCACCAACCAGGGTCTTACGACGCCTGTACGCTCTGATTTACCTGCGACTGCCTATAGGGCGAATGGTCAGAAGGGATCCTGTCAGTAAAGGCAGCCAATTCATTTTACTCCATAAATATTAACGACTTCTCTCCCCTAGCTACCGTGAGACCAGAAGAGTTTCTTAGACCGAGACGACTAACCCGACTAGAACCGTAGAAGTTCCGAAGGATACCAGTTCCACTACAATAAACCCGACCAGAAGTTGTTTTACAGCAAGCGTTACGACAAATTATAAATATATATATATCGATTCGTTTGTGAATTATATTTGAATTATATTAAGTACTAATAAAAGAGAATTTCTTTGACCTTTGTGAAGTTTGGTGTTTTTCTTCACCTGACCTTGGCTAGCCGTGAGCGATACCTCGGCTGGAAAACTAAAAACACGTCACAATCTGTCATCTGTCATCTGTCATCTGTCATCGGTCATCTGTCATCTATCATCTGTCATCTGTCATCTGTCATCTGTCATCTGTCATCTGTCATCTGTCATCTGTCATCTGTCATCTGTCATATGTCATCTGTCATCTGTCATCTGTAGGGCGTTCTTTTTATCCTTCGATGTTACGCGATGCGGTAGTGTCAAAATCGTCGTTGTTGTTGTGTATGTTTGACTTTGTTACAAAATCATGATTGCATTTAGGAACGACTCGATGTTACACTTTGCTGGTCTGTCAAAAATATGAATAAAGTATTTCTTAAAATACGAACCCAATTAAAGGAAACTCGTTATTGATGAAGAAAAATGAATTCTGAAATGAACAAGATTGAAAATCAATAACTGTTCACAGAATTTGGAAGATTAATGAAAAACCGCGATGCGGTAGTGTTAAAATCGTCGTTGTTGTTGTGTATGTTTGACTTTGTTACAAAATCATGATTGCATTTAGGAACGACTCGATGTTACACTTTGCTGGTCTGTCAAAAATATGAATAAAGTATTTCTTAAAATACGAACCCAATTAAAGGAAACTCGTTATTGATGAAGAAAAATGAATTCTGAAATGAACAAGATTGAAAATCAATAACTGTTCACAGAATTTGGAAGATTAATGAAAAAAAAACCAAAACAATTCTGACCAACAACAATTTTAAAGGGGTTTGACAGATCAACATCGAAACTGAAGTCCCAGAGATGAGTTGGAAAAAGTTACGAAACGTAACATTCTGACAGTTCAACATTGCATTTAGGAACGACACGATGTTACATATCGTAACTTTTTTGCATTTAAGAACGACATAATGTTACCCGATGCTACATCGCGTAACATCCAAGAAAAAAAGAACGCAGTACTGTCATCTTTCATCTGTCATCTGTCATCTGTCATCTGTCATCTGTCATCTGTCATCTGTCATCTGTCATCTGTCATCTGTCATCTGTCATCTGTCATCTGTCATCTGTCATCTGTCATCTGTCATCTGTCATCTGTCATCTGTCATCTGTCATCTGTCATCTGTCATCCGTCATCTGTCATCTGTCATCTGTCATCTGTCATCTGTCATCTGTCATCTGTCTTCTGTCATCTGTCATCTGTCATCTGTCATCTGTCATCTGTCATCTGTCATCTGTCATCTGTCATCTGCCATCTGTCATCTGTCATCTGTCATCTGTCATCTGTCATCTGTCATCTGTCATCTGTCATCTGTCATCTGTCATCTGTCATCTGTCATCTGTCATCTGTCGTCTGTCATCTGTCATCTGTCATCATTCATCTGTCATCTGTCATCCGTCATCCGTCATCTGTCATCTGTCTTCTGTCATCTGTCATCTGTCATCTGTCATCTGTCACCTGTCTTCTGTCATCTGTCATCTGTCATCTGTCATCTGTCATCTGTCATCTGTCATCTGTCATCTGTCATCTGTCATCTGTCATCTGTCATCTGTCATCTGTCATCTGTCATCTGTCATCTGTCATCTGTTATCTGTCATCTGTCATCTGTCATCTGTCATCTGTCATTTGTCATCTGTCATCTGTCATCTGTCATCTGTCATCTGTCATCTGTCATCTGTCATATGTCATCTGTCATCTGTCATCTGTCATCTGTAATCTGTCATCTATCATCTGTCATCTGTCATCTAACATCTGTCATATGTCATCTGTCATCTGTCATCTGTCATATTGCCGTCTGTCATCTGCTGTCTGTCAGCTGTCATCTCTCATCTGTCATATTACCGTCTGTCATCTGCCGTCTGTCAGCTGTAATCTGTCATCTGTCATCTATCATATTGCCGTCTGTCATCTGCCGTCTGTCATTTGTCATCTTGCATCTGTCATCTGTAATCTGTCATCTGTCATTTGTCATCTTGCATCTGTCATCTGTAATCTGTCATCTGTCATCTGTCATCTGTCATCTGTCATCTGTCATCTGTCATCTGTCATCTGTCATCTGTCATCTGTCATCTGTCATCTGTCATCTGTCATCTGTCATCTGTCATCTGTCATCTGTCATCTGTCATCTGTCATCTGTCATCTGTCATCTGTCATCTGTCATCTGTCATCTGTCATCTGTCATCTGTCATCTGTCATCTGTCATCTGTCATCTGTCATCTATCATCTGTCATCTGTCATCTGTCATCTGTCATCTGTCATCTGTCATCTGTCATCTCTCATCTGTCATCTGTCATCTGTCATCCGTAATCTGTCATCTATCATCTGTCATCTGTCATCTAACATCTGTTATCTGTCATCTGTCATCTGTCATCTGTCATCTGTCATCTGTCATCTGTCATCTGTCATCTGTCATCTGTCATCTGTCATCTGTCATCTGTCATCTGTCATATGTCATCTGTCATCTGTCATCTGTCATATTGCCGTCTGTCATCTGCCGTCTGTCAGCTGTCATCTGTCATCTGTCATCTATCATATTGCCGTCTGACATCTGCCGTCTGTCAGCTGTCATCTGTCATCTGTCATCTGTCATCTATCATCTGTCATTTGTCATCTTGCATCTGTCATCTGTCATCTGTCATCTGTCATCTGTCATCTGTCATCTGTCATCTGTCATCTGTCATCTGTCATCTGTTATCTGTCATCTGTCATTCAATATGAGCAGGTTTTATGAAACAGCAACAAAGTAAATGCATTATTCACTCCAACCTATTTATATTGCACACACACACACACACACACACACTGCACACACACACACTACACATACACTCCTCACACACACTGCACACACACACTACACATACACTCCTCACACACACTGCACAAACACACTGTACATAAGAAAACAACAAAAAAGCTCGGAAATATGTCCTTTCCCATATAAAATACATGTAAAACACACCTGCTGATTTTAAGCAATTAGGACATTTAGACAAAGGTAAAAATGATTGATGACTCTTCTTCTCATCAATACCAAACCACCAAAAAAAAATTAAGAGAATCGGTTGGAAAACAACAGAGAAAAAGGGACCCAAAGATTTTCTTTAGCCTATTTATACATATATAGAAGATTAACGCGCATATCAAGGGGTTATGACTACCCTTATAATGTTTTAGAACACAGTGCGAGCATTTAGGAAATTAGGAGAGGATTGAATAGGAGACAGCAATGCACGCAGCTATTGAATTTTTGTAAATCGTAATGCAGGGGAAAAACAGAGTCAGGTAAAGCGTTCCACATTCTTGTGGTGCGACTGAAATACGAATCTCTTTACTTGACTGTACGCCCGAAGTTGGGCTAAATGTAAAACTGATGAGCATTCCTAGCGAGGCGGGTGTTGCGGCTAAATTGCTTCTGGGGAGGAATGCAACTGGCTACTTAACTAGAGCACTGTTTGTTAAAAAAGCGATGAAAAAGATAGAGACAGGTAACGTTTTGACGATGTGTTGTGTCTTCACAGAAAATATGAAACCACAGATGCACTTAACAATTATTACTATTTAATATTTGATTCAATTAGTTGATAATAATTACATGACATTAATAGAATGTTTCTTGACTTAATATTAGATGAGATAGTGTATTAATTAGAGTAAGCTAAGGGTGATGCGAATGACGGCCAATGTTCAACTGACTAGTTCGTCTCTCTACGAGATGGATGATCCCGTTGGTTTATCTACGTGATGATTGAACCCGTTGCGTTGGTTTATCATTGTATTTGTATACAACATTCCTTCCCACCAATTCTTGAAGACCCTCAACACTGAAACCGTACTACTGGATTTCTTATGCGACCGGAACGTCTAGGGGAACTTGTGGATTCAATAGTTGCCTTTAAACGTTCTTCATCATCCTGGCTTTGCTTATCGGATTCAAGATTTCTGAAAGATACAACCTTTTTATTTAACATAGTGTTTGATTTACCTATTTCATTATTTGTCGCATTATAAGTAACCGGTAAACTATTTGATAATATTCGAGCAGTGGTAAAATTGTCATCGTTTGTATCCTCTCTGGATCGTAATTGATTTTTATGACGTTTCCAATTTCCTTTGAGTGTGCTGACCCCGAACGCAATTGAACCCATTTGCGAGCTTATGACACCTTTTATCCATTTTTGACCCTTTGCGTAGTTACGAGCATAAACTCTTTGGTTGATAGCGAATGCAGGGCGAGATCGACTGCCACTTATGGTTCTACTGCTCGGCATTGTTTGTGATAGCACTGTACGTTGTTCACGACCATGCAGAACTTCAGCAGGTGACTTCCCCGTTACTGTATTTGGTGTTGTTCGATACGTCATAAGATATTTCGAAATTGCTGTCTCTATGCACTTCTCTTCTTCATATATTTTTCGCATGTTTGTTTTAAAGGTGCGAACAAACCGCTCTGCTTCTCCATTTGAAGATGGATGAAATGGTGCTGTACGTAAAAGTTCTATTCCATTAAAACGACAAAAATCTGCAAATTCTTTAGATGAAAACTGACTTCCATTATAAGTAACAATGACTTCGGGTATTCCCTCCAGTGCAAACATCTTGGAAAGAGCCGTTAAAGTTGATAATGAAGTTGCTTCCTTCATTGGAATAACAAATGGAAATCTTGATAAGGCATCAACACAAATCAACCACATATGATTTAAAAATGGCCCGGCAAAATCCAAATGAAGGCGTTCCCATGGCTTCTCAGGTTGCGGCCACGGAATGAATGCTTTGGGTGGATCCACAGCGGGTTATTGACAAACAGAACATCTCTTAACACAGGATTCAATGCACTGGTCAATATTTGGCCACCAACAATACCGCCTGGCAAAATCCTTTGTGCGAACTATACCCCAATGACCATCATGCAGCATTTTCATAACACGAGCTTGAAGCTTATTTGGAACTAGTACTCGAAGATAGTCTGTTTTTAGTAATATTACACCTTTATGCATAGTAAATGAGTTTTTCCAATTGAAAAAAGGCAGCAATTCTTTTTCGGTAGAAGGTAATTTTATGGCCATCCATTCTGTACATAAAACTTTACTTAACTAAGCACAACATCTTTACGCGTCTTTTGAGCTATTTCATGAGCATTCACAGGAAATTTTTCCACATGATTCTTGATTTCCGAAGTAAGTTCTTGGCAAGATTCCTCCATGGCATCAAAATTTAGGTCTGGACCCATCGGTAAGCGTGATAAGGCGTCCGCATTAGCATTTTGACTCGATGTTTTATAGCGTATCTAATAGTTGAATCCTATAAGAATAAGACCCCAACGAGTTAAGCGACCCGTTGCATAGTAGGTAGCTTTTTACTGCGATGAAATAAGGTTAATAGAGGCTTATGGCGTCTGTATATAAAATAAATTTGCGACCAAGCAAATATTGACGAAATTTTGTTACTCCAAAAATTATTGAAAAGGCTTCCTTTTCTATCTGACTGTAGTTTCGCTGCGCGTTACTTAAGGTTTAAGATGCGTGAGCTAGGGGTCTTTCGGTACCATCTGGATCTATGTGCGATATGACAGCACCTAACCCGTACCGTAATATGAAGCATCAGTTGCTAAAACAAGGGGTAAATCAGGTTTGGAATGAGTTAGTGCCGTGGCCTCTTTTATTTGCTTTTTAATTTTTTGAAAAGCTTTCTCCTGTGGGGCTTCCCAGCGAAATTCTACATTTTGTTTACGGAGCGCATTTAAAGGACCAGCTTTTTCTGAAAAATTTTTTATAAATCTATTGTAATAATTCATTTTACCCATGAACGATTGCAGTTCCTTGAGGTTTTTTGGTCGAGCAAGTTTTTGTATGGCTGCCACTTTACTTCTAGATGGTTGTACTCCTTGAGCGCTAACAACATGACCTAGATGCTCCACTTCTGGCTTCATAAATTCACACTTCTTAATGTTGGCTTTAAGACCGTGCTCCTTCAAGCGCTTAAAAACGGCTTCCAAATTTAACATATGCTCTTGCTTAGTAGCACCAGTAACGAGAATGTCATCAAAGAAAATGGCACAAGCAAGACCTTCTAAGATTGACTCTAAAGTTCGCTGAAAAATTGCAGGTGCAGCGGCGACACAAAAAGGAAGACGCACATATTTAAAAAAAACCCAAAATGGTGTTAACAACAACGTATTGCTGTGAATCTGCATCCAATTCAAACTGCAAATAAGCATCTGACATATCGAGTTTACTGAAATGTTGTCCTTTCGCTAACTGGACAAACATTTCTTCAGGGCGCGGGAGTGGGTGTTGATCTATTTCAAGCTGTGGATTGATGGTGACTTTAAAATCTCCACAGATTCGGAGCTGGCCATTGGCTTTGGGAACCAGAACTACAGGAGCTGCCCACTCACTGAAACGAATTTTTTCCCAAACGCCCTCATCTTCCAGACGTTTCGCTTCAATTTTGAATGCATCAATTTGAGCAAATGGAATTGTTCTGGCCTTAAAAAATTTTGGTGTTGCGTAAGGTTTCAGGTATAGTTTAGGCTTAACTGAATAACAATGACCTAACGTTGGAGAAAACAGATCTTCAAATCTGGCACACAAAGATTTGACCTCTTCCTTAGACAAGCTTGTGTGCTCTATTGACTGTACTTCTTCGGAAACATCAGAGATCTGAACCTTAGTGCAATCAAATTCCACACGCATTCCAAAAGCTTCTGCCCAGTTCCATTCAAATATGTTGTCACCATGAGCTAAATTACTAATAAGTAAAGGCAATCGCTTTGATACTTCATTAAATTTCACATCTACTATTGCTTCTCCTAGCAACGGTACCTCTATCCCACCATATGAGTTCATCCGGCGATTTGTTTCAAAATATGCTGGTCTACCAATCTCTTTAAAGCCAGACAACCCTATTATCGATGTCCAGCAAAAATTTAACCTTTCTACCATTCACTTGCAAATTCGTAAATAACTTGTTTCCTTGAGTTTCAATTGAATCGCCTAGAGAAAAAATACTTTCATTTGTAACGCAGTTTACATGATCCTGCTTAACAGAATTATTGTTATATGAAGAAGAAAATGAGCCGTGGCTATTATAACTGTTGTAAAGATAACAAACAGGTGCAATATGCCCTTTGCGATTGCACTTTCTACAAATTGCATTCAAAAATTTACAGCTGGCTTTGCTGTGGCTATTAAAACAACCTGAACACGACTTTTGTGTATTAACATTACTTTGCTTTTGTTGCTGTTTATTTTTACTGAAGCTACGTTCTTGTTTCGATTTCCCCCCTTCACAAATTTACGACTACTATGGCCTGATGAGTTTGAGATTTGATTTACCTCTACAGCTGTTTCAGCGCGGTCACTTTTTATTAACTGTAGGGATTTCTGCGTAGCTTCAAATGCTTCTGCTAATGCTCTTACTTCCTCCAGCGTTGGCTTTGTCTTCTGAAGAGCTGCTGTATGCACTGAATCGTGCGGCGTGTGCAAAATAATTGAGTTACGAATCATCTCATCAATGTACTCTGTTGTACAACTATCGTTTGGACATTTGTGTTGGTTCCTGCCTAAAAAGTCATCGAAAACACTTTGCAAAACTAAAAATCTCATCGATCGAAATGAAAATTAAGAAATGTCAAAAACAGAACTAAAATAATAATAAATTTCACTTGTGTAAAATGAAAGGTCAAGACTAGTCGTGTTTCATTTTTGCTCTTTGATATATTGAATTAAATCTACAATTCCATTTCAACATTACATAATAATAAAGGCATATTGCCCAAACACTGGTCCTTCGAGTCTAAAGAAGCTACATATATACGAAATATCAAAAGATTGATCGGAATTTCAAGGAATAAAGTGTGTGCAACGTGGGAATCATCTCTTAACCTATATATTGCAGAATTTATTTTTGTCGCCATCCCAAAAATTTCCAAGTAAGTGGATTTTACTTACATTAGCTAAAGAACAAAATGACTACTAAAATCTTGACGGCAAAACACAAGCAGCTAAAAAAGGACGTAGAGAATTTTGGGAAAAAGGGAAAAGCAATTAATCTAACATACGTTCAAACAAGAATAAAATTGTTGGATGAGTTGTGGCAGTCGGTATCCAAAACGTACGATTATTTGTTGTTAAATGGCGATGACAAATGCGAGGAGGAATCCGAAGCCGAAATAATTTACGAAACGATTATTGAAGATTATTGTGTGTTCCAGTCCAAATTGCTTGATTCGTTAGCAGTTTTGAGTGAAGGCAATGTGCAGCAGTCCACTGATGTCTCAATTAAGGAGGCGGTAGTAAAGAGTGAGGAGCTCCATTTACCTTCAATCAAGATCCCGACATTCGACGGCAGCTACGAAAAGTGGTCCAGTTTCCATGACATTTTCATGACATTGGTTGGCAGTAAAAACCAGTCTATCCGGTGATGCTGAAAAACTTATTTTGTCGTTGAAGATTGAAGGACAGAACTATGCCACAGCTTGGTCTATGTTGACGGAACGGTATGATCACCCGCGCATGTTAGTGAACATTCAATTGAACACATTGTTCAACCTGCCGTCGGTAACGCTGGAACGCGCGGAGTCGATCAAAGATCTCTTATATACATCAACGCAAGTCTTACATAGCCTGATCAATTTAAAAAGAGAAGTAACGCATCTAGATCCTATTTTAATTTATATTCTTGTGCGCAAGTTACCTGGCCGGACGCAGCAGATGTGGGAGGAGAAACTCAACGCAAGGGAAAATCCAAAGGAACTTCCGACATTCGCAGAGTTTAAGACGTTTTTGGAGATGAGATTTCGAACGCTTGAAGGAATCGACCAACAGCATCAGAGTTCGTCCCATACGTCTCGAAATGTTTCAAATAAGCAGTCGTTCATTGCTCACGCTCAACATGATGCTACGAAAATTGTCTGCAAAATTTGTCAAAAATCCAAGCACGGGGTTAGAAAATGTAACAAGTTTTTGAAAATGAGTGTTAATGATCGTTGTCAGGTTATCAATAAAATGGGTTTATGCCCCAACTGTCTAGGGTAAAATCATCGGATTGAAAATTGTTTAAGTAGTCGTAGGTGTTATCATTGCCAACAACCTCACCACACTTTATTACATTTAAATAATATCCCTTTTCAGCCAAGTCAACAACTTTTACGATCTCAACGAACACAAAATAATAATGTTCAACAGACTCAACCGACATCTCAAGGCGCAATTCTAAATGCAGAAGCACCATCATTTCAAGCTCCTAGCAACCAGCCGTCTACATCCAATATAATTGCATCTCACCATACTCATCAATGCTCATCGACAAAAAACACTCAAGTGTTACTGGCTACAGCCCTTGTCAAGGTAAGGTCATCTCGGGGAGATTGGTTGACGTTGCGCGCGTTATTGGATTCTGGTTCAGAAGCGTCATTCATCACAGAGTATGCTGTTCAATTGCTGCAACTTAAATCTAAACCAACGCGAACGGAGGTGTCCGGGTTTGGTTTGGTCAGAAGTGGCACTTGTCTTAGAGCAGTGGACATCACATTTGCTTCGCAGCATTCCGCCTTTACGACAACAACGCAAGCTTTAATTTTTAAGTCACTGTCTGGGCATTTGCCAGCCCGGACCCTTCACGTTGAGAACTGGACACATCTCGAAAATTATGAATTGGCTGATCCCGAATTTTACTAATCGTCGAAAATTGATGTTCTATTTGGTAGTGATGTTTTGGCCGAACTCCTATTACCCGACTTGGTTCAACCTGATGACAAGTCAATGCCAGTCATGCAGAAGACAGCGTTAGGATGGATCATTTTCGGAAAAGCCCCGATTCTACGCCAATCAAATCCATCAATCAAAAGTTTTATGCAAACTGTCGATGTTGATAACCAGCTTCGAAAGTTTTGGGAGTTAGAAGAGACGCCGTTCAAGTCATTCCACAAGCCCGAAGACGTCGAATGCGAAGAGCACTTCCGATTGAATGGTGAACGAGAATCCGATGGACGTTATCAAGTTGCTCTGCCATTCAAAGGGAATCACGACCTTCGTGTACAGTATACATCGTGTATTGAGGACTATCTTCATTTGGGACACATGACTGAGGTCGATAAAAATAGTCTGCCAGCGAAAAAACATTACTTCTTGCCACATCATGCGGTCATAAAGGAAAGCAGCTCTACAACAAAAGTAAGAGTGGTATTCGACGCGTCGTTCAAAAGCTCTAGCGGAGTTTCACTGAATGATGTAATGATTTTTGGGCCAGCTCTTCAACATAACATTTGTGATGTGATTTTCAGATGGCGATTATATCGGTACACATTCACAGCTGACATCGAGAAAATGTATCGTCAGATCAGGATAGCAGAACGTGATCGAAACTATCAGCTCATTTTGTGGAGAACAAAACCTGAGGATCCGCTAAAGGTTTATAAGCTAAATACAATTACCTTCGGAACAGCAGCCGCTCCATACTTAGCAATTCGGTCTCTGCACAAGTTAGCCGACGATAGTTCTACAAATGTGTTGGCGTCTTCGATGATTCGCGATGAAATGTACGTTGATGATCTAATCTCAGGAGGCAATACAATTGCGGAAGCCAAAGTAAAAATAGAGCAAATCAGATCAACATTAAAAGGAGCTGGATTTCATTTACGTAAATGGACATCGAATTCCGACAGTTTATTAGAAGGCATTCCTCCAGGAGAGCAGGAATCTACATTTTCTGTTCCTTCCGATGATGTAGAGCGTGTTAAGATGCTTGGTGTCCACTGGCTTCCTTCTGCCGATAAATTCTCTTTTCGTTATAGTTCGCTGGATAATCCGAATCCGACCAAACGATTCATTCTTTCTACGATAGCACGCTTGTTTGATCCCATGGGATGGATTGCTCCATGCATTGCACTGGCGAAGATGTTTATGCAGCAACTGTGGACGAAAAAGATGGCTTGGGATGAAATTATTGATCCATCGTTTCTGGAACACTGGACGGTTTTCTACGAAGACTTGAAATTCATCAATAAGATCCAATTTCCAAGGTGGGTTCAAACAGATGATAATTTGGTTGAAGCAGAACTTCATGGGTTTAGCGATGCGTCGGAAAAAGCATACGGAGCTGCAGTCTATTTACGAGTGACCAACAAACAAAATGAAGTACACATGAATCTGCTTATCGCAAAATCCAAGGTTGCTCCAGTACAATCAGTGAGTCTTCCTCGTTTGGAGCTATGTGGAGCTGTTATGTTGGCCAAACTTCTCGATTACGTCGTCAAAACTTTAAATCACAAAGTGGTCAAGATATATGCTTGGACTGATTCGATGATTACCCTCTCTTGGATTCAAGGAGCACCGACTAGGTGGGAAACCTTTGTCCGGAACCGTGTTGGGGAGATTCAACGTCTTACGTCGATTAAAATATGGAATCATATTCCTACTCAGCACAATCCCGCAGATTTGGTGTCCAGAGGTGTTTTACCATCGGCTTTACTCAACAATTCACTTTGGTGGAATGGTCCGGACTTTTTACGAAAGTCGTGGGAATTTTCGTTCCCGTCTCAGCCTACGTCAAATTGTCACGACCTCCATGTTGAAGAAAGAACATCTTCGATTAATCTTCACAGCGAATGCAGAGAAACTCCAATCAATGATTTGTTAAATCGGTCATCTGAATTAAACAAACTGATAAGAATAGCTGCGTACTTGTTACGATTTATACACAATCTACGAATTTCTGTAGCTCAACGCAAATCTGGCTTGGATTCTTTCAATCGCAGATCCGGGCCAATTACGCCAGCAGAGACCTTCGAATCCAATTTAAAACTAATTCGTCTTGCCCAGTCCGAAATGTTTCCCTTCGTTGATTCTAACAGTATCATTCGCGTTGGTGGACGTCTAAAAAATGCCAATCTGCAATATGATCAACTTCATCCAATAATTTTGGAATCAAACCACCATCTGAGCAAACTGATCATTCGAGATGCACACGAAAGGACTTTGCATGGAGGCATTCAGCTGATGATGGGATGTCTCAGGAAACGGTATTGGATTTTTCTAGCCAAACGATCGGTTAAGCACTGTATCCATAAGTGCACTATTTGCTTTCGGTTTCGGACTAAACCAATGCATCAACTTATGGGTGAATTACCAGCGTCTAGAGTCATGATGTCCAGACCGTTTACTCATACCGGAGTTGACTATGCTGGCCCAATAAGCATTCGAGCTTGGAAAGGGCGAGGTGCGAAATCATATAAAGGCTACTTAGCTATTTTCGTTTGCCTTGCGACAAAGGCAATCCACCTTGAAGCAGTAAGCGATCTTACCACCCAAGCTTTTCTCGCAGCATTTCGCCGTTTTACATCACGTCGAGGAATTTGTAGTGAAATTTACAGCGACTGTGGTACCAATTTCAAAGGTGCTGAAAAGGAACTGCACCGTCTGCTGAAAGCTGCCTGCCATGATTGGAAAGAAATCGCCGAGTTATTAGCATCTAATGGAACTTAGTGGAATTTCATCCCGCCTGCTTCTCCCCACTTTGGAGGATTATGGGAAGCCGGAGTAAAGTGTTAAATACCACTTCAAAAGAATCGTCGGCAATGGGACACTCACCTTTGAGGAACTCTCCACACTTCTGACTCAAACCGAAGCGTGCTTAAATTCGAGGCCTCTGTGCCCTTTAACGGAAAACCCAGATGATTTTCAAGCGCTGACTCCAGCTCATTTCTTGATTGGCACTGAAATGCACACCGTTCCAGAACCGGATCTGATAATTGAGAAAAGATGTTACACAGACCGGTGGAAAAATCTCCAGTTGAATTTGCAAACCTTTTGGAGACACTGGCAAAGTGAATACTTATCACGACTTCAACAGCGACCAAAATGGCTCAAGCCTCAACCGGAAGTCAAAGTCGGAGATTTGGTGCTTATAAAAGATGAGCGTCTTCCTCCAGCACAATGGAACTTGGGTCGGATTCTGAAAACATATCCCGGTCAAGACAATCTGACACGAGTCGTTAAATTAAAGACACAACACGGAGAATTCAAAAGGCCAATAACGAAACTTTGCCCCTTACAAATCAACAACAATCAACATACAACAAATCCATCAGCATAACGCACATATCCACACACACACATAATAACCACAAATAATTCAGACTATCATTCGATTATCGCCGATCATAGCACTTCGCTATCAAAAATGAATTTACATCACGACTTAAAAGAAAGTATTTTGCTCATTTTCTACGAAAACACGCAAACTAAACCGAAGAAATTTAAATTAATGAACAATCGAATTTAATCTACTAAATTTGCTCATTTTAATGGAAAAAACGCAATCAAACACAAGCTAAAAAATTTGTTCGCCATTGTAATGTAATTATAAAATCGACTTAAATCTAAATCATTAAAAATTAAATCGCTTAATATTTAAAAATCAGAATAAAAAAAAAAATATATATAATATATATATATTATATATCCTTAAAATCATAACATATTTTCAAAACAAACTTATTTAATCAGCCAAATTAAATTAATTACATATTATTTTAAATGAAATAAATAATATTTTATTATACAAGGTGTCTCAAAAGTAGGTTCACATTTGCTTATCTTATTACGCGAAAGCAACTATTCTGAGGGGCGCGGGGGGTATGTCAGTCGGTAGTCTGGCTCTTGGGAATTTAGTCGCTATGGAGCGTTTCTCTGGTGCGGACCGTGCGTTGTGCGTACGTGAGTTTTACAAAAACGGTAATTCACTGTAGCGCGTAGAAAATTCTGCAGTATTCGACATATTCGTCACTTAAATGATGCGCCTAGCACTCGTCTCATTGCAAAATGGGTTGAGAAGTTTGAAGAGACTGGGTCAACTCTGGAGAAACCAAAATCTGGGCGACCAAGAACATCAAGAACAGCCGAAAACGAAACAGCCATCACGGAGACTACCTGCCGAGCTGTCATAGGCAATTTTAGTGCCCGACTAAATGAATGCCGAGAGCGCAACGGTTTACATTTGGACGATGTTATTTTTAAAAAATAAATTCCCAAACAGTGTACTTCAATATAAAATAAACATTTTTTCAATAAAGCTAAGACTTTTCTTTTAAAAAAAGATTTAAATGTGAACTTTCTTTTGAGACACCTTGTATTTACAAAAATAATTAATTTTGTATCGTTTCATGTTCTTCGATGAAAACAAACAACAATACGATCTTCAATCTTCTTCAACTACGTCATCAATAACATGATTTTCGCCCGGGGAGAATGTTGGTTCCTGCCTAAAAAGTCAACGAAACCACTTTGCAAAACTAAAAATCTCATCGATCGAAATGAAAATTAAGAAATGTCAAAAACAAAACTAAAATAATAATAAATTTCACTTGTGTAAAATGAAAGGTCAAGACTAGTCGTGTTTCATTTTTGCTCTTTGATATATTGAATTAAATTTACAATTCCATTTCAACATTACATAATAATAAAGGCATATTGCCCAAGCAATTTTTTGCTAACCCTCGTAATTCTGCAATCCATTCGGCATAGGATTGTTCTTTTTGCATGCGGTTTTTGAAAAAATTATAGCGGGATGTACACACATGCAGCCGTATTTATTAGATTTTGCTATTACACGCTTAAAACGCATAATAGTTATGCAGTGAATAAGAGCCTATTAAGACTTTATTCAGTGAATAAAAAATCCTTATTTATAATCTTTTTCATCACCCATTATAGTTATTCATCCCTTATGTCAAAATCATAAAAAAATCTCTCTATTTTTGTTTCTCAATGGTTGAACTGACAACAGAAATTTGTTTTTGTTTATATTTTCCTAGCTATGGAACATTCGATCATTCGATGTCTACTGCCTTTTCAGGAATAAAAAAGTAAAAAATTTTAAACAATTAAACACTTTTTATAGTGTTAGGTTTTTTTTTGACAAATAACTTAGGACACCCAAATGTATTTGGCTCAGACACTCTCTACAGTACAGCTACAGAGTACATACAAATATGCGATGAATGTTATCTTCCGAATCGAAGAATCAATAACTGGCGCAGGGACATAACTCCACGGGACATAAGTCCATTATGGACTTGTGTCCCACTTTAGTGGGACATTAGTCCAAAACTGGATTATGGATCTATGTCCCACCGCGGTGGGGCATAAGTCCATAAAAGAAATGTTTGGACTTATGTCCCATTTTACATGTTGTGTTTGAGGGAAATACAAAACCTTTGGCGAGATGAACCTTTTCCAAAAAATTGGCAATCAAAAGATATTTGGACTACATTAAAAACGTGTTTAACGGGCTTTTTCTTTGCTAGTTACTAGGCAGGGCTACCATTATGTCAAGAAGTCAGCGTAATGTCTTATAGTTAGAAAACCAAAGGTTGTTAGAATACCGCCGCTCGCTCTTCGAATTTATAAGCTAAAAACTGAAGAAAAAATAAAATGTAACAGGGAAAGGAAAAAGAAAAAAGTGAAACAAAATCATTCTGCTTTCTTTTGTTTTCCTCAAACAGAAAAACATTGAATAAAATTAGAAAAAAACAATAGAAAGCGGAATAAGATTTTGTTTCTGAGAACTAAGAAAAATAAAAGTTAAAATTCGCAAAGTAGAGATATGGTTTTCCGGAATTTGAAGATAATACATATTTTATTTTTAGAAGTTAGTAGAGTTCCTTTGTTTAAAAAAGAAATTTAAAAAATTTTAATTTTTGAGAATTTGAGAAATTAAAATTAAAAAATCGCGCGATTTTTTAATTTTAATTTCTCAAATTCTCAAAAATTAAAATTTTTTAAATTTCTTTTTTAAACAAAGGAACTCTACTAACTTCTAAAAATAAAATATGTATTATCTTCAAATTCCGGAAAACCATATCTCTACTTTGCGAATTTTAACTTTTATTTTTCTTAGTTCTCAGAAACAAAATCTTATTCCGCTTTCTATTGTTTTTTTCTAATTTTATTCAATGTTTTTCTGTTTGAGGAAAACAAAAGAAAGCAAAATGATTTTGTTTCACTTCAAGAGAAAAACAATAAATAACTTTGTTGCAAAATTACCCAAGTCATTGTATTCAATTATAATAATGCAATATCAGGAATACCATGCAAGGAGTTTTTTTTTAGAAATTTTACTGAACGAAAATTTGATTTTTCAGGGGGTTAAATAAGTTTTAATAAAATAAAGAAATTTTATATAAAAAGTTACCTTTTTACATATCAATTCAATCTTATAATATTTTTTTTAAAATACTAAAATTTTTAAATAGTTTTTGGCTTATAAACTTGAAGAGCGGCGGTATTCTAACAACCTTTGGTTTTCTAGTTGTATTTCATAAGGCTTTTTATTTACTATTATTTATCGAAAAATTGAGATTCTATGCAAATTGTGAACTTATGTCTCACCTAAAATAAAAAAAAATGTGGACTTATGTCCCATATTGGTGGGATATAAGTCCATAATCTACTTTTTATCCAGCTTTGGACTTATGTCCCACTGAAGTGGGATACAAGTCCATAATGGACTTATGACCCGAGGAGTTATGTCCCTGCGCCCCATCCGGCGCAGGGACATAACTCCACGGGACATAAGTCCATTATGGACTTGTGTCCCACTTTAGTGGGACATTAGTCCAAAACTGGATTATGGATCTATGTCCCACCGCGGTGGGGCATAAGTCCATAAAAGAAATGTTTGGACTTATGTCCCATTTTACATGTTGTGTTTGAGGGAAATACAAAACCTTTGGCGAGATGAACCTTTTCCAAAAAATTGGCAATCAAAAGATATTTGGACTACATTAAAAACGTGTTTAACGGGCTTTTTCTTTGCTAGTTACTAGGCAAGGCTACCATTATGTCAAGAAGTCAGCGTAATGTCTTATAGTTAGAAAACCAAAGGTTGTTAGAATACCGCCGCTCGCTCTTCGAATTTATAAGCTAAAAACTGAAGAAAAAATAAAATGTAACAGGGAAAGGAAAAAGAAAAAAGTGAAACAAAATCATTCTGCTTTCTTTTGTTTTCCTCAAACAGAAAAACATTGAATAAAATTAGAAAAAAACAATAGAAAGCGGAATAAGATTTTGTTTCTGAGAACTAAGAAAAATAAAAGTAAAAATTCGCAAAGTAGAGATATGGTTTTCCGGAATTTGAAGATAATACATATTTTATTTTTAGAAGTTAGTAGAGTTCCTTTGTTTAAAAAAGAAATTTAAAAAATTTTAATTTTTGAGAATTTGAGAAATTAAAATTAAAAAATCGCGCGATTTTTTAATTTTAATTTCTCAAATTCTCAAAAATTAAAATTTTTTAAATTTCTTTTTTAAACAAAGGAACTCTACTAACTTCTAAAAATAAAATATGTATTATCTTCAAATTCCGGAAAACCATATCTCTACTTTGCGAATTTTAACTTTTATTTTTCTTAGTTCTCAGAAACAAAATCTTATTCCGCTTTCTATTGTTTTTTTCTAATTTTATTCAATGTTTTTCTGTTTGAGGAAAACAAAAGAAAGCAAAATGATTTTGTTTCACTTCAAGAGAAAAACAATAAATAACTTTGTTGCAAAATTACCCAAGTCATTGTATTCAATTATAATAATGCAATATCAGGAATACCATGCAAGGAGTTTTTTTTTAGAAATTTTACTGAACGAAAATTTGATTTTTCAGGGGGTTAAATAAGTTTTAATAAAATAAAGAAATTTTATATAAAAAGTTACCTTTTTACATATCAATTCAATCTTATAATATTTTTTTTAAAATACTAAAATTTTTAAATAGTTTTTGGCTTATAAACTTGAAGAGCGGCGGTATTCTAACAACCTTTGGTTTTCTAGTTGTATTTCATAAGGCTTTTTATTTACTATTATTTATCGAAAAATTGAGATTCTATGCAAATTGTGAACTTATGTCTCACCTAAAATAAAAAAAAGTGTGGACTTATGTCCCATATTGGTGGGATATAAGTCCATAATCTACTTTTTATCCAGTTTTGGACTTATGTCCCACTGAAGTGGGATACAAGTCCATAATGGACTTATGACCCGAGGAGTTATGTCCCTGCGCCTCAATAACTGGCTTCAATTCACCAATGTGCAGAACTTGCTTTGCCAATTTGCTCGAAAGCAAACACCGGAAGAACATTTGTTCCTTTTATTTCTTTAGCTTTACACAAATACAATTCTTTGGCTTTAATTTCTTGTTGTTTTGCCCAAAAAGGGAAAACCAAAAACGCTTCCCAGCTGGAAAACTTGTAAGAAACCAATTTACAAAAAAGGAAAACAGCATATTTCTTTCAATTGAAAACACATTTACTACATCCAAATTATGTATATTTTCATTTTAGCTATTTTTAAAATTCTCAAAGTTGTAAATAAACCACTGAATGACAACTCAATACTCAAAATCAAATGACATTTATGCGCTAAAACACGCATATTGGCGTTTAAGCTATTCAGCCCTTATTCAATGACGAAAAATGATTATAAATACGATTTTTGTTTTATTCAATGAATAAGCGTGTTTTAAAGTTGTTCGGAGTTTATTATGCGATTATAAATACGGCTGATGGACTTTAGATTTAAAATAACTGGAAAGTTTCTCAATTAATTCAGGATATGGCTGCTGCGTTATGTTTTTTTTTTTGTTTGCATCTCAGAGTCTTAAGCGGTACTGAGCTTAGAGCAAGCTCATATGTTCGCACTTATCTACGCTCTTCATCATTAATGCAAGTGTTAGTGGTTAGTAAAAACACCAACACAAGCACAAAAGAACGTATTCGAACAAGGACATAACATTTAACATAATTAACTTTTACTACATCGATAAAACAAAATTAAACTATAAAACATTATTGAAAGTATATAAAAAAAAAAAATACAAGTAAAATAAGCTACAATTAACTAATAAATTAAATACAAATTAAATACAAATTAAATACAAATTAAATATAAATTAAATACAAAACAAAAATCATGCTTGTGGAGCACTGGTTTTTAGTTTTAATTTTAATAAATATAATATCCGTATGAGTGAGTGCAGCGAAATAAAAATAAAAAATCTGATTGGAGGATCTAAGGATAAAATTGAACAACTTCAAAAGTCAGGAATTTATTCTATCGGATGTAATGATTGTGCAAAAGAATATATAGGACAGACAAGAAGACCTATTCTAAAAAGATTTAAAGAACATTTTGCACATCTTAAATATAATGAAAAAGAAAAGTCAAGTGTTGCAGAACATATGCTAGAAAATAGTCATAGCTTTAGTTTGCAAAATTTAAAACTAATAAGAAATGTAAATAGCAATTATGAATTAGATGCTTTTGAATCATTTTACATATTTAAAAACAAAAATAATCTAATGAATAGTGATGATGGACCAATCAAAGATTCAATATTCAAAAAATTTTTTAATAGATTCAACTCAACTCAACTGTAATTTTTGTTTAGAAACATTTTTGTTTATTATTAGTTTTTTGACAAATAATTTAATTTAATTTAATTTTATAAATCTCACTGACGATGGAAGCATTGCTTCTGAAATGTACATCTGAGGAAATAAAATAAGAGTTTTAACTGTTAAAAACTTTACTAATCTTTTCATTTATTTTAATTTTAAACTATTTTTACTAAGATTGAAATCTAAAGTAAGAGGGTTAGAGTTGTATAACCTACTCATGCGAGCTAATGGCTCATGCATGCCATAGTTAGTTCTGTGGTGGTAGCAATGCAAAAACTCCAGATTTCGTAGCTGGTGAGATCCTCCACGATAGTTGAATCCTATGTGAGAGAGCAAGTCGGGAGCATCAATTGAACCTGTTATAGGTTGATGGAAAAATACCAAGTCATTGTTGATCCGCCTTTGAGAGAGTGGTTGAAGATTTAAAAGCCGAATACGATTTTCATAAGGTGGGAGATTAAAAGGATCTTCCCAGGGAAGACCTTTCAGGGCAAAACGTATGAATCTGTGTTGAACTGCCTCAATACGAGATTTATGAACCTCATATAGAGGTGACCAAACCTGAGAAGCATACTCGAGATGGGGACGAACATGACAGTTGCATAAGGAAAGTGTAACATAGGGGTCGTTCTTCTTTTGCCCATCTCTTAATAAACCCAAGCATTGAATTAGCTCTGCTTGTTATGATGTTGATGTGTTCATTGAATTCAAGGTTAGAACTAAATATAACACCAAGGTCACGGAAATTCGAAACTTGAGATAATGATTGCTGAGATATTGAATAATTTGCAATGCAAGGAATCCTTTTGCGTGAGAACGTCATACTTTGACACTTGGAAGGGTTCAAACTTCGACCGTTTTTAGAACACCACGTAACAAAACTGTCGATATCTTTTTGTAATAAATTGCGATCTGACGAATTTTCAATAGATTTAAAAATCTTCATGTCGTCAGCAAAAATTAAAATGTCGCTGTATGATATACAACAAATCACGTCATTAATTGCAATAATGAAAAGCAGAGGACCAAGGTGACTCCCTTGTGGCACACCAGACAGACCATTGAAAGAATTTGACAAGACGTTACGAAATTTGACTTGATAAGACCTATTTTTTAAGTATGAACTTATCCAAACAATAAATACTGGTGGAAATCCAAATGCTTATAGGTTATATAATATAATATTATGAGAAAGCTGGTCGAAAGCCTTAGAGAAGTCAGTGTAAATGCAGTCTAATTCATACCCCTTTTCGAGTGCATTAGAGCATTTATGGTAAAAAGAGAGAAGATTAGTAGCTGTCGATCTTCTTTGCATAAATCCATGTTGCTGATTACAGATTATATTCCTTGTAAAGAATGATAAACTTTCGCAGGCTACTTGTTCAAACAGCTTAGGAATGCATGATAGCTTTGCAATTTACCTTTAGTTTTTTTTTTCACCCTTTTTGAAAACAGGGGTAATAAAAGATTTTTTATACAAACTAGGAAATTTTCCGGACTTTAAAGAAAGCTTGAAAAGGTATTCGAGAGGAAAGGCTAAGCGTAAAGAACACTTTTTTAAAACGATAGGTGGTATCATATCCGGACCAGATGAAACGTCATCATTTAGAGAAGAAAGGTAATGAGTAATCCTATTTCTGTGAATGTGGATAATATTAAAACTTACTTGCGAACAGTGAGTTAAATACTCAAAATAGTTTTAATCGATTTTGAGAGATGTACTACAAAAAGAGCCACAAAAATGATTTTCAAAGGCATTGCATATGTCAGGAGTATCCTTCAAAAGATTGCTATTATAAATAAAATTTGCTGGATAGCTGTCTGATTTCTTTTTGGAGTTAACAAAGGACCAAAAGCTTTTTGGGTCATTTTTAAGAGAGCAACTCATTTGAGTTGCATGGCTATAGTAAAGATTTTGAGAAAGCGTTCTGAAGTCTTCAAAAAGACTTATATGAGCACTTGGTGGTCAGTTAGAGAAAGAGTGGTCAAATAAGTTTTCCAGGCCTTGTTTCTTTTATTCCGCAGAACTTTCAGTTCTTTGGTAAACCACGGCTGGCAATAATTTTCTTTTTTAATCAATTTTAGCGGAATTGTTTTATTCATGCTATCTTTTAAAATAGAGTAGAAACAGCTGACTGCTTCTTCAAGATTTGCTAGAGTTGATATTTTTTCAATACCAGCTCTGCTTAATTCATCCGAAAGCAAATCGAGTTCGCTTTTCGAAAGTCAAAAGTATATGAACAGTCATATAGACTACTTCTTTCGTCAATCACATTGCTAAGTTCAATAAAGATATCTAAAGGTGGGTGTAAGTCATCTATTCTTGTGATACCAGAATTTGATTGCATTACAACAGTCTAAATAGCGTCCGAAGAAAAGACTAAATCTAACATACGACTTTGATAGTTTCTAATGCAGCTTACTTGCCGTAAGTCAGAAGAAATAATGTTGTCTAAACAGGAAAGCTCCTGTTGTGGTGAAGACAGGGAAGCTTTTTGAAAGGAACCATCATCAGAGGGTAGCCACTGAATGTATGGTTAATTAAAGTCACCCAGTAATAGAATCTGGCTTTCAAGATCGGATATTTCAAAGACATAATCCAAAATAAGAGATAGCTCAGCATAAACTGGTGTTAAGCTTTTAGGGACAATATAAACATTTTTGATGAAAATATTTTTGGACAAGGTACAAACTTTCACACAAACAACATCAATAGACAAATCAAACGGAAAGTATATACGAGATGACATAAACGTGTTCCTGACCGCAATAAGAAAACCACCTCCAACAGTTTCTGGTTTGTTTATATGCCGATCTTTACGGTAGACGGAAAATTCTTGGCTGAGGATTTCGGTATTCAAATGGCTTGGGTTAAGCCACGTTTCCATCAAAGCAAACACATCATGTGAGAAAACGAGAGAATTCACATATAAATCTGCAGTTTTACTGCGAAGCCATCTTACATTTTGGTAGAAGAGGGAAAATCTTTTTAGTTTTTTGGAATACTCTTTAATAAATTTTTATTCTTTCCGTTGTAGCTAGAGAATTCTGCATGTTAGCAGAACCATATAATTTCCCTAAAAGTTCGTAGGTTTCAGCTCCTATCCACGATAAAAAAATAAGCTCGTTTTTTACCGTCAGAAGAAACATCATAGGCTGTAAAATGTTGCTGGAGCTGTTGCTCATAGGTTTCCCAAGAATTCTTTTCTTTGTCAAATGCATAAAATGGAGGCACCGATTTGCTACTGTCTGATGCTCCACTACAACCATCTTTCTTAACCCCTAATTGCTTAATTAAGCTGTCGAAGAACTTATTTTGATTTGATATCATTTCTTTCATTTTTTTTTTCAATTTCAACGCTTATGATCAAAAAAAAATGTTTCGTTTTTATTAATATGCCTTGAGAAAATTTTACCATGTGTGAGACCACGTGTTTTTTTTTTTTTAGGTACTTCGATTTAATCGCGTAAGCTCCAATTTATCGTCGCCAATTTCTGTTTTGTCTTCACAGAAAATATGAAACCACAAATGCACTTAACAATAATTACTATTTAATATTTGATTCAATTAGTTGATAATAATTACATGAGACATTAATAGAATGTTACTTGACTTAATATTAGATGAGATAGTGTATTAATTTGAGTAAGCTAAGTGTGATGCGAATGACGGCCAATGTTCAACTGAATTGTTCGTCTCTCTACGTGATGGATGATCCCGTTGGTTTATCTACGTGATGATTCAGCCCGTTGCGTTGGTTTATCATTGTATTAGTATACAACACGATGTTGAAGAGAATCAATCGATTCTACGATTCAACTATCACCTATCAATTTTAACGCTCTATTTTGTACCCTATCAAGAAGGTGCAATGATGTTCGAGGAGCACCTGACCAGACATGGCAGTTATACTCCAATTTTGGGCTGATGATGACTTTATGAATTGTAGCCAGATCAGAAGGGGTGAAGAACTTCGTGCATCGTCTCAAGAAACCTAAGCATTTAGCAGCGTTTTTGGCGACTTCAACTATGTGGTCATTCCAACGAAGATCATCGTTTACACACATACCAAGTACTGTCAGCTTTTCGGTTTCTTGGATGCAGGTACCATTCATGGATAATGGCAATGGGGGAATGTTAAGCTTCAACGACAAGAGACAGCATTGAGTTTTCGAAGCATTGAATTCTACTCGGTTCATAAGACCCCATGAAACAATGCTGTCAAGGTCAGAATTCAATGAGCTTATCATACGCAACCGTTCCAGTTCCACATCCGAAGAGCAGGGACGTGAATTTGGAAACGAATATGAAAAGCTGAGGGTCGAGTTGTCAGCAAAACAGTTAAGCGTATTAGAAGTTTCAGACAAGAGATCATTAATGAAAATGAGGAAGATAGTCGGAGACAAAACGGAGCCCTGGGGCACACCAGCATTTATGAAGTGGGTATCAGACTTGAAGCCATCCAATACAACTTGTATTGAACGTTCGGAAAGGTCATTTCTAATCCAACGAAGAAGAGACTCATCGATACCAAAAGCACGCATTTTCGATAATAGAGCCTGATGCCAAACTCTATCAAATGCTTTAGAAATATCGAGCGCAATAATCTTACTTTCTCCAAAACAATGTAAAGATTGGTTATACTTTTCGGTGAGATAAGCCATCAAATCACCAGTGGACCTAATTCTACGAAAGCCGTTTTGTTGGTCATTAAGAAGCTTTAGTGAAAACAAACCCACGAAAAAACCATCAAAGAAAACTGAAATCATCCAGGACAACCAACAACATCAGGACAACATTCCCTAATGCATATAATATCATGCTGTCTTAAGTCTCCTATATGATATGGCGATAGGTGCCAACACATCTTCTGCTCTGTCATCATTGGTGACGGAGTAAAAATACTTTCACCACAATTAACATCTATGGCCAGGTGTAACGCTGTGCCTTTCCTTCGTACCAGCCTGCTACAGCTGATCGAAGAAGGTCAGTCACCCTAGTCACGTACTTTTCTTTTCAATCATTAATAGTCTTCTTATTTCATTGTTTTATACTACCTGTGTTTGGGAAACAACCCTGATGACATCAGCACTAAACAGACATGGTTCTATGGTAAGTACAAACAAATTTTCATATGCGCTTTATGGTATTGTAATGTACACCCAACATTTAATACTAGTTCCCTAAACGAATACGTTCAACCGAAACAACAAAATGGCATCGCTGTAACGTACATCTAATGGAAGGCGCTGCTTGTGAGTCAGTGTGTAGAAATATACCAGGACCCAGGAAGGGAAATGCTTTACAGCCAAGTACTGGAAGGCTCTCGATGTTAGAAATTACTGGAAAGGAAATGTTTTATTGTTTCGAACAAAGCGCACGTTACAGTATAATCGATTTTTCTTCTTACCAGTGACCGCAACATGCTCTTTGCTCTCTGAATCACATAAACCAGAAGGTTGTCACTTTCTATCATCCCTCCGCTCAACAAAACGGGAGAGCTGAGATAGTGCAACAATGGGAATATTTAGTTCATTTGCAATTGCTTTCAAACCCTGAGTCACTTCCGATATTACTTGCATTCTATTTTCATTACTCCTTTTTGTTGTTCCTCTGATAAGTTGCAATCAATGAATACCCAAAGGTGTTTTGTTTCTTTTGTTTCTTTTATTCCGCAGAACTTTCAGTTCTTTGGTAAACCACGGCTGGCAATAATTTTCTTTTTTAATCAATTTTAGCGGAATTGTTTTATTCATGCTATCTTTTAAAATAGAGTAGAAACAGCTGACTGCTTCTTCAAGATTTGCTAGAGTTGATATTTTTTCAATACCAGCTCTGCTTAATTCATCCGAAAGCAAATCGAGTTCGCTTTTCGAAAGTCAAAAGTATATGAACAGTCATATAGACTACTTCTTTCGTCAATCACATTGCTAAGTTCAATAAAGATATCTAAAGGTGGGTGTAAGTCATCTATTCTTGTGATACCAGAATTTGATTGCATTACAACAGTCTAAATAGCGTCCGAAGAAAAGACTAAATCTAACATACGACTTTGATAGTTTCTAATGCAGCTTACTTGCCGTAAGTCAGAAGAAATAATGTTGTCTAAACAGGAAAGCTCCTGTTGTGGTGAAGACAGGGAAGCTTTTTGAAAGGAACCATCATCAGAGGGTAGCCACTGAATGTATGGTTAATTAAAGTCACCCAGTAATAGAATCTGGCTTTCAAGATCGGATATTTCAAAGACATAATCCAAAATAAGAGATAGCTCAGCATAAACTGGTGTTAAGCTTTTAGGGACAATATAAACATTTTTGATGAAAATATTTTTGGACAAGGTACAAACTTTCACACAAACAACATCAATAGACAAATCAAACGGAAAGTATATACGAGATGACATAAACGTGTTCCTGACCGCAATAAGAAAACCACCTCCAACAGTTTCTGGTTTGTTTATATGCCGATCTTTACGGTAGACGGAAAATTCTTGGCTGAGGATTTCGGTATTCAAATGGCTTGGGTTAAGCCACGTTTCCATCAAAGCAAACACATCATGTGAGAAAACGAGAGAATTCACATATAAATCTGCAGTTTTACTGCGAAGCCATCTTACATTTTGGTAGAAGAGGGAAAATCTTTTTAGTTTTTTGGAATACTCTTTAATAAATTTTTATTCTTTCCGTTGTAGCTAGAGAATTCTGCATGTTAGCAGAACCATATAATTTCCCTAAAAGTTCGTAGGTTTCAGCTCCTATCCACGATAAAAAAATAAGCTCGTTTTTTACCGTCAGAAGAAACATCATAGGCTGTAAAATGTTGCTGGAGCTGTTGCTCATAGGTTTCCCAAGAATTCTTTTCTTTGTCAAATGCATAAAATGGAGGCACCGATTTGCTACTGTCTGATGCTCCACTACAACCATCTTTCTTAACCCCTAATTGCTTAATTAAGCTGTCGAAGAACTTATTTTGATTTGATATCATTTCTTTCATTTTTTTTTTCAATTTCAACGCTTATGATCAAAAAAAAATGTTTCGTTTTTATTAATATGCCTTGAGAAAATTTTACCATGTGTGAGACCACGTGTTTTTTTTTTTTTAGGTACTTCGATTTAATCGCGTAAGCTCCAATTTATCGTCGCCAATTTCTGTTTTGTCTTCACAGAAAATATGAAACCACAAATGCACTTAACAATAATTACTATTTAATATTTGATTCAATTAGTTGATAATAATTACATGAGACATTAATAGAATGTTACTTGACTTAATATTAGATGAGATAGTGTATTAATTTGAGTAAGCTAAGTGTGATGCGAATGACGGCCAATGTTCAACTGAATTGTTCGTCTCTCTACGTGATGGATGATCCCGTTGGTTTATCTACGTGATGATTCAGCCCGTTGCGTTGGTTTATCATTGTATTAGTATACAACACGATGTTGAAGAGAATCAATCGATTCTACGATTCAACTATCACCTATCAATTTTAACGCTCTATTTTGTACCCTATCAAGAAGGTGCAATGATGTTCGAGGAGCACCTGACCAGACATGGCAGTTATACTCCAATTTTGGGCTGATGAAGGCTTTATGAATTGTAGCCAGATCAGAAGGGGTGAAGAACTTCGTGCATCGTCTCAAGAAACCTAAGCATTTAGCAGCGTTTTTGGCGACTTCAACTATGTGGTCATTCCAACGAAGATCATCGTTTACACACATACCAAGTACTGTCAGCTTTTCGGTTTCTTGGATGCAGGTACCATTCATGGATAATGGCAATGGGGGAATGTTAAGCTTCAACGACAAGAGACAGCATTGAGTTTTCGAAGCATTGAATTCTACTCGGTTCATAAGACCCCATGAAACAATGCTGTCAAGGTCAGAATTCAATGAGCTTATCATACGCAACCGTTCCAGTTCCACATCCGAAGAGCAGGGACGTGAATTTGGAAACGAATATGAAAAGCTGAGGGTCGAGTTGTCAGCAAAACAGTTAAGCGTATTAGAAGTTTCAGACAAGAGATCATTAATGAAAATGAGGAAGATAGTCGGAGACAAAACGGAGCCCTGGGGCACACCAGCATTTATGAAGTGGGTATCAGACTTGAAGCCATCCAATACAACTTGTATTGAACGTTCGGAAAGGTCATTTCTAATCCAACGAAGAAGAGACTCATCGATACCAAAAGCACGCATTTTCGATAATAGAGCCTGATGCCAAACTCTATCAAATGCTTTAGAAATATCGAGCGCAATAATCTTACTTTCTCCAAAACAATGTAAAGATTGGTTATACTTTTCGGTGAGATAAGCCATCAAATCACCAGTGGACCTAATTCTACGAAAGCCGTTTTGTTGGTCATTAAGAAGCTTTAGTGAAAACAAACCCACGAAAAAACCATCAAAGAAAACTGAAATCATCCAGGACAACCAACAACATCAGGACAACATTCCCTAATGCATATAATATCATGCTGTCTTAAGTCTCCTATATGATATGGCGATAGGTGCCAACACATCTTCTGCTCTGTCATCATTGGTGACGGAGTAAAAATACTTTCACCACAATTAACATCTATGGCCAGGTGTAACGCTGTGCCTTTCCTTCGTACCAGCCTGCTACAGCTGATCGAAGAAGGTCAGTCACCCTAGTCACGTACTTTTCTTTTCAATCATTAATAGTCTTCTTATTTCATTGTTTTATACTACCTGTGTTTGGGAAACAACCCTGATGACATCAGCACTAAACAGACATGGTTCTATGGTAAGTACAAACAAATTTTCATATGCGCTTTATGGTATTGTAATGTACACCCAACATTTAATACTAGTTCCCTAAACGAATACGTTCAACCGAAACAACAAAATGGCATCGCTGTAACGTACATCTAATGGAAGGCGCTGCTTGTGAGTCAGTGTGTAGAAATATACCAGGACCCAGGAAGGGAAATGCTTTACAGCCAAGTACTGGAAGGCTCTCGATGTTAGAAATTACTGGAAAGGAAATGTTTTATTGTTTCGAACAAAGCGCACGTTACAGTATAATCGATTTTTCTTCTTACCAGTGACCGCAACATGCTCTTTGCTCTCTGAATCACATAAACCAGAAGGTTGTCACTTTCTATCATCCCTCCGCTCAACAAAACGGGAGAGCTGAGATAGTGCAACAATGGGAATATTTAGTTCATTTGCAATTGCTTTCAAACCCTGAGTCACTTCCGATATTACTTGCATTCTATTTTCATTACTCCTTTTTGTTGTTCCTCTGATAAGTTGCAATCAATGAATACCCAAAGGTCTAAAAAAATTGTCGAACTAAATCATAGAAGTAAAAGTGGAATTCTTGAGAAGCACAACATTGCTTATTCATTGCCTGAAGGAATGCTTTGTGAAGATGGCGTCAGCATGGAAATACCAGCTAACAAAAAAACTATTTAGCGTTGCGCGATCAAATCACTCCATTACGCGGCGCGGCAACTGATGCGGTGGGGTTTGCCGCACGCAACTGATAAGGATGACCAAATGAATGCGGCGCGGTGTTTTGACGGTTGTGTATTTGCTAAAATTATTTTGAAATAGTCAACACAGACGTCAAACGAACTAGGGATGAGTCGATAATTCACTAAAACTAGAGTTGGGTGAGGTTTTCACGGGTACATGGATTACATTTTCTTGAATGCTTCAAATACCTCATTTCCACTTAAGATTGAAACCTGTTTCAGATCGAACTAGTGTCAGGTTATACCTCTTTATGATACGTTAAAAACTAAACTGCAAAGATTTTGACTTTAGCAACCAAAATTTGTTTTAAGCTTGTTTACGAAACAATAGCCGCGTTTTATTATCACAATGATCCAATCCGGATCAGATCTTGATAATAAAACAGCCTTAGATCATCATATTTCCAGTTGGAAGCTGTGAGAGACTCGCTCTCTCAAATGAAATTTCAAAAGAGTTGCAGAGTTGCCCTACGAACTTTTTTTTCAATGGTTAATTTTTTGTTCTTTTTTTTTAGGGAAAAATGATATTCATCCACTTTGTCAAATATACATTTTTGCACTTATTCTTATTAATTTCACGAATATATGTTTTGTTTTGTTAAACTTTCTCATTATGTCATGTATTATACAAAAATGAATAAATGTGAAGTTTCTCGGTATCTATCTAAAATATATTTCATTTCACACAGATAAAAATGTTCATGTGGCAATACTGTTGTTATTGGAAATATTGGAAATGATACCAACGTTTCAATGGAAAGTCTCCTCTTGTGTGAAATAGAAGAACTAATTTTTAGATCACAAAAATAGATCCAACTGAAAAGCAGGATTTCGCTTTGTTGTTGTAACGCTAATAAACCCATGATCTGATCCGGATCAGATCAATAATAAAACGCGGCTAATGTTGCCTTTGCAAAAAATTATAAAGTTATGCGTTCCACTAGTTTTACGATTCGCTTTATCTGATTTGAAAAAGTTGTTCGTGAAACTGTGAATATAGGTGGCGATACCAGCGTTTTCCCTATCTTTTTTTTTGAATTCGAATACTTTGCTTAGTACTGGACTGAAAAAAAACCACAATTTAAGTAATTTTCTGTCTCTATTTATCACAGGAAAAACAGGGGTGTCTTTACTTTGAATAAATAATTTATAGTGTTGAAAACAGTATAGTTTCGCTGTTTGCAAAAAGTTTGTAATGTTAAATTGAGAATAGCGCACCATAGATTTAGAAAGTTTTTTTGAACTGGAATAGCAAAGACAAGAATTTTTACATAGAAACTTTTTGTTTTTATTTTGACATTTTCCAATCAGTCATAATTGTATTACTGTATTGCAAACTCTAAAAAAAAAAAATATGTTGAGAAAAACTTTCTTTTAGGTTGTAATATGAGCAATTATGAGAAAAAATGAGATTTTGCACTAACACGCACAAAAACAGGCATCTGTCAAATTTGATGTCAAGCTGACTCTGTTAAAATAAAATCGAAGACAGAGATGTTAGTAACATCCACGTTAAATGTCCACGTAACATTTGATGTTAAGTCGAGTCGACATAACGAAAATTCTAGCAGGTGGAGGCACACTGACGAAGATATACAGGGTGTCCCGTAATTCGTTTTACATACTTTGGGATATGATTCTTGGTCATATTCTTAGAAAAAAATTGTTCTACAGTAAAGTCCGTTTCTCAAGTTTGACATCACTTTTTGACAATTTAAGAAAAGGCTAACTTTGGTGTACCCTGACCTGTGTTAAATTCGATATCTCTGTCAATACTGATGATATAGACCTAATCTTAGACCCAATTTTTTGTAGAAATAACAACCTTTAAGACTGTATTTAAATTAGGCTTCCATAAGTTTAGGGTTGCCAGATTTTCAATTTTAAGTGTTGTTCAAATTTTCTTCCCAAAACAAAGTTTTGACTTTGAGGTCATTTTTTTGGAGAAAAGGCCTGATAAACATAGAGTTTCTTTATTTTTTACAGATGAACAAAGCAATAATAAAGAAAAAACTCAGAATTAAGTTAACTCAAACACCCATACATTTTATGATACTTGGAAAAATACGATATGGGAAAAATTTAAAAAAAATAAAAAAAAGTTTTTGCTTTGAGGTTTGTTTGAATAAAACAATAATATGATCACTTTTGGTAGTTTTTTTATGTATTTAATACAAATACAATTATAACAAGTGCTCAAAGCTCCATCCTTCCTTTTGAATCCATGCCAGAGCCCGTTTTTGGATTTCATTGTGGATGTTTGCTTTAAATTTGGGGTATGAATGTTCAATAGGTAAATAAGTCGTATAAAAGAATAAGAAAACAAATTTGTTCATTAGTTTGTCAAATTAAGTCACGATTGCAGTTTGATCAGAGAGTTTTTTGAAATGCTTTCATTTACGAGAGAAGAATACGCAGAAATTTTTTTTCTTATATGAGTTTTTAAATGGAAATTGAAGAAAAGCACAACAAAGGATACCAGGAACTTTATACTAACTGAAAATCTGGCAACCCTTAGCCTATAGGAGTCAAATTTAAATACAGTTTCAAAGATTACAAGACTACAAGTAAGACAAGAGTTATCGACAGCAAACACCCACAATGAAATCCAAAAACGGGCTCTGGCATGGATTCAAAACGAAGGATGGAGCTTTGAGCAATTGTTATAATTGTATTTGTATTAAATACATAAAAAAACTACTAAAAGTGATCATATTATTGTTTTATTCAAACAAACCTCAAAGCAAGAACTTTTTTTTATTTTTTTTTAAATTTTTCCCATTTCGTATTTTTCTTAGTATCATAAAATGTATGTGTTTTTGAGCTAACTTAATTCTGAGTTTTTTCTTTATTATTGTTTTGTTCATCTGTAAAAAATAAAGAAATTCTATGTTTATCAGGCCTTTTCTCCAAAAAAATGACCTCAAAGTCAAAACTTTGTTTTGGGAAGAAAATTTGAACACCACTTAAAATTGAAAATCTGGCAACCCTAAACCTATGGAAGCTCAACTTAAATACAGTCTTAAAGACTGTTATTTCTTCAAAAAATTAAGTCTAAGATTAGGTCTCTATCATTAGTATTGACAGAGATATCGAATTTAACACAGGTCAGGGTACACCAAAGTTAGCCTTTTTTTAAATTGTCAAAAAGTGATGTCAAACTTGAGAAACGGACTTTATTGTAGAACAATTTTTTTCTTAGAATATGACCAAGAATCATATCCCAAAGTATGTAAAACGAATTACGGGACACCCTGTATATGCATGTACACAATATGTCCGAATGAACATTTTTTACGATTTCTTGTTTTTGGACGGGTTGAGAATAGAAATATGTATTGTGTCATGTCAGGAAAGTAAGCTGAGATAAATACAGATATGTAATTACAAATAATGAAGATGTTGTAGGGTCGATATTTCTTATCTTGTATTTTTGTGGATGTGGAAAACATTTATGTGATTTAAATGTAGGTCAGTTTCTGGGCTTAGTTTGATCAGCAAAATTAATGAAAAAGGGGATAACTTGAGAACTTAGATAATACTAATTTTTTTTTATTATTTTATTTTTATTTATTTATTTTTACCAATAACTTGTATCCATTTTAATTTCATTTGCAAGAAGATATATTTTAAGAAAATAAAGGAATGGATGTTTTTTGAAAACTGCAATCGAAGGACAAAAAATTCCCTAAGAAAATTCAAAATTTTTCATGTTAAATTTGCTTTAAAAAATTTTCCCTTACAATTATTATTATTTTTTTTTTTTTTTTTTCACTTGAAATTTGAACAAAAACAGAAATCTTGTGGGCCATAACCAAGCAAATTCAGATTTAAAGAAGTCATCTCATGAAACGGCCTGTTTTTTGTGGGAGTTCTTAGGATTTTTTTCAATGACCAGTAAATAGATAGAACTTTAAATTTACTATAACTTACTAACATATACTATATACTGATAAATATAAATTTTAAGCTGAAAATATAAGGTAGAATATGAGTTATAGTTTTCTGAATACCCCGCTTCAAAAATTGAACTCGCAATTCCTCCACGGTTCCAACTGGCTTGTCGCAAACAAAAAAAAAGTTATCGTCGTTTTCATCTGCAATCCTAAATGCATGGCATGAACTATTATGAAGTGAATATATACAAAATTGGACTTTTGGTAAATATTTGGAAAAAATATTTACGAATTTGCGTTGGTTTTTTTGGTTTTTGCTAGAAAAAAAGTCGTAAAATTTGGAATATTTGGTTGATAGCAGTTCTATGCGCACATAGTACATTTGCTGAGTGTACCCTTCAAATTTCAAGTCATTCGGTAAACAAGTTTTTGAGATAGTATAGAGGAAAGTCTGAAAAACACAGTTCTGAGAAAAAAAGTCTTAGGTCCGCTTATAACTGTGAAAGTATAAAATTTTTTAACTGCTGTATTTTTAAAACGACTTCGAATTTTTAAAAATCACTTTGCTATGGTATTCTAGACATTTTAAGAAAGCAATTTATGAAAAAAACAAAACAAATCATGTGGGATGGTCCTCTTAAAAAATATATATATGCATAGATAATAATAAATAAAGTCTTTCTCATCACTACAAAATTAATTTAAAACTTCATGTACTTGGCCGTATTAACACCACCTCCTTAAGTACCTACTTGCCTTTTTTTTTTTTTTTTTTTTAAGGAATTCCATCTCTCTAGGAATAATCTACCTTATGAATAATTACCATCCATAACTTTTTCTTGTACAACGATTTTTGATTTTTTTGGATTTGTACGCAACAGATTTTTGAGACATTTTTACAAGTTTTGTTATGTTGAATGAATGGGCTAAAATTTTGTCACCAGCACGAATAAACAAAAGTAGACACGAATACTTTTATTTGTTATAATATACCAATTGAAGTTCAACATGTATCTAACAATCAGCACAACACAATTTACAGAAAATTACACTGTAACTCTCAATGTATAATTTATTTTAAATTCAATTGAAAGAACTCTCAAATACAAAAAACTTGGACAACATCACATTCCATAGCATACGTTACATTCCCAAGCTAACAAATAACAAATACCTACACGAAATAATAAAAATCAACAAAGAGAGAACTTCATTCGCTCACAAATCTAATCACACACTCAGCAAAATATTCACAAGAACAAAGACACCATTGCAAAAGGAACAACAACATGACGTGGTCTACGAAATAAAATGCAACGGCAAGACGAATGAAGTGTGCGATCTTGTATATATTGGCACAACAAAACGCACACTAGCTACAAGAATAGCTGAACACAAAAAGCTGACGTCATTAAAAAGAGATCATCAACTGGACTCTCACAACATATGATAGAACATGGACACCAGCGTTGCCGCTGTGCCACTTTAGTGTCAGATTGCCACTTTTTTTCAGGCAGTGCCACCGAGCCACCACCTTTCAGTCTGTGCCACTTTTTTAGCATTCCCCAGAAGTAAAACTAAAGTTAGCACTTCACCATGCCATTTTATCATACCATTTCATATCTTTCATGCGTACAAAAGTTACTCACAGTACTCAAAGTTTTAAAGTTCAACATAACACACACATTGAACAAAAATAGTTTAAAAAAACGAATCCCGAATATATGGCACATAGGCTGTGTAAGTTACTCCTTAGCTTAAGTCAACGAATCAGCGGCCGAGGTTTTGCCGCGAAAGAGGAGTTTCGTCAAATTGTTTCTGAAGGTTTAAGGCAAGTTGACAAACTGTTATGCAATTTCTTCAACATCATATTAGAAAAGATTGTAAGAAACTCAAAAGTCAACACCAGAGGAACAATCTTTCAAAAGTCTGTACAATTACTCGCCTACGCAGACGATATTGACGTAATGTGAAAAAGAAGCGTAAGTCATAGATGTTTTTGCGAGTATTGAAACAGAAGCGGCAAAAATGGGTTTGATGGTCAATGAGGGCAAAACGAAGTTTATGTTGTCATCAAACAAGGACACTGAACATCGACGAATTGGACAGAACGTCACAACAGACAGACATAACTTCGAGGTAGTACAGGACTTCGTCTACCTAGGATTCTCTATAGACAAGGAAAACAACATCAGTGCGGAGATCAAATAACTCTTTCCAACAGTAACCGTTGCTTCTTTGGGTTAAGAAGGCAATTGAGAAACAAAACCCTCTCCAGAAAAATCAAGGTAATCCTTAATCATCCCAGTCCTGCTTTACTGCGCGGAAGCATGGACCTTATCGAAAGCGGAATAAAGTGCATGCTTCCGCGCCCGTAAAGCCGTAAATCCTTGGTTGTTTCGAAAGAAAAATTCTACGAATGATCTTTGGTCCCATATGCGAAGACAATGTGTGGAGAAGAAGATACAACAACGAGCTGTATGAGCTGTACCGCGACATTGGCATAGCCAGAAAAGTACGCATCGTGAGGCTACGATGGTTGGCCCATGTATAGCGGATGGACCCAAACGCTCCGGCTCGGCGCGTTTTCGAAAGATTATTTCAGGGAAATCGCAGAAGGGGAAGACCTCGAATATATACTTTGGTTCTGAAGCCGAAAATTGTGTTGTATTGTAAGTCAAAATTAACGCAAAGTGAACTTGTTGAAATTAAGAAAAATATTCTAAGCTATATAAAATACTTTGGGATGAAATATTTAATCGATTTGACATCAGAAATGAAAAGCTTTCTATTTGCAGGCATTAAGACCCCAAAGTAATCAAGTCGAAATAAGAGTTCACTTAATTTAAACTAGTTTCCGTTCTTAGTAATTTTACCATAAGTTCCGAGAAGGTAATCGAACAATATAAATTTTTTGGTTTGAAATGGGTAACATTAAAAATAGTTTGAATGAATACCTATTTTCCGACTTATATGAATTTGTTGCAAAAATATGAACCTTGCCTCACAGCAGTGCCTGCGCTGAGAAGGTTTTTTCCAAGATAACTTTGATGAAAAGTGGACTCACCAACAGATTAAAAACTTAAACTTTCGAAAATATGTTGGATTCCTTAAATTTAGTAAGCAAATGTGACACAGCTGAATGGAGTCCTGATGTGGTTCTTATAAAAAAATATAGAGAAACAACCATCACAAGAAAGTAAAGTGTAATACGAATTCTTTTAAATAAATTATTACTTATCTCTTTTTTATTATTTATTCAAACTTTTATTTATTTATTTGTGTGAGTTATCAATAAAAAATGAACTGTTAAATTTTAAGTTTTTATCTTACGTTGCAATAAACCTTAAAATGATTTTTAAGGTTATGTGTTTTCTTCAACTCCTATGAATTCGTTGGGATGTGTGAATTTTTTTCATACATTATTATGGTGTTGTTTCGTTTTTAATTTCAAGTGCCACCTTTTTTTCTTGAGTGCCACTTTTTTTGCTACTTTTCCAAAATATCCAACGGTAACGCTGATGGACACACCGCTGATTTCGATGACGTAAAGGCCCCGACCCATAGAACGCGTTGCGTGCGGTAGAAGCGGCGCGGCAACTGATGCGGTGGGGTTTGCCGCGCGCAACTGATGGGGGTGACCCATAGAATCCGTTGCGGTGTTTTGACAGATAAATTTAGTCAAAATGGGGGCGTTCAAGAATCGTATCCGGATAGCTTGTTGTTGTTGTTTACGTGTGGGAAATCGAAAAAAATAAGTTATAATCGTCTAGCAATGATATTTTGAATGTTTTTCTGTTTTCAAAAGTCGAATTTTAATATTTCACAGCTGTTGTCTGTTGTCGATCGTTCAAAAAGGTATCTAAGATACGGCTATCCGAGATAGGCTATCCGATACGTTCTTGAACGCGCCCATTGTCACTTTTTCCATATAAGAGAAAACTTCAAATTGGTTGTGACTGCGCATGTCTCTCTTCTGTCACCGCGTGAGAGCCGCGGCAAAGTAGAAAGTTGGGCTACTCGGCGCGTTCGGTGCGTTACTCGCGGTGCTTATGGGTCACCTCTCATAAGAACGTGTGTATTTATTCGAGCTGTCAGTTGGAAGCGGTGCCGCACCGCGAGCAACGCGCCGCACGCGCCGAGTAGCCGAACTTCTATTTTGCCGCGGCTCTCACGCGGTGACAGAAGAGAGACATGCGCAGTCACAACCAATTTGAAGTTTTCTCTTATTTAGAAAAAAATGACATTGGGCGCGTTCAAGAACCTATCGGATAGCCTATCTTGGATAGCCGTGTCTAGATACCTTTTTGAACGATCGACAACAGACAACAGCTGTGAAATATTAAAATTCGACTTTTGAAAACAGAAAAACATTCAAAATATCATTGCTAGACGATTATAACTTATTTTTTTCGATTTCCCACACGTAAACAACAACAACAAGCTATCCGGATGCGATTCTTGAACGCCCCCATTTTGACTAAATTTATCTGTCAAAACACCGCAACGGATTCTATGGGTCACCCCTATCAGTTGCGCGCGGCAAAACCCACCGCATCAGTTGCCGCGCCGCTTCTACCGCACGCACCGCGTTCTATGGGCCGGGGCCTTAACAATTCTTGACAAGGAAAGAAACACAAATAAGAGATTCACATTGGAGAGTCTACGAATACAACAAAACATTAAGAGAACGATGAATTTCCAAGAAGACAAAGACAATTTAAGTGCTAGCTACAGTGCTGTCATCAAGTAAACAATAGTCTGTGATAGCAATTAGTTGATAATTTCTGTTTTGTCCTGTTCCTTAATTTATTTAATTTATTCAATTTTGTAATTTTTCTGTTAAGTGCAATACATTAAAAATAGACTACTTTTTTTAAATGAAAACAAATGTAAATTGACAATAGTAAGTAACTAGATTATAAAGTATGAATTAGAAAATCCAAAAATTGTAATTATAGGTCCAATAAAAATACCCTCTGAAGAAGTTGGAAAATAACCAACGAAACGTCGGGATAAAGTTTTTTAAAAATGGATTAATTTATTAATTGCATAGAAAAGTAATAGATCAAAAAGCCCAATAAAAACAATCAAAAAAGTTCACTCTTTATCAGAAATAAAGAAGACGCTGAATTGCAATTAAATGCCCATAAACCTCCGGAATCCGGATATGTATTCTCTGCTTGCCTTCCCACATGCACAATATGAAACAAAAATAAAATAAGTAAAATATAGGTACAAATAGGTACAGACCAATAACGAAAGAATAGTACAATTAACAACTTTGAAACAATGTTAAAAAAATTATTTCGCATACACCTTACCCAAACGCATATCTTATTCCAAATAAGTTGAATCCTATATGCCTATGTAAGTTACTGACCTATACCTACATACATTTTCATGCCAACCGCGTTATGTCATCAACAAAACAATAGAAGTTCTCTAACACAAAATAACTACCTAGTCAAATACAAAATTTTTAGCTGAAGAAAAAAATGAAACACACTCTCATCAAGTTGCGTGCACTTGACCAAGGAATTCCATTCTATTAGTGCAGTGGTGCTATTTTCTCACCCCTTTCCCTTTGTGCGTATGCCTATGTCCGTTTCTTTCAATCCTTCCTCATTTCACACTTTTTTTTTTACAATGCAAGCTACTGCTACCAGCAAAAAAAAAAAAACAACAGGCACACAGTTTGTAATGAGAAATGAATAGTACGAAAGATCACAAAATAAGGTCATTCATAGGTATAGAATATAGATAATATGTATGAGGGGATACATAACGCATAAGATCATCTGAGCGATACCTACTCCTCTTCCAAATCACAGAGAACAGACAAAAAGAGAAAACGGCGCTAAAATTGGTGACGGATTTGCTTCGAACTACCGTGCGTATGTATATGTTTTTAAATGAGGTTTTCTAGTAAAAAACCTAAAGTAGACAGTTTTTCAAAAATTAATATTTCAAATTCTGTGAGCATAATAGTATTTTTTTTTATTGAAACTGATTAAGATTATATCAAAAAAAAAATACCAACAAAAAATTGAGGATTTTTTGGCTTCTCGTTCCTCAGAAATCGTTTGCAAATATGAATTTATTGAAATTGAATTTTAGCGGTATGGAGAAAAAAAATATTGACTTTGTGCTCGGAGGTTATTTCATGAGCCTTATTACCTTCAAAAAAATGTATATATATATGTACTTCAAAACACCCACGCCTTGCCCCATGCTTTATAAGCTAAGAAAAGCCACTTTCACCAACTTCTCATCATAAGACCTGTTTCAAAACACTTAAAACTGTTAGCAATGATTTTATAAGATGCGCCTGATATCTATTTACTACTTCCTTTTTATTTCATGAAAAAATAAAAATAAACGGCAAAGTTATTACCATAAGAGTATGCTGAAAACCGAAAACTAAAAACTACTACAAATTGACGAAGGTTTTTTTCATATAAGGAGACAAAATTTGAAAAAAAGACGCTCGGAGGTTAGTTGCATATATATTTTCTAGTTGTAAAACGAAAAAGAAAAAAATAAAAAGTACATAAATACGGATGCCCCGACCAAAATAGTGAACAAATCGAAATTTTCAATAAAAAAAACAGCTTCCGGTTCCTATAAAAACCGTTACGGAATACATTTCAGCATTTGAATGATACACAAATGTTTGTGTGTTTATCATTTTTACAAAATATTTTGTTTCATCAAATTATCAAGAAAATTGCAAAAGTTATGAAGCAATAAGCCAACAAACCTTTTAAATTTTAACGAAAAATGCAAGGCACGCCTAGCCTTAATGACTTCAGTAAGTTTATTTTGTTTTTTATTTTTAATGTGTAATTTAAACTATCAATTCTATTTTAGTTTGGAGTCAAGTAGGTTTCTTGGGCCTCAGGAGTCAAGAAGATATATCAGAAGCAGTAAAACTAAAAGTCCATACATATAATACATATGAACACTAGGGTGGGTCAAAAAAATCAAAATTTTTTTTTTTTTGATCCGACACACGAAAACTTGTTCTTTGGTACCTCTAGAAAGTACTTACAAAATTTGAGCTTTTAACATTAACGGGAAGATGATGCTCATCGTAGTTTTAGATTTTCAGTTTAGTATCATGGTCATATATCTTTTTAAAAAAGATTGTTCAACCAGTCGCAAAAACAGTATTTAGAGGAAATTGAATGGTCTACAAAAATGGTCTCTAATACTTTTTTCATTAATCTTACCATTTAAAAAATATTCAAGATCAAAAATTTAAGTATTTTAAAGAAAATAACTTTTTCATTTTGAATTTTGTAACTCACTAAAAAATAGTTATTATCAAATGAGCATCAATTATTTCAATAGAAAATTTAACGTTCTACAAAAAAGGTCTTTTGTTGTTAATCGATTACTCTAACCAGATAAAAGATTTTTTTTTTTTTTTTTGACCCACCCTAATATACACAAAATCGTGTTACATACTTTGGGATGTGATTCTTGGTCTTATTTTAAGAAAAAAATGGTTATACAGTAAAGTCCGTTTCTCAACTTTGACATCAGTTTCATACAATTTAAAATACACTAACTTTTTTGTACTTTTATGTCAACATACATAAATCCGCTGGTCCAGATGGTATCCCCGCCGTTATTCTGAAGAGGTGTTCTTCTACGCTGGCAAAACCACTGCGTAAACTTTTCCATCTTTCCTATTCTGCTGGGATTTTTCCGAGCAGATGAAAAACTGCATTTGTCCAGCCGGTCCCTAAAAAAGGCGAATCTTCCTCCCCTTCCAATTACCGTCCGATTGCACTAACTTCCCTTCTTTCCAAGGTCATGGAAACGTTGATAAACCGTCAACTTATGAAATATCTTGAAGAACGAAAGCTTCTTAATGACCGTCAGTACGGCTTTCGTAGCAAACGGTCCACTGGAAAAGTGGAACCAATCTTAAAATTGTTTTGGAGAAAGTAAGATTATTGCGCTTGATATTTCTAAAGCATTTGATAGAGTTTGTCATCAGGCTCTTTTATCGAAAATGCGTGCTTTTGGTATCGATGAGTCTCTTCTTCGTTGGATTAGAAATGACCTTTCCGACCGTTCAATACAAGTTGTATTGGATGGCTTCAAGTCTGATACCCACTTCATAAATGCTGGTGTGCCCCAGGGCTCCGTTTTGTCGCCGACTATCTTCCTCATTTTCATTAATGATCTCTTGTCTGAAACTTCTAATCCGCTTAACTGTTTTGCTGACAACTCTACCCTCAGCTTTTCATATTCGTTTCCAAATTCACGTCCCTGCTCTTCGGATGTGGAACTGGAACGGTTGAGTATGATAAGCTCATTGAATTCTGACCTTGACAGCATTGTTTCATGGGGTCTTATGAACCGAGTAGAATTCAATGCTTCGAAAACTCAATGCTGTCTCTTGTCGTTGAAGCTTAACATTCCCCCATTGCCATTATCCATGAATGGTACCTGCATCCAAGAAACCGAAAAGCTGACAGTACTTGGTATGTGTGTAAACGATGATCTTCGTTGGAATGACCACATAGTTGAAGTCGCCAAAAACGCTGCTAAATGCTTAGGTTTCTTGAGACGATGCACGAAGTTCTTCACCCCTTCTGATCTGGCTACAATTCATAAAGCCTTCATCAGCCCAAAACTGGAGTATAACTGCCATATCTGGTCAGGTGCTCCTCAAACATCATTGCACCTTCTTGATAGGGTACAAAATAGAGCGTTAAAATTGATAGGTGATAGTTCAATCGTAGAATCGATTGATTTTCTTGAACATCGTCGAAAAGTCACCTGCCTTTCTCTCTCTCTTTTATCGCTTTTTTCACAAACAGTGCTCTAGTGAAATAGCCAGTTGCATTCCTCCCTGAAACAATTTACCCGCAACGCTCGCCTCGCTAAAAAAAAAAAAAAAACCTGACCTGTGTTAATCTCGATTTCTCGGTCAATACTGATGATAGAGACCTAATTGTAAACTTAGTTTCTTGTAAAAATAATAGTCCTTCAAACTGTATTTAAATAGGCTTAGAGTTGCCAGATTTTCAATTTTAAATGGCGTTCAAATTTTTTCCCACAGCAAAGTTTTGACTTTGAGGTCATTTTTTTCTGAAAGTGTCTGTTAAATATAGACAGTCGTGTTTATAATCCAATTCCAAAGTATATCTAGCTTTGGACAGCTCTAAGAACAGTGTCCTACTCAAAATCCAGATTTAATTGCGGACTTGTAACATAAGTAAAGACTCCCGTTCACGTGAGAATATTGTGACCGTTCCCGTTGGAATATGGGGATGAGTAAAATTTCATGTTAATAGGGAATAGTTTAGCATTCAAACGATTGAAAATTATTTAAAATCGGTGCGCACTTTCTAAGTTACCGTTTAACTTTATTTATTTATTTATTTATTTATTAAATTTAAATAATAAGTTAAAATCGGTGCGCACTTTCTAAGTTCCCGTTTACGATCCCATTCCCGTTGCAATATTGGAGTTAAATATATAAAGCCTTTGTTCTTCCTCAGATTCTAAACTATCTCTGCACAAAATTTCATTTAAATCGGATCAGTAGCTTGCGCGGGATATGGTAACATAGAAAGACTTCTAACGGTGGAATAGTTTTTGAAATCGGTGCTATATATTTCGTAAGTTCCCATTTACGTTACCATTCCCGTTTGTGTCTAGACCCTCGGGTTCTAGACTATCTCTGTACAAAATTTCATTTCAATCGGTTCAGTAGTTTGGGCGGGAAAGGGTAACATAGAAAGACGAACAGAGAGAGTTACTTTTGCAATTAGAACATTAGTAAGGACCGGTTCCCGTGGGAGTATTCGAATGAAATATAGCCTATGTTCTTCTTCAGGTTCAAGATCATTTCTGTACAGAATTTCATTTGAATTGGTTCAGTAGTTTGGGTGGGAGATGGTAACTTCGAAAGACCGACAGACGGAGCTACTTTCAGACTTATTATATTTGTTAGAACCCTTGTTCCTAGGAATTCGGGGATGAATTAAAAATTGTGTTACTCGGGAAGAGTGTAGCATTCTAATGGTGGAAGAATTTTTGAAATCGGTGCTGCAGTTCCCTTTTATGTTCCCGTTCCCGTGGGAATATGCATAAAATATATATCCTATGTCCTTCCTTAAGTTCTTGACTATCTCAGAACAAAATTTGATTTTAATCGGTTCAGGAGTTTGCGCGGGAGACGGTAACATAGAAAGCCGGACAGACAGAGTTACTTTCACATGTATAATACAAGTAAGGAAGTTGGGATTATTTTACTTACTGCATCAATATTTATTTTAGTTCATATTATCTTTAAAAAATGTGGTTTCTTATGGCACACATAATGAATTCAATGAATAGCACTTTTCGAAGTTGAGCACTACTGGTACACCTAGCTGCGGGAAACATAATTGAAAATACTGTGGATAGATGGTTTTTTTTTCTTAATAGTTTTTTTATATTAATTTTTTTGAAAACTTTAACACGCTCTCAAAAACTCTTTACTCCAACTACCTTAGACAGATGCCTTTCTCTTAAAGGGGTGACCTGAAAAGTCTTTAGCGATTTGTCATTTCACAAAAAAATCTGATGGGTACCCAGTGAACTTTATTTTTGGTGATACTCCTCCTGTACGAAAGTACAATGTTTATTAGAAATGTTTAAATTAAATTAGTAAATCGAACAATACTTTAATTAAATAGAATCCACAAACCGATTATACAGAATCAAAGTGGACGTGTTTCTTTTTCTTTAGAAAGTTTTTATAAGTAATTTTTTTCCCTAGTTTTTTTTTATATAAACAAAACCTAGTCGGAACATTTGGTCCTTTCGATCCGTTTTAAAAAACAATTATTTAACAAACAGTGTGTGTGTGTTAGAACTATAACTTTGACAATAAAGTGAGAACTTAAAGACTTGATTAAACATATATGTAATGAACATTGTACATATATATATACACAAAGTGCATTTAGAAAATCATTTTAGTGATTTTAATAATTTTAGTGATTTATAACTACTTTTTAAACAAATCTAAATTCGCGTTACAAAAAACCGAAATAACGTCGCGTCGCGCAACAAAATATCACCAGGAAGATACAGAAATTGACGGCAGCTGCAGCTGATATTGTATGTGAGTCTTGCACATTCTTAATTTTTTCTTTATCTGAAAAATAAATATATTCGATTAAAAAAGTCGTTAAAATATGGTGAGTTGCAAAATGGCTTGCTAACAACAATAAAGAGAGACCTTACCAACTTTAAAAAATCCCCAAAAGAGCGCCTGACCCGCTCATACGTGGCTGCAAGGTTGAAAAAGTTGGAAGAGGACGTCCCCACTTCTAAGGTGTACAACGAGGCTATCATCAGTGGAAAGCATCTAGAATCTACGATGAAAAAAGAAGATCTGTTAGAGGTATACGACCAAATTATGGATATTTCTATAGATAACCGTGTGGAGCTGATGGATGCGTTAGAGAAGCACAAACCTGTGAACACAGGAGAGGAGACGTCAATGCATCATCTTTGGATGCAACGTCGCAACAGTCGTCATCTCGGTCGGAGATACGGCTCCCCCGCATTGACTTGCCCAAATTTGATGGTGCGTATACCAGCTGGCGAGTTTTCCATGACCGTTTTGGAGCGTTGGTGCACAACAACAGTAGTCTGGCCGATATAGACAAGCTGCACTTTCTGCAATCCTGTTTGGTTGGTGACGCCGAGCATTTTCTGCAGAACTTGTCGGTCGAGGCGGCAAATTATGAAAAGGCGTGGGAGTTGCTGAAAGAGCGCTACGACCACAAACGCATTCTGGTGCATTTACAGATGCAGGCTCTGTTTGGGCAGTCTCCTATGGCCCGGGAAACTGCGACAGGTTTGAAGGAGTTGTTGTTCACTACACGGGAGTGTATGTCAGCGCTGGAGAACATGGACGTTCCGGTGGATCAGTGGGACACGGTGCTCATTTGGTTCCTGCACGAGAAGTTGCCGTCATCTACGCAGAAGCTGTGGGAAGAAAAGATGGGGAACAGGAAAGATTTGCCGAAATTCGTCGAGATTGCGGACTTCTTAAATACACGTTTCCGAACTTTAGAAGTTGTTGACCAGCAAGAGATGTACTCCGCGTCAAAAATGAAAGCTGAGAAACACGCCAACAACCGTTCTCACTTTCAGAGCACGAAGGTAATTTTTCCGACGCCAGCATCTAAGCCAACAGGTAAGCCAGCCAGTAGGCAAGTAGGTAGGCCAGCAATTCGGCCAACTTTTAATAGGGAGTCGGGAATGTGCAGTTTATGCAATCTGCAACAGCATTTCATAAGGAAGTGTCAGAGGTTCCTGAACATGGACACAGCGGAAAGGAAGCATACTGCTCGACGCCTGAGAGTTTGCGACAACTGCCTTTCTTCAGGGCATTTTGCGCCGGATTGCCCCTCGCCTGGCTGCTGTTACTTTTGCCAACAGCGTCACCACACGCTTTTACATGCAAACGTGGCCCAACACGCAGCTGTGCGCGCAAATAGCATAACACCGTCGAGGCTAACGACAACTTCAAGAGGTTAGAATGCAGTTTCTACATCGTTTAATGCAAACGCGCTAGAGTTTGAACCGAGAGAAGTGCAACAAGCTTCTACAAATGGTCAAGTTTTGAGTTACCACACGTCGCATGGTAGCTGAACGCACCAGGTGCTTTTAGCGACAGCAATTGTTAAGGTGCGAGCAGCTGATGGTCTTCAACACCATCTCCGAGCTTTGATCGACCCAGGATCGGGAGCATGCTTCATCACTGAAGATGCAGCACAACAATTGAATCTGAAAAAGCGACGTACCTTTGTCGAGGTGTTAGGGTTAGGGTTGGTCAGCAGTGGCACAACGCAAACATGCGTGGATATTGAGCTTGCGTCATGCAACTCAACTTATGGATGTGCGGTGCGGGCACTGGTCTTCAAGTCGCTGACTGGCCATCTCCCAGCCCAACAAATGATACCTGAAAAATGGCAACATCTTAAAGGGTTAACGTTGGCAGATCCAAATCTCCACGTTTCTGGACCAATTAACATACTTCTCGGTAGCAACATATATGCCGATATACTCCTTCCAAAAGGGAGAAGACCTGCAGATGGAGTCGGACCAACCGCTGAGAAGACGCAGTTAGGGTGGATTGTGTTAGGGAAAGTTCAAGCGAAAAATCCCCGGCAAATACGCAGTTTTGTGCAGACTGCCGACTTGAATTCTCAGCTGCAGAGATTCTGGAAGATGGAAGAATTGCCGTTCTAGAAACATGAAACTGAGGAGAACATCGCATACGACGCGCATTTCGATGAACACACGAGACGCCTTCCTGACGGGCGTTATGAAGTGAAGCTGCCGTTTAAAGGTGGATGTCTTCCAGCGATGGGATCCAGTAAGCGGAGCGCGGTCCGACGATTCCTGCACTTGGAGAAGAGGTTGGAGGCAAACCCAACTCTTCGGGCAGATTATGCCAAATGTATACGAGAATATGCAACCCTAAAGCATATGGAAGAAATTTACGTCGGCGACTCGGTGTTGGCTACCCTATACCACTATTTTTTTCCTCACCATGCAGTTTTCAAGGAATCGAGTTCCACCACGAAACTGAGGGTCGTGTTCGACGCAACAGCGAAGACTTTGGATGGGAGTTCGCTTAATGATCGACTTTTGGTGGACCCAAAATTACAGTCGAGCATTATTGATCTGGTTCTTCGATGGCGAACCCACAGAATAACTTTTACGGCTGACATCGAAAAGATGTATAGGCAGGTGTTAGTGGATACACCGGATACTTACTATCAGTTGATCCTGTAGAGAAACGATCGTTCATATCCAATCAAGATGTTTCGGCTCAAAACAGTAACGTTTGGCACAGCAAGTGCTCCGTATCTTGCCATCAAAATTTTGAAGCGGGTAGCCGAAGATGAAGAATCGAACCTGCCGGAGGGCGTGAAGGTTGTCCGAGAGGACATGTACAGTCACTCACACTCAAAGTGAGACACCTAAGAAATAAAATCTTCAATAAACTTCTTTACGAAAAAAAGCAGAGTTGCTCACTTTTTTAAATAATTTTTATTTTTATTGCTTAATATTGACCTCAAATTATTATAAAATAAAAAAAAAAATATCAAAAAACAACCCCGATTTGTTTTAAAAAAAAAGATGATAATGATCTGTCTAGTATTTTTTTTTAATGCAGGTCACACTCAAAGTGGCACACCTGCTGTTTTCTAAGAAAACTAACTGTAATTGCCACGTTATCTAAATTATTTAGTTGCAGTTTTTGTAGAGCTTTCATTGTGATAGCATTAAAAAAAAAATCGAAATGTCAAGGCAAACAACGTTTGAAGAAAGGCAAATTGTGATTTTCAATTACCAAAAAGGAAAATCCGTTCGCAAAATAAGTGAAGGTGTTAAAAAAGTAAATCTATGGTGTTTAGTGTAATAAAACGGTTTCGGGAAGTTCGAATAGGAAATAAACCAAAAAATGTTGAAAGTACAAAAAAAAAATTTGCGATAGAGAGATGCGAGGTGGGTGGTTTCTTTTAAGAAAAATAAGAAGTGATCCCTTTCTGTCCGCCATTGACCTTTAAAAAATGTTAAAGGACACTGAAAATGTTGATTTAAGTGCAGAAACAGTTTGCCCGTTTGCCCGAATTGAGCGGATGAGTTGCGTCCAAAAAAACCGTTAGTATAAGAAAAGAATCGTCGTTTAAGAATGCAATTCGCCAAAGAAAATGTGACAAAGGATATGAGTTTCTGATCAAAGGTGAGTCGCATTTTGTTCTCCAACTTCAATCATGATTCGATCAATTCATTAAAAGTATTTTTTACGGACGAAACCAAAACTAATCTTTTTGATTCTGATGTCACATTCTCTTTGGCGAATTGCATTCTTAAACGACTATTCTTTTCTGATATAAACGGCTTTTTGTGCGTAACTCAGCCACTCAATTCGTTTCTCCTAACAAACCGGTGAACTCTTTCTGCCCTTAAGTCAACATTTTAAGTGTACTTTAACATTTTTTAAAGGCCAATGGCGGACAGCAAAGAATCAATTCATATTTTTCTTAAAAGAAACCGCACATTTCTATCGCAAATTTTTGTTTTGTTTTCTATTCGACCTTCCCGAAACCGTTTTATTACACTAAACACCATAGACTTACTTTTTTAACAACTTCACTTATTTTGCGAACGGATTTTCCTTTTTGGTAATTGAAAATCACAATTTGCCTTTCTTCAAACGTTGTTTGCCTTGACATTTCGATTTTTTTTTTTCATGCTATCACAATGAAAGCTCTACAAAAACTGCAACTAAATTATTTAGATAACGTGGCAATTACAGTTAGTTTTCTTAGAAAACAGCAGGTGTCCCACTTTGAGTGTGACCTGCATTAAAAAAAAAAATACTAGACAGATCATTTTCATATTTTTTTTTAAAACAAATCGGGGTTGTTTTTTGATATTTTTTTTTTTATTTTATAATAATTTGAGGTCAATATTAAGCAATAAAAATAAAAATTATTTAAAAAAGTGAGCAACTCTGCTTTTTTTCGTAAAGAAGTTTATTGAAGATTTTATTTCCTAGGTGTCCCACTTTGAGTGTGAGTGACTGTATGTGGACGATCTCATCAGTGGTGCCGATAATGTGGAAGAAGCACGTGAACGAGTACGTGAAAGAACTCGTCGAAGATATACCTCTAGCAGATCGAGAGTTAGATTTTGAGGTGCCGTTCAACATGTCAAATCATGTCAAAACCCTTGGCATCAAATGGTTCCCGATAGACGACTACTTTTCGTATCAAAATGTGCAGCAGTCATCAGAAGCAACAACAAAAATGTCAATGTTGTCCACCATAGCCAAATTGTTCGATCCACTTGGCTGGATACCACCATGCGTCATCACGGCAAAATTAATGATGCAGCGGCTTTGGGAACTAAGTTGTGATTGGGATGATCCGGTTCCAGCTACCTTGAAAAAGGATTGGGATGCTTTTCATCGAGAACTTCCTATGATCGGGAGGCTTCGAATACCACGCTGGACTCATATCAGCAAGACCAACAAGGACATCGAGCTACATGGATTCTGTGATGCGTCGATGAAAGCATACGGCGCCGTAGTATACGTTCGTGTGCTTGACAGTGATGGAATTATCCATATGAACTTGCTCCTGGCAAAAACGAAGGTAGCTCCAAGTCAGCGTACAATCACGCTTCCACGTTTGGAACTTTGCGGAGCAGTATTTTAGCGCAGTTGATGCAGTATACTAAGGACGTTTTGGCTGTTCCCGACATTAAGATATTTACTTGGACCGACTCCCGCCAAATGAACTACGTTCGTGGCCAACAGAGTGTCCGAAATTCAGCGGTTAGTGGGGATCGATTGCTGGGGACATGTCGCAACGCTTCATAACCTAGCCGATCTGGCGTCTAGAGGTGTTTATCCAGCAGAACTGACGTCATTGGAGACTTGGTGAATTGGTCCTGAGTTCTTACGCAGTCAATGGGCTTTTGATTTCCGCATCAACCTGCTGACATCGAAACTGACGAGGAACGACGTACGGTTAAGGTACTAAGCGCTCAAGTCAGTCAGGATGATCGCATACTTCAAACCATCTGCGACTGTTCGAATTTGTTGAAGGTGATTCGAGTTATCGCCACATGTTGACGTTTCGCAACAAAATGTCGACGCAAAGCAATTTCTGATGGTCCGTTTAGTCCAAACGAATTGGAAGCAGCGCGTATCATCGTCGTAAAGGCCGCACAGAAAGAGATGTTCAAAGCAGAGCTTCAACAAATTTTGGAAACCTCGAAGATACCCAAGTCACTCAAAACTTTGAACGCATTCGTTGATGCTGATGGACTTTTGAGAGTTTGAGGACGCTTGGAGAATTCTTTCTTCCCCTACCACGCGCAACATCCGATACTACTTCGAAATAGTCACCATTTTACGAAGATGGTTGTCAGAGATGCCCATAAGAACACCTTGCATGGCGGCATCCAACAGATGATCAATTACATCCGTCAAAAATATTGGATTGGGCAGATACGAAGATGTGTAAAGTATCAACTTCATAGATGCACTTCTTGCTACCGGCAAAAGGCATCGGAAATGCAGCAGTTGATGGCAAATCTACCTGCACCTAGAGTCCAGATGTCACGACCGCTCAGTCATACTGAAGTTGACTACGCAGGACCAATCCAAATAAAAAGCTGGAAAGCTCGAAGTGCTAAAATACTAAAGGGGTATTTTGCAGTATTTATCTGTTTGGCAACAAAGGCCAATTACTTGGAAGTCTTGTCTGGCCTGACTACCCAAGCATTTTTAGCAGCATTTCAACGGTTTACGGCCAGGAGAGGTAGCTGCAAACAAATCTACAGCGATTTTGGAACAAATTTCGTCGGCGCTAATAACGAATTAGCCAAAATGTTGAAGGACGCGAAGCATGATTTTAAAGAAATTGCCGAAAACCTTGCAAATCAACAATTGGCACTTTATTCCCCCAGCTTCTCAACACTTTGGTGGATTATGGGAAGCGGGAGTGAAATCGGTGAAATACCATATGAAGCGAGTTGTTGGAACCGAAAGGCTTACTTTTGAGGAGCTCACAACGCTTCTAACTCAGATAGAAGCGTGCTTGAATTCGAGACCCTTATGCCCGCTCTCCGACAGCTTAGATAATTTGAATGCGCTAACTCCTGCGCATTTCCTCGAACGCGAATCGTTACATGCTGTGCCACAAGGCGAATTCAACAACAACATCACGTATATCGACCGATGGAAGAAAGTACAAGCGCTGGCGGAAAGGTTTTGGAAGAATGGGGGCTCCGAATATCTTGCGCGATTGCAGCAACGTCCGAAATGGACTCAAATACAAGAAGCTCCCAAAATAGGAGACCTAGTCTTGCTCAAGGATGAGCAAGACTAGCTCCGACGTATTGGAGCCTTGCCCGAATCGAGAACACTCATGCGGGATCGGAAAACTAATTCCTAAAACATAAGCTACGGTATCCGAAACATCGACAACAAAAATGAGTATGCTGTTTTCAAAAACACAAAACACTTTAAATTTAAGTCGAATTTCATTCAATTCGTCATTCAACACAACAATCAACCCATCTGTAAAACACCTGTAATGTTATCCTAAACACAGCAATCAACACATCTATACGGAAAAATTAAATAAAATCATCATCACAACATATCTTTAAAATCACCTGAAAAGCTGTTCAGAAAAAGAATAAAACAAACAACAGTCTTGTTAAAATTTCTTTATTCAAAGATATAACAATTTACAAAATTGCACGAAAGGCAATCGACGCAATTCAACTTTAATGCTGTGCTGCAACAACGCACACACAAAATCAAACCTAAAATATAAAAGAAGCTAAACACAACTTATTCTAAAAAACTTAAGCTACAATAAATCAAATTCAATCTAAATCAAATTGATAAAAAACATCATTTTTAAAAATATCTATACATGATGTTCAATGGGAACATCGAAAACAGAGTCGAGAAACACCGCACGTCAAAATTAAAAATTCCCGTTGGCAAAACAAAAAAAAAATCGTCGTCGACAAGACACATTTTAATAAAAAATTTTTCTGCGCACTGCAATCTGCAACTCGTAATTTAACAAATTAATAAATTATCATCGGCATAAAACACAAAATGCACTTGCCATTTTTTAAATACAAAAAAAAAAGAACACGATCGAAAATTGAACCTTTTCGACTAGAAAAGGATGGCACTTGGTCACGACAAATATGCCTTTGCCATTGAACAAGTACACACACACATACAATATATCTTCATTAAAAAAACTTTTCTTACGCGCGACCCCGAAATCCGCGAATTCAATTGTGACTGCACAATTTTTACACACACACATCTACATGCAGAACAAAATCGAAATTAAAAAATTTAAATTAAAATAAAATGGCATGATATTAAACACACACAGCATAAACACTACAAACACACAAAACGAATAAATTTTAATAAAATATAATGTAAAATCAAATATTTAAATAAAAACAACTAGAAAGAACTCATCCTTGAACACATGGCCTCCATTGACCATTAGCCAATATGAAAATTGCGGGAAATTCGTCGCAAATTATTTCATCCATCCCAGCATCAATTCGCAGCAAACTACAGCATCAGTTCAACACAAATTCAACTTAGAAAAAAGACACAATTAAAATAACACTCACTTTTAATTAAAACCACGATTAAATTCTCGAAGAAAGCATGCCGGCACCATGCTTCTTCACACCTTCACTGCAAAATACAATATTGAATTTACATAAGAACAAGCAACAAGGAAGAATGAAACACACGATGAATGGAAATACAACTTACGCAAGGCAATGCATACAACCGATGCAGTACACATGCCAAAGTGAAAGCCAACAATGTTAAAAATTTCTCATTAGTATCTTTTTTTTTTTTTTTTATAATATACGCGCACATCAAGGGGTTATTAATACCCTTATAATGTTATTAACACAGTGCGAGCGGTTAAGAAGGAAGTAAAGGATAAGAAAGGAGGTGCCGATGCACATTATTTTTAAACATCTGTGTATTACAATGAGAGGGGAAAACAGAGTCAGGTAAAGCATTCCACAACCGAGTAGTACGGCTAAAGAATGAATCTCTATATTTCACTGAACGACCGAAATTGGGCTGAAGGTAAAACTGATTTGCATTCCTTGCGAGGCGTGTATTGCGTTTAAATTGCTTAAGGGGAGGAATGCAACTGGCTATTTCGTCCGAGCATTATTTGTAAAAAAAACCTATAGAAAAGAGAGAGAGACATGAAACATTACGACGATGATCAAGACAATCAATTGATTCAACAATTGAACTATCACCTATCATTCTTAATGCTCTGTTTTGAACCTTATCGAGTAGGCACAATGATGTTTTAGGAGCACCTGACCAGATATGTGAATTGAACTCTAACTTAGGACGGATGTAGGCTTTATAAATAGCAGCCAGATCAGAATTGGTGAAAAATTTCGTGCACCTTTTAAGGAAACCTAAGCATTTAGCAGCATTTTTGGCGACTTCAAATATGTGGTCATTCCAACGAAGATCATCGTTGACACACATACCAAGTACTGACAGCTTTTCGGTGTCTTCGATTCAGGTACCATTCATGGATAATGGCAATGGGGGAATGTTAAGCTTCAACGACAAGAGACAGCATTGAGTTTTGTAACCTGACGTACAAACCTTTTTGAGTACTGTGCCTTTCGATTACCTTCGCTCCTCTGTGTTGTCTTCTCCGTTTTGTCTTGTAGCAAAAGATCTTTGTGTATTTAGTTTTAACAAACGAAATCAATATTATTTTTATTCTCTACTTTGATTTTAAATGAAATTGAAATTTACATTTACTGAGATTTACATTTAGTTTTTACAAGGCAATTTATATTTAGTGGTGGCACGTCTGTTCATTGCTAGTGTCAGATTAAGAATGAACAATGGCCGTCTGTCTGGCAGAAAGCCGGAAAGAGTTTTTGTGCACATCTCGCGCATGCGCATTTCGAGTCATTTCGCTAGTTCAGGTGTAGTTGCGTTCAGGTGTTGTTGCATTTAGGTATTGTTGCGTTCAGCTAATTTTCGTGTTCCATTTTTGTATGTAGGTAACGTAGGTTCGCTACAGTTTTCGAAGCATTGAATTCTACTCGGTTCATAAGACCCCATGAAACAATGCTGTCAAGGTCAGAATTCAATGAGCTTATCATACGCAACCGTTCCATTTCCACGTCCGAGGAGCAGGGACGAGAATTTGGAAACGAATATGAAAAGCTGAGGGTCGAGTCGTCAGAAAAATAGTTAAGCGGATTAGAAGTTTCAGACAAGAGATCATTAATGAAAATGAGGAAGATAGTCGGAGACAAAACGGAGCCCTGGGGCACACCAGCATTTATGAAGTGGGTATCAGACTTGAAGCCATCCAATACAACTTGTATTGAACGGTCGGAAAGGTAATTTCTAATCCAACGAAGAAGAGACTCATCGATATTAAAAGCACGCATTTTCGATAAAAGAGCTTGATGCCAAACTCTATCAAATGCCTTAGAAATATCAAGCGCAATAATCTTACTTTCTCCAAAACAATGTAAAGATTGGTTCCACTTTTCGGTGAGATAAGCCATCAAATCTTCAGTGGACCGTTTGCTACGAAAGCCGTACTGACGGTCATTAAGAAGCTTTCGTTCTTCAAGATATTTCATAAGTTGGCGGTTTATCAACGTTTCCATGACCTTGGAAAGAAGGGACGTTAGTGCAATTGGACGGTAATTGGAAGGGGAGGAAGATTCGCCTTTTTTAGGGACCGGCTGGACAAATGCAGTTTTCCATCTGCTCGGAAAAATCCCAGCAGAATAGGAAAGATGGAAAAGTTTACGCAGTGGTTTTGCCAGCGTAGAAGAACACCTCTTCAGAATAACGGCGGGGATACCATCTGGACCAGCGGATTTATGTATGTTGAGATCTTTAAGGACTCTCGCAACCAAGCGAGTTCGAAAAAATATCTGCTGCATTAAAGAATTTGCAGACTCGAGCTCAGGTGGAGCCAATATGCTATAAGGAAGTGTCGAGTTGGCAGCAAATTGAGCTGCCAGCAAATTGGCTTTGTCGATGGAGCTGACATACGGAGAGTCATTGAAGACGAGCGTTGGGACCGATGATGTGGTCGAGTTCTTAATATTCTTAACAAAAGACCAAAAGTTTTTACACAATAGTATTTTTTGCCTTACCTTTTGGTCATATAAAAACTTGGTCTTCTGTATGTGAGTATTGCAGGCGTTCCTGTCGCACTTAAACTTATTTCTGTTTTCTTCTGTAGGGTCATTTTTAAAAATCTGAAAACATTTTTCTCTTTCCCTAATCATCTCCCTAAAGCTCGAATCGAACCACGAATTTTCTTTGGGGATGATGCTCTTTGATCTATGCGGAACAAAGTTAGTCATGCCGTTGAGAATTACGTTAGATATCATATCAGCTGATGCATCCACGTTACAGTCGAGAAAGCACAATGACCAATTGAAATTTCGAAAGAAATTATTCAGGCCGTCCCAATTGGCTTTCTCATATTGCCATACAGTTCTTTTTGTTACTTTTTCTCTTTTTACTGTGACTGAAACCGGGAAATCTACCGATATGACACAATGGTCCGATGTGCCCAGAGGTGATGACACTTTAACCCTGTATTTTTCGGGATGAGAATTGAGAAACAAATCTTATGTGTTGGCCGAATGGTCAGAAATATCTGGAACCCGAGTGGGCTCATCAACAAGCTGAGTTAAAAGATTTAATTCAGCAAAGATCTCAACATACCAGAATGACGAAGCCACCCAGAATTGTGTACATTGAAATCACCCGCAATGGGGATTTCAGTGCGAGGATAGAGGGAAACAATTCTTGTAATGGAGTCAGATAGCGCATCGAACTCGTTAGAAGTTGAATTACTATCTAAATTGGGGCTTCTATAAATAAAACAGTAATGGATGATATGCTTATTGGCGGTGAGTTTTAACCACATGAAGTTAAAGTTCGAATTTGAACAGAGGCCGTACTGTGGTAGAAATTGATAAGCAACATCATTACGGATATACACGGCGAGGCCAAGGATCAGAATCCGGACCCAGCTGTGTTTTACTCAGTGCCAAAACAGCTGGCCTGCATTTAGCAGTGTGAGCGTACACTGAACAAAAATTTGATCTCAGCCCCCGGATGTTGCTAAAATCAACATTGAAAATACCCCTCATTGCAATACACAGAAATAAAAAAACAAAATACAGTAGACACTCGATATAGTGAAGTAATAAAAACCAGCCACTTTCTCTATTTGGAGACTGTTCACTATTTCGAGCGGGTGGCTAGAAACGCTTTCCAAAGTTAAATTTGATCACAAATGCACATTTTGTTCAGTGTCAAGCTAATTATATTTATTTAATCGATAAACAAACACTTTAATCAAGTTGAAACAGCTAAAAACAAAAACAATTCATAATACATACTTATATAAAATAATATAAAACAAAAACATTTTAACTCATAAAAAAAGAAAAATTTACATAAATGTACATAGATATTACATGTACAAACTAGCATCTTTTTTCTCTATAACAATACAATTTTTGGAAAGTAGTTTGTTACTTTTGTCTGCTGTTGTACAAAAGTGAAAACACAGCAAGAACTTGTGTTCTACTGCGTCAAATGACTACTTTCTTTTGTGATTCAGTGTGAGATATACATGAATGAACGGTAAAATTTGTTCAAAGGCAGTCGACATGCTGTAGACGCATTACAGCTGTGATATTCTTGTTCAAATCTGAGAAAAATTATGTCTTCAATCTATCGAGATCTTTATTGTTCACTATTTAGAGTATTGCATGTAAGATTTTGGGTGTTCACTATACTGGATAGTTCACTCTTCCGAGATTCACTATATCGAGCGTCTACTGTACTAACAAAGACAACTAAGTCAAACCATCAGGTGAAGTTCCCAAAGAAAAAATTCGCAGAGCTAAAAATTTCACATCTGTCAGGGTTGAATGCCAAAAAGTAAGAGAAGAACCGCGTATCATGGATGACGTTTCCGGGCAGGCCGGCAGTGTTCACACCATCGCGAAGTTGGGCGCGGTTGAGTATGTATCACTCACTCCAGCACCAGAGATGTGCAAGGAGGAGTGATACATACTAATGAACCGTAGATGGCGTGAACATTACCGGCCCCCTTGGCATATAGTGCCAAAAGAAATTTATATGTACTTCTAATAGTTATACAATTTTAACATATAATAATAATTAATTTATAAATTCACGGGTTATAAAATACAAAATGGTTGTAGAACAACGATCTGATTTCATTTGATTTCTTATTATGTTCTCAGTTGTGTACTCAGTTGTGTACCCAGTTGTGTGTGCGGTTTTAGAGGTTAAAAAAACAAAGTTTAAATTGAGTTTATAGATACTTCATCTAAAATATATATAAGTTTATAGATACTTCATCTAAAATATGACTGTATTGAATTACGACAATTCATTTGTTCCTTGGTTCAATCATTTATAGGCAAACGACAAAGTTTGACTATTGGGCGAGTAAATTCACCAAATCGCGTTTTTATTGTTGCCACCCGCACTCTACCATCTGGGCAGGGAATACTTTAATTATACGACCCATACACCAATCAGTGGATGGTAGGTTTTCCTTTTTAATTAAAACAAAATAACCGATTTTAAAATCTTCAGTAGAGTGATGCCATTTTGTTCGTTTGTGAAGCTCTTTGATATATTCTTCCTTCCAACGTTTGGTAAATTCATGCTGAATTGATTTGAGTTTTTCCCAGCGGTTTATGAGTGAAAGAGATTTTTTTCGGGTAACAGTTCAGCAAAAGTTAAAAGCGGAGCTCCGGTCAGGAAATGACCTGGGGTTAACGCTAATAGGTCGGTAGGTGCATTCGACATAGAACATAAAGGTCGCGAGTTTAAGCACGCCTCTATGCGAGCTAATAGTGTAGCGAATTCTTCGAAAGAAAAATGAGTATGAAGTCCGATCTTACGAAAGTGAGTTTTGAAACTCTTTACCCCGGCTTCCCAGAGCCCACCCATATGGGGAGTACCTGGGGGAATGAAATTCCAGTTCAAGCCTTGAATCCCATATTTGGCTAAAGTGAATTCTAGAAATGATGAATGAAGCTTTTTAAACTCATTTTTTAACGCCGTGTCGGCGCCAACGAAATTGGTTCCATGGTCTGAATATACAGAATGCGGAAGACCCCGCCTTGCAACAAGCCGAGCAAAGGCAGCTAGGAAAACTGCCGATGACAAATCGCTGGCGGCTTCCAGATGTATGGCTTTCGTTGAAAAGCATACGAAGAGGCATGCATAGCCCTTTGTCAAACGACAATTTCTACCCGTGAAACTTTTGATTGTGAAAGGTCCCTCGAAATCTATTCCGGTATTAGTAAAGGGAGGAGAGTAATAACAACGTTCATCAGGAACAGCTGCCATCAATTGTTGACCTAACTGTTTTCTGTGGATCGCACAGGTCTTACACTTATAAATATGAGATTTTACAAGAATTTTTACTTTCGGTATCCAATAAGCTTGACGAATCATCCGTATCATTAAGGCGTTTCCACCATGAAGTGGAATCCAAAGTAGGATTCAAAGATAAAATTGGTCTTTTTGAACTGATACTGCGGTTTGTAGACGGAGCTTTGAATTCTTCGAAGAAAATGGATTGCTGACATTGACCTATTAGACGTTGTTGAACGAATTGAATTTCTGGTTGAGTAATACGAATGGAATCAAACGAAATTGGTTTGAATTTCTTCGGAAATTTTATGCGAATGTAACGATAAACATATGAGAGAACTCTCAATGCCCGTGGTAACGACGAAAATCTCGACAAGATATCGATATCGCTAAAGGCAGTAAACGTCAAAATTGTTTGCGGAGGAAGAGAAATGAGGCGATGCTGTACGAATTGAATTTCAGGAAGAGTGATACGGCATGAATTACAAAAAATTGGTTCAAATTTCTTTGGAAACCTTTTACGAAGAAAGCGATAAACATAAGATAGGATTCTTAAGGTACGTGGTAAACACGGAATCCTGGATAAAATATCGTTAGGCTCGTTTATCCAGGAAGGGCCTTTCCACCATAGATCACTATCTTTTAAAACCGATGTAGTGAAACCCCGAGTAGCGAGATCTGCAGGATTATCGCCAGATCTATCATGATTCCAGTTTCTGTTGCCAACATTTTCGATGATTTCGCTTGTTCGATTTGCGATGAAAGTTTTCCAAGTCCCTGGATGTTTTCTGAGCCATGCTAGGACCACAGAAGAGTCGGACCAGAGAAATATTTGATAATATTCGACTGATATTTGCGGATGATAGGTCTTAACAAGTCTCGAAAGAAGAAGAGCCCCACAGAGTTCTAATCTAGGAAGTGAAATAGATTTTATTGGCGCGACTTTGGACTTTGCGCAAACTAGATGTGAACGTATGCTTCCATCATTGTGCTGAACTCGTACGTAAAGACAAGCAGCATATGCTTGTTCCGATGAATCGCAAAACCCATGGAACTGAACATTTCCAGAAGGAGTGTATTCCATCCATCTTGGTATTTGAATCAACTGGATTTCACTGAACGACTCTACAAAGGCTTTCCACTTCAGAAAAGTGTTGGACTTTAGGAGCTCATCCCATTCAGTTTCTTCGATCCAGATTTGTTGCATAAGAATTTTTGCGGTGACTATAATCTAGGCTAACCAGCCCGCAGGATCAAAAAGCTTGGAAATTTCGGAAAAAACTTCACGTTTGGTAGGAGTCGTAGAAAATCTGATAGGCTGAGTGGTGAAGTAGAAAAAGTCGTCTTTAGCGTTCCAACGAATCCCTTTCGTGGTGCTGTCAGAATCAATTTTTAAAAAGTTTTCGTTTAAAACGTGATCAGAAGGGAGATGATCTAATAGAAAAGATGAATTCGAAGTCCACTTACGAAGTGGGAAGGCAGCAGAGTTGAGTGCTTCAATAACTTCGAGTTGGATACTTTTCGCCGTTTGAAGATCATGCGCACCAGAAAGCAGATCATCAACGTAAAAGTCGGATTCAATGACTTTTGCTGCAAGTGGATATTTAAGCTGAACATCCTTTGAAAGTTGCTTGAGTGTTCTGATAGCTAAGTATGGAGCACAATTCACCCCAAAGGTTAGGGGAGAGTGGGGCACATTTGAACACGTGGCACATTTGAACACTGCTTATTAAATTTTAGTTTATTACTGTTTTTCAAAAGTAATTCAATATTTTAAGCTGGCAACAATGTATCCTTAAACGTCATTGACGTTCCGTGCTTTGTTCAGTCGGCTTTCAGATCTATAGGTGGAAGGTGGTTTTTTAGTGCTTGTGCGTTATATTTGGTTTTTTTTAGTTGTAAGGGTGTTTACAAATTTTAGTGCGCGATATAAAACCAGGAAATAAATTTTGTTAACAGTAAATAAATTTGGAACCAAGTCACGGTGAGTTTTTAAATTAATATGTTTTAGTAAAGTAGTTAAAAAACATTTTATGGCTTTGAAACAGTTGGGGCAGATTTGAACAAGTGTGTTGGGGCACGATTGAACATGTTCAAAACTGCCCCGATCAGTTTCTTCCACATATTTTTAGATCTTTCACTGTATTTTAGTCAATAAATGGGTTCAATGTTTCAATTTCTTGTCTTAAAGGGAATAATGGTGCGCACTTATAAGAGAAAAAAATCCACAGTAGTCAATGAAGATGATGTTAAAAGTGCTATAACAGCAGTTTTGGATAAAACAATGTCATTAAGAGGGTCTGCTGCTGCCTTCGGAATATTGCCAACTACATTGTATTACCGTATTAAAAAGTTAACAAGTAAAAAGGAGCCACAAAACTTAAAATTTTCAAGCAAATATTCAACACAGCAAGTTTTTACTAATGGTGAAGAAAAGATGCTTGAAAAATATTTGATACGAAGCTCGAAGATGAATTATGGACTGACCAAAATTCAAGCTCGAGTATTAGCTTTTGAATACGCCATATTGTTGCAAAAATGTCCCGAAGCATGGAGAGAAAATCAAATGGCTGGAATTGAATGGATTTATGGCTTTATGAAGCGTCACTCAGCGCTTTCAATACGAAAACCAGAGAATACAAGTTTGTCAAGGGCTACTAGTTTTAACCAGGAGAATCTTGAAGAATTTCATTCAAATTATGAGAGAGCACTCGGTAAGTTTAACTTTACAGCTGATCGGATTTTCAATTTGGATGAAACCGGGGTCACTACAGTAGTTCAAGCTCCAAACGTCATTGCACAAAAAGGGCAAAAACAGGTTGGACAATCTGTTTCTGCTGAGAGGGGCCAATTAATTACTATGTGTGCTATTGTAAGTGCAATTGGTAATACTATACCTCCGGTGTTCATATTTCCGCGGGCTAGATTTCATGACACAATGCTTAATGGAGCACCAACTGGTAGCGTTGGTTACGCTAACAACCCAACGAGTGGTTGGATGACTGGAGGACTTTTTGTTAAAGTTCTTGAGCACATTCAGAAATCCACAAGATGCACTAAATCAGACATGATATTACTTTTACTGGACAATCATGAAAGCCATTGCACAATTGATGCCATTAACTTTTCCCGTGATCATGGTATAGTCCTAGTTACTTTTCCTCCCCATTGCACTCATCGCCTTCAGCCTCTTGATGTTGCTGTTTTGGGACCCTTCAAGCAGAAACTATCGGTAGCACAAAACGACTGGCTACTTAACAATCCCGGCAAAACAATAAGAATACACGATCTTCCAGCTATTGCAAACACTGCGTACATGGCTTCCTTTATTCAAAAGAATATAACCTCTGGCTTTGCTAAGCCAGGCATTTTTCCATTTTCAAGGAGTGCATTCACTGAAGAAGACTTTCAGTGTTCAGAGGTCACAAATCGAAAATTGCCTGAGTCTGCTGAAGTCACGAATGAAAATATTGAGCCATTGTCGAATGAAGCCGATTGTCCAGCTCATAATATGATTACAACACCCACTGACATAATTTCCCCTGAAATTGCAAGGCCTTATCCGAAAGCTGCCCCAAGGAAAACCACAACTCGAGGCCGAAAGAAAGGAAAGTCGCGGATACTTACCGAAACCCCTGAAAAAAATGAAATTGAAGATGCCTATTTAAAACGCCAAAAGAGTCTGAAAAAAACACCAATTCTGCCTTTAATTAAACGCCTTAAAACCTCCAAACCGCAAACCAAAGCTAATAACTTAATAGAATCTAGCTCGGGTTCAGATGAAAGCTTCTAAGTTAATGATGACACCGATCTTGATTTCGATTTTGCAAACGATTCTTCGTTTGAAGAACTACGAGTAACAGAACAAGTAGAAAACGAGGAATCATTTGATTTGAGTTATGAGAATTTAGATCAAGGTCGATTTCATTTTGGCAGAATGCTCCAATGAAAAGAACAATAAAAAACTAGCTTTTGTAGGCAAAATCAAAGAAAAAATGGAAATATGAACAGCATTGATTTTATGAAAAAGAAGCCTGAATCCTTCAAATTCTTTTTTCCTGATCTCGAAGACAGCTCCATTATAAGCGGGATAGAAATTAAAGCCAAGCTGCCTGAACCAATTAATGCCCCAGGTACATCAAGAACATCCGCATTTTTATCGTTTGCATTTGATTTTTCAAAATACCTGTTGGGTTGAAGATAAATTATTCTACTCTTAATAATATGTATACCTACTATATTCTATGTTTTCTATGTTATGTTTAAATAAGTTTTTGTTTTTTCAACTAATGAATGTGATAATTGAAGTATAAATTTTATTTTTTATGATTTTTTGTTACTTCTTGATTCCTTGAATGTGATGTCATTTTTATTTTTATTTTTTAAGTTTTTTTATCCTTTACTAATAAAACTGATAAAAACAGTAAAAATTTAAAGTGTTATTCAATCACTAAAACGAAATAATACCGCTGTTCAAAAGTGCCCCTTCGAATTTCAAAACTGCCCCATACATAGGGCACTTTTGAACATAAGCATGTATATTGGTTAAAAATTAAAATTTAATAAAAATATGTTCATAAATGAACCAAATATTATTTGAAATCGCAGTTCAATAGCATTGTTCCATGTAAGTAAGCTTTACACATCAATAAATCGAACATGTATGGTTCCAGCAGCTGTGAAAGCAAAAAGTGTTCAAATGTGCCCCACTCTTCCCTACAGTAAGAAGCTCGTAATCTACAATATTTTCTACTGGTGAAGTTCTATATAAAATTCGTTGAAATTTTGTTTGATCGGGGTGTACCAAAATCTGCCGGTACATCTTTCCGATGTCGGCGTTGAAGGCATATTTGAAAAATCTTCATTTGAGTATTAGTGAAGGTAAATCACTTTGGAGCGTAGGTCCTGCATAAAGACAGTCATTGAGACTCCTACCAGTAGACGTGGAGCTAGAAGCGTTAAACACTACTCTTACCTTGGTAGAGTGGCTCTCGGGCTTGAGCACTGCGTGGTGTGGCAGATAATAGGGGTGTGCATTACTGCTATTATGCTTTTCATGAAACGTTAATTTGCACATATGATTGAGCGTTAGGTATTCGGTAAGCACCTGAGAATATTTATTTTGAAGATCAGGCTTATTTTGAAGATTGCGTTCTGTGCGACAGAATTGTTGAAATGCAATATTTCTCGAGTTTCCTAGTTGAGACGGTTCAAAATCAGGCTTAAAAGGTAAGCTGACCACATATCTTCCATCGGGAAGTCTAAACGTAGTGTTTGCATAAAGGTGTTCACAGTATTTATCGGATTCCGAAGCAAAATGTTTTCGTTCAGAAAGCTCTTCCCCCTCAAAAAAGTTTTTGATGCTTTCAGTAAGGGGTTCATTCTCCTTTATACTCGTAGAAAAACTTTGGACTGTGGTAGGAATTGGTCCGGAAAGGATCCAACCGAAAACGGTTTTTTGACCTAAAAGTGACTTCGAAATCTGTTTAACACCATCGCGTATAATGCTTGGATAAAGATCTGCTCCGATAAGCAAATTCACTTGAGAACAATAATTGAAGTTTGGATCTGTTAAACAAACTCCTTCTAAATCATGAGAATCAATTAAAGAAAATGATGTACTAGGTAAATTATTTGTAAGTTTCTTAAGAATAAGTGCATTTGTTGTTATTAGTTCGCTTGGATCTTCACTATTGATTATTGAAATGAGGCATTTTTTATTAGATTTGGCTGTCTGAGCACCACTAACTCCTAATATCGAAATGTCCGAATCTTTAGTTGGCAAGTTTAGACGCTGTTGAGTTGCTTCCGTGATAATAGAAGACTCAGAACCGGGGTCAATTAAGGCTCTTATTCGATGAATACCATCTTGACCGCGGACATCAACTAAAGCTGTCGCAAGTAAAACTCTTCGAGTAGCTATGACAAAAAAATTTTGTTGTTTTTCTTGTTGGGTATCGGAAGATGAAATGGACTGTATTTGTGGAGTTGAATTACGATCGGAGGTATTTGCGACGTCAGCATTGCGATCCAAATTAAGGAAATGAGAGTGCGAGGTACTTGATGAGTCATTGTGAGGTATAAAAGGTTGCGAATTTTTGTTTAAATAACTTGAATCGGCCTGAGAATTGTTTGTTATGTGAAGTAAGGAGTGGTGTCGTCGATTACATGTATTGCAGGTGTATTTGCTAGCACAATGATTGAGAACATGATTTAATGACAGGCAGTTGATACACATTTTGTTTTTTCTTATAAGTTCAATTCTCTCTAGCACTGGCAATTTTAAGAATTGTGGACATTGACGGATATAATGCTTCCCAGAGCACGCTTTGCATACAAATTCTTGTGCCTTTGTGTGAAAAAGATTAACATGTTTCGGATTTTGAGAATAGGACTTAGTTGGTGCATGACTATGTTGTCTGGATGCCATTCTAGATTTGTTGGATGAAGTTTGCGATGAGGTGGTATCAGAAATAGATTCCAAAACTTGAAAACGGTTGCTCAAAAACTTATCCATTTCTTCCCATTTAGGAATTTCTGTAGGATTGGAAAGTGACTGTTCCCATAAAGCGAGTGTGGTGGGGGGCAGTCGATTAGCGCAAGCAAAGATAAGAATTGGATCCCAATTTTTAGTGCATACATCTTGTGCATGGAGTTCTGACCTACAATCATTTATACTTCTTTGAAGAGTCTTAATAGCAGAAGAAACTTCATCCTTAAAACTAGGAAGGTTGAATAAAAGTTTTATTTGGTTATTAACCAAAATTCTCTGGTTTTCATACTGTGTCCGTAGTGCTTCCCAAGCTAGTTCAAAACTTGCATTGGTTAAGGGAAATTTACTAACGGTGTCATGAGCTTCATCACTTGTCTTCGCTCTCAAATGAAATAATTTTTCGACAGCGCTCAACTTTGGGTGATCATAGTATACGGCTTTAAACATGTCGCGGAACGACGGCCATGAAACATAACCTCCCTTTAATACCTGGGTATCACAGGGTGGTAGCTTTAAATAGTGCGAAAAGGACGACTTTTCCACTAAAGAAGCATTAGAATTACTCGAAGATGTCAAAAGTGTTTTGAACTCTTCCTTCTGTAGATTTACTTGGATTTCTAAAAACAGACCTAAGCATGATATATATGTTTCATTAGAACTTGAGTATTTCCTTTCAAGTGTTTCTATATCTGCTCTATCCTCTGATGGAGAGCGAAGGCATTTGGTATAGTTAGACTTTGCCTCAGACCACAAACTTTTTAGCTCTTCTTTACGAGCTTCTATTGTAGCTAGAGTACGATTTTTGACTGGGATCTCCTTTGCATTAGAAAAATATTTGACCAACTGGTCAGCGGAAAGAATAAAATCGTTTAATAAAGACATTTTAGATCGAAGTTATAAATTATTTCTAAAGGATTTAATTTGAAAATGCATTCTGCAAAGGCAGTAAATTGAAATAATTATTTCAAACTAATTTCCCAAAAAACCTTGGAAGAACTTAAAAAAAAAACCGCAAAAAGGCAACGAATTAAATAATTTCCTCCCCCAGGCAGTGGCAACACTCTTTTCATGAACAAAGTTCCAAACCAATTAAAACGAAATAAAATTGAACCAGCGAAAAAATGGATGTGCAAGCAGGGTTGTGCAACATAGGCACCAATGCAAATTTTTGATTTTTATTTTGACTTTGTTTTTTTTTTTTGTTTTTTCTAAATACCAAAAGCACACACAATTGTATTGTTAAGAAGTAACCAAAAACTGTTTTATTTTATAATTCAGTACAGAGAGTTTTTTCTAACCTAACCCGACGCCGACCACGCTATTCAAATCTGACACAATCTCTCTCCTTTCTTTGACGTTTTTCCCTCGCTATCAAAGTGACAGTCGAATAGATCTGTTTCTTTTGCATATAGGTTTTCGTTACATTACCCCCTTTTTTGCGCTTAAGGCTCCGCATTGAGCTGATGGAACTGTTTCAGGCGGTTGAAATGAACGATTTTTTCTGTTCTTCCTTTCCGGATGCGGTAAACGACGTCGGAAATTTTTTGAAGTATCTCGTAAGGACCATCCCAATCTGACTGCAGTTTTGGACTTTTACCTTTTGTTCGTTTCGGATTATGTAGTAGAACTGAAGTCCCAGGGGTAAAAGTTAGCTTCGTGCTCCGTAAGTCGTAACGATGTTTCATATTTCAGCTGCCCTTCTCTAATCGATAGCGAACGATGTTATGTGCCTCTGACAATCGATCCCGAAGTCTTTTTAAGAACTCGCTGCTGGTTTCGCTTTCCTGTTGAGGTAACGCCCAAATATTTTCCGCTGGGAGACGAAGTTCACGCCCCTAAATCAGCATAGCAGGGGTTTCACCTGTGACATCATGAACGGCGGTTCGATAAGCCAGCATCAGAAGAGGCAGATGTTCATCCCAGTCGCGCTGATGTTCTTCGCAGAACTTAGCCAGATAATCCAGTATGGTTCGGTTAAACCGTTCCACCATGCCGTCGGACTGCGGATGCATAGCGGTTGTTCTAGTTTTCTCGACTCCCATGCGTTCCATGGCCTTCCTAAAGATTTCGGACTCAAAGTTTCGACCTTGATCGCTGTGAATCTGCATTGGCATGCCATGACGGGAAAAGACATCATTTATGAGCCGGTTCGCCACAGTTTCGCTGGTTTGGTCTCCTATCGCAAAGCATTCAGGCCATTTTGAAAAGTAGTCCATGCAACACATGATGTATCTGTTTCCTAAATTGGACCGAGGAAGTGGTCCTAAGATATCCACCGCAATGCGTTCGAAGGGAGTGCCAACATTGTAAACCTGTAGTGGAGCCACTTGCCGTGGACTTGTTTTATTCCGAGCTTGGCAAACTTTGCAGCACTTGCACCATATACGAACGTCTTCTGAACATCCACTCCAATAAAACGATCTTTGTAGTTTTTTAAGGGTTTTAGCCGTGCCAAAATGACCACCAGTTGGGCTGTCATGAACCATTGAAAGAATTTGCTGTTGTAGCTGTTTTGGTACGACCGTTTGGTAGACCACATCGTTGCGCTGAAAATGTTTTCTACAGAGAATGGCGTTACGAATACATAAAGTTTCAAACATTGCCCAATAGGACTTTAATATGGGATCAGATTGACTGAGGGTTTTCTTTTCGGGTAGTTGATTTTGTCTTACCCATTCTTTTACCAGTTTAAGTTAAGCATCGGTATCTTGAGTCTTCCCTATATCCTCAATAGCGGCCAGATTAGCTATCAGTGCAACTTCACGTTCTTCTTTACTGTCACAATGTCGACAGGATTGTTGGAGACAAGGTCTCCTTGACAATGCATCAGCGTTTCCGTGGTTTTTTCCTGGACGATGAATAACCGAAAAGTCGTATTCAGCTAATTGTTCCAACCATCGCGCTAGCTGACCTTCAGGTTCCTTAAAATTCATCAGCCACTGTAGGGATGAATGATCGGTTCTCAATGTGAACTTTCGTCCCAGCAAATAAGGTTTAAAATGTTTCAGGGCTTTGATAACTGCAAGAAGCTCTTGTCTCGTTACGCAGTAGTTTGTTTCTGGTTTCGAGAATGTCTTGCTGAAAAATTCTATTGGGTGTTCCACCCCGTCGACAATCTTTGAAAGCACTGCCCCGCATGCAAATTTACTTGCATCAGTGTCTACAATGAAGTCATCCGTTTCTTCTGGTAACTCTAATGTTGGAGCTCTGAGCAAACTCGATTTAATTTTTTGAAAAGCCTGCTCACATTCAGGAGTCCATGAAAAGGGTTTCATTTTTTCAGTTAACTTCGTAAGGGGCTTAGCGATTTCTGAGAATGATCGTATAAATCTTCTGTAGTAAGCGGCAAATCCTAAAAATGTCTGAATTTCGCTTTTACATCTGGGAGTGGGCCAACTGGAGACCGCCTCGGTCTTGGCTGGATCGGGAGAAATGCCGAGATCTGAAACGAAATGGCCCAGATATAAAACTTTGTTACAGAACAGCTTACATTTTTGGGGAGCAACTTTCAACCCAGCTTCTATTAGTCGTTCGCAAATAGTTTCAAGGTTCTGAAGTAGTTCTTCAAATGTTTTACCGTGAATTACCAAATCATCCAAATAAACTTTACATATGTCGAATAGCCCTTCTAGGATGGTTTCCATAAGCCGCTGAAATGTCGCAGGCGCATTACATAAACCAAAAGGCATGCAATTGAATTCCCAAAGACCGTCCCCCGTGCTGAAAGCGGTTTTTATTTTAGATGCTTCGTCTAATTCAACCTGCCAATAACCTGATTTAAGATCTAGAGTTGCAAACCATTTCGATCCGGCCATCGAGTCAAGTGCATCCGCTCTTTGCATCGGATAGCTGTCCTTTACCGTCACGTCGTTTAAACGGGGAAAGTCGACACAAAAGCTATACGTTCCATCTTTCTTTCTTACAAGAACCACTGGCGATAGCCAGGGGCTATGCGATTTACGAATTATGCCTTGGCGTGCCATATCGGTAATTAAAGAAGTAGCCAAAGACTTCTTGGACCATGGGAGACGCCGTGGAGGTTGTTTTATTGGAATCGACTTACCCGTATCTATGTGATGTTTTAAAACATTTGTCCGACCGAGTTCGTCAGGACTCAAGGCAAAAACAGTTCGATAACGGAAGAGAAAATCATTAGCTTTTATTTTTTGATCAGCCGATAACGAAGGCGATAAACAAGAGCTTAAATCGTAAGCCTCCACAGTGTTAGAAAAAAGTTTACACGGCGTTGGGATTTCGTCTTGGCACAGGTCACCCAGCAGCGGTACATTTATTTTATTCAGGCGAAGAACGTTAGATTGCAAGTCCACGAGACATCGAAATGAACGAAGAAAGTCAACTCCCAGTATGCAATCTTTTTGAATGTCGGCAACAATAACAGGTATTTGGGTTGTGAACGATTCAATTTGAAACACAACTTGAGTTGTGCCTTTGATTGGTGTGAGATGGCCTGCGATGCCCTTGATGAAAGAAGAGGATGGCTGAAGTTCAGACATTTGGACGGGTGAGAGAACCTTAGGATGGATAACTGTGTGAGAAGCGCCAGTATCCACTACCATATGACATGGGTAAGCCTCGATGAACCCTCGTATGTAGAGTACGTGTCTGTTTAATACAGCTGAGTTTATAATAGAGACGAGATTTGAAGTTGACTCCTGCCTCTCAGAGGCAAGCAGCGGTAGTTTCAAGTTGTTTGTCTCTTGCTGAAGATGATGATTTATTGTTGGAACCGCTGGCTGGTTGCTCTGCACTTTGCAGATGTTAATGGCCTGAAAATTTGGAGAGGCACCGATTACTTCGAATTCCACCATTAAACCCACCTGAATATTTGGAGTTCCTGTTGTTGATATCACTTGCCGTGTATGGAAATAAAGTTTTCTTTATAGTTGAGGACAATCGATGAAGCCATATTTCTTTACAACATGGTACCATTTGACTTTACCTAAATAGCGCACTGGATCGAGGGGCAGATCGTTATCACGGGAGCTTGATTTGTCGACCGAGCGGTTATGGACGTTTAGGGCGTTTGTGTTTTTCGTCAGAGGTGGCCCATTTAAGCTGACGAGTTCCCGTTTCCCGAACTTTCTCTTTCTTCTATCTGGGTAAGTAAAATATTTGCAGATCTCTGCGCGGCTTTCGTGGCGGTACGACTTGACTCTATTCTTAAAGCGAATTCTAAAGCATCGTGTAGCGTTTTAGGTTCTCTCGCGAACTCTACACTGAACTTCGCTATCTGAAATACCATCTAAAAACTGTTGAATGCATAAGCTATCGAGAACATCCCTTTTCATAGTGGGATATACTAAGCGAGACAATCTTTGAACATCGGTTGCAAATTCCACTAATTTTTCACCGTTCTTTTGGTGCCTAGTACGGAAGATAGCGTACGCATTTCCCGACTGCATGGCAATTCCAAAGCGTTTCCGAAGTGCAGTTGTCAGTAGTGAGTAGTGTGAGAGTGTTTCTTTCTCTAATGCTCCCACAAAAGCCAATGCTGTGCCTCTAAGACTTGCAGCAAGAAAGATAGCAGCTTGTTGGTCAGACCATTCGTTGGCTTGCGAAACCATGCTTAGATGTGTCTCGTAATCTTCCCAGGATGATTTTCCATCAAATTCCATGAGGCGAATAACAGGTCTTCTTGTCAGGCTTCCAAAAGCGATTTGCGGCTGGTTATCTGTCGGAGACAAAAGAGAAAAAGTACGGTTAGGTTCTTTTCCGTTGCTCTGTACGTTTGTAGCTAGTCGTGTAGCAGATGTTCCTAGCTGCAAAGAACGATTGAACGATTCTTGGCCTGGAGAACTGGAAAGGTCACCGGGGTGGCGGCACTGCTCTAGGTTGTTTTGTGAACCAACCGCTTGTTCTTGGGGCAACCCTCGTATCCTCTGGTTCGAAGAGTCATCGTTTTGAAGTGGGGAGGTCTGGATACCACTATCCATAAAGACGCGATTTGCAAACGCTGTTGCGTTTAGTGCCGTGCTCTCCAAATCTGATACTCGTCTGGTAAGGTTGCCCGACAATTCTTCCATTCGATTTCCAATATCCTGTATCGCAGTCAAGATCGCAGAATTTTCCATGTGGTTATTCGGTGGGCTACTCATTTTCATGAATTTTTTTTGAGAAACCCCACACCTGACACCAAATGTTAAGAATTAACCAAAAACTGTTTTATTTTATAATTCAGTACAGAGAGTTTTTTCTAACCTAACCCGACGCCGACCACGCTATTCAAATCTGACACAATCTCTCTCCTTTCTTTGACGTTTTTCCCTCGCTATCAAAGTGACAGTCGAATAGATCTGTTTCTTTTGCATATAGGTTTTCGTTACAGTATAATCGAATGTAAGATAATTGATATAAGATATGTATATGGTTACGAAAGAACTTTAAAAATATGAAATTTGAAATCAATGAAAAAAAATCAAAGTTCTTACCATTTTAAAAATTCTCAATTTCTCTCGTTTATTATTATTTTTTTCCGAAAAGCTATGTATCAGTGAATTATACTGATGGTGGTGGTGATGAATGCTGATGACGACGGTGTGGTGACGGCGATGGATGCTGTATGCTGATGACGACGGTGCGGTGCGGCGATGTACATATTATGTTGATGACGACGGCGACGGTGCGGTGGCGATGAGTGTATGTATTATGTTGACGACGATGAAGTTGTGTATGTTGATGACAAATATGGTTGCTATGGAGCCCTGTTGCAGCAGTGAAATTTGCAGTCGTAGAACCGCTGTAAACTCGTCGTCTATGGGTTCAGATGACGACGCACGGTGACGACGACAAATGGTGGATGTATGTGACGAAGAATGTGGTTGCTATGTAGCCCTGTTGCAGCAGTGAAACTTGCAGTCGTAGAACCGCTGTAAACTCGTCGTCTATGGGTTCAGATGATGACGCTGACGACGACAAAAGGTGGATGAATGTGACGAAGAATGTGGTTGCTATGTAGCCCTGTTGCAGCAGTGAAATTTGCAGTCGTAGAACCGCGGTATGTAAATACCAATTTCTGCAGTTGCAGTCGAAGAACTGCACTAAATCGATGGATTGCAATCGTAGAATTGCAAGCTGGCGACAAGCTGGCCGACGACGATGAGGACGATGAATCCGGCTCGAAGGACCAAATGGTTTTGTGGCAATCGAATTTTCCCAAAATCCAACCATTGATTGTCGAGATTGTCTTTGTTTCTTTTAATTTTCTTTTATTTATTAGTTTTTTCTTTTCTTTTAATTTAATAACAAGACAACATACCTTCTAGGAATTATAAATAGTACTTGAAAAAAAGTATATAAATATGCGGGGAAGCCGCCAAAGAAAAAATTCGCAGAGCTAAAAATTTCACATCTGTCAGGATTGAATGCCAAAAAGTGAGAGACAGAACCGCGTGTCATGGATGACGTTTCCGGGCAGGCCGGCAGTGTTCACACCATCGCGAAGTTGGGCGCGGTTGAGTATGTATCACTCACTCCAGCACCAGAGATGTGCAATGAGGAGTGATACATACTAATGAACCGTAGATGGCGTGAACAGTATCTGTTGTACTATTCTTTCGTGTTGTCAATTTATGTTTATTAATGTACTCTACTAATCTCTTTTCTGTCTCGTTACATGTATACATGAGCAAGAAGAGTACCACCGTTGGTAATTATACCAATTAAGGAAGGCAATCAAATGTCAAAGGCCATCTGTGAAGAATCAACTGCACGATGTCGGTACTACAGTTCGAAATCAAATAGGGTGCTCCAAACGTGATTGTACTTGCAACTTTCGGAGGCGGGAGAATGTACGAAAGTACAATGTTTATGAGAAATGTTTAAATTAAATTAGTAATTATTAAATTAGTAAATCGAACAATACTTTAATTAAATAGAATCCACAAACCGATTACACAGAATCAAAGTGGACGTGTTTCTTTTTCTTTTCTTTAGAAAGTTTTTATAAGTAATTTTTTTCCCTAGTTTTTTTATATAAACAAAACCTAGTCAGAACAACTCCTCTAGAGAATACTAACGATATTTTTAATGCCTTCACTAATTATTTTCGAAGCTCTTTCTGTGATACCTCTGTAGTAATCGATGAAAATTACCTTACGTATTTACGTAACTGCTCTCAAATAAGTTTTAATAATATCCTTGTTCATAGTGACAAAATTTTAAAATATTTATCACTTCAGCAAGATGACTTTTCGTCCGGTCCGTATGGAATCCCGCCAATTCTGTTAAAGAAATGCCGTTCCGTAATAATGTTCCCACTTCAAAATCTCTTTCAGCTTTCAATCAAAACCGGCGTTTTTTATCACTCCCGTTTTTAAACAGGGTGATAACTGATAAGATAGAAATAAAAAACTACAGGCCTATATCCAAACTGTCTTACATCCCCAATTTCTTTGAGCAAGTTATTTGTGATAGCCTCTCTTTTTTTACAAAAAATATTATATGCAGACAGCAGCATGGCCTTATGCAAAAAGATCAACGGTAACAAACCTTCTTTCTTTTCTTCACAAATGTTCCAATGCTTTTGAAAATGGGTATGAGCTCGACTGTATGTTTACACTGATTTTTCCAAAGCATTCGATCAACTCTCTCATGATGTTATATTATATAAACTCACGGCTTTTGGATTTCCTACAATATTTATTGTATGGATTTGCTTTTATCTCGAAAAAAGAACGTACCAAGTAAAATTTCGTAACTGCTTTTCGAATCCCTTCAACGCTCTGTCGGGTGTACCACAAGGCAGTCACCTGGGGACTTTGTTTTTCATTATCGCAATCAATGACGTTGTTTCGTGCATCTCTAATAGTGAAATTCTGAAAAAAATTTAATGCTACTGAGCGTACGATAGTTTTGGAACATGGTGTAAAAAGAATGGTCTTAGTCTCAACCCCTCGAACCGCCAGACTATGACTTTTTGAAAGAACGGGAAACTAGTAAATCAATGTATTTGATGTCTGGTTATTCATTATGTAATGTCTCAAGTTTTCGTTACCTAGGTGAACACATAAACTCAAATGTCAGGAAAGCAAATTCTATGCTAGGTTTCATAAAGAAAAGAATTTGATAATTCTTATGTAACACTATCTTTGTACAGTCTTTAGTCACTTTGCAAGTAAATCTGACCTACAACACCTACATGTCGAACTTACCTCTCTGAAATCTCGTTATGAAGAGGTAAGCCAAAGAATAATACAATTGGAAAATCGTAACAGTATGCTTGAGGAGCAGTTTGGATAAGGTACTCCAAAAAAACAAGGAAACAAACTCGGTGGCTCGCTTACCTTTGGAAAGCAATATAGATCCCTGCATATCTGCTAAGTCCATCTGTTCCAGCCTCTTAAATGAGAGCAATCCGGATTCCATTGTTGAATCCGCCTTTAGTGTCAAAAGCCGAAACACGCGAATGGCAACTTTAATTTTGAAAATGAAGTCTCGTGAAAAAATTTCGAGCATACTTAGAAATTCGGGGTCTCTAAAAGGAAGGAATGTAAGCATTCATAAAGATTTGCCGTTTAATGTGCGCCAAAAGCGAGCCAAGCTCTTGCGGTTACGAAAAGTGCTCCATGAGAAGAATCCAGAGAAGAAAATAGTTGTCCGGGACGACAAGCTGCTGGTGGATGATAAGCATTTTGTTTGGGATTCCGCGAGAGGCCTGGTGTGTTGTGAATTTGATGGTCGTAATATTTTGAACACGGTTTTTGGAAACATTCCCAATTTAAATATTTTACTGAATGAATTACAAAACAATCGTATCAAATGTCATCGACTGTCATAGATGCTGTCAACGAAGCTGACGTCTTAGCCCACAGGGTGACAACACAACAACCAACAGTTAATATGGGTGCAAGCACAAGTAATGAGCGTTTACACGAGGCATGAGATTTCGATGTCCAAATTGAAAGTAGTTCTACAAGAAACATTAGTATACTAAGTTATAACTTGTCAGGATTAAAGAATAAATTATTGTTTACAAACTTTTTTAATTATATTCAAAACTAGGTGTGCCAGCGACTTCGTCCGCAAGAATTGGCATAACTATTTTATTTATAAACCGATTGACATAAAATAAAAGGACGTGTCTAAATGCACCCACGGTGTAGTTCGTTTAGGTGGTGTTACACCGCACTTTTGAATAACCAATACACCGCATTTTAAATAATGAGTGGAAATAAATGGAGTAGGTTCGTGTTACGCCGCATTTTTTTAGAAACCTCTCAAATCATTTGACAGAAACGAATGCTTTTTAGTAGCTTTTCAAGTATAAGTCAAAAAATATGCGGTGTTACACCGCATTTTTCAAAATCTCTCAAGTCATTAAACAGAAAAAAATGCTTTTTTGTAGCTTTAGCTGTAGGCTATCTAGCGCTGTATAGAAAAACAATGAAGTAGCTTTTCGCTATCATTTGGTTACAGAACCAAATTCGCTATGGCCATCTAGAGTTGTATAGAAACATGAAAGAAATAAGAAAATAGCTTTTCACTATAACCAATCAGAAAGATTAAAGTGATGCCAGATAGTAGCTATTTTCTGCTACTTCGATATTTTTTTAAGAATTTTTTAAAACTCGAAGGAAGTTACTTATACTCGTATCTTCGTAACCTTCTTCTGTGTTTTAAGTAAAAAAGAATTTTAAGCCACTCCTTTCTTTAAACCATTCTCCTTCGCTACGCTCTTGATAAATATTTTGCCGATTCAACTTTTTTGCGGAGCTTGGCATAGGCTGACGCTTACACTTTGGTATAACTTTCGTTACTTTGATGTTTTGCGTTTTAATTTTGCTGAAAAGGTAAAAAATCTATGATTTGCAGTTCCTGCATAAAAGAATATCTAACTTTGAATATGTTTCGTTCTTTCTGTTTTAAAAGCGTTATTGCTGTTTGTCCTATTCTGTGGACAGCCCCGGATCTTAAATTTTTTTTAGACGGGGCAAATACTGAAAAATGCCGCCCATCCATTGTATATATAATCTATAGTACTATCATCAGATAGCTTTTTCTGAGACCTTTATTCACCGAGTGGTGCGCTGAAATCGCTTAAGCAAAGAGACACAGACAAGAGAGAATTAAGCGCTTAAATTTCAAAAAGTGCCGAGAGAACCAAAATCAGAGCAAATTATTGAAGGTGGGGAGGAGAATCGAAAACACAAGACAAAGTATAGAGAATCAGTAATCTTATGGTTAAACAAAGCAGAATAGGTATGAAAAAATAATTACATGAATTGTTTTGTCTTTCTTTTAGGGTGGGGTATAGTGGTGGTAGTAGGTCAAGAAAGATTTTACGTACAATTGAACATCTGATCATACTGTTCTGTTTGAGGTACTGAAATTTCAATTTGAAGGGATAAAATGAAATTGCTATATTGCAATGCAAGCAAATTTCATTTCAAGTTCATGAAAAATTGAAATTTATATTAATGAGCAGAAATTTTTTTTTTGTTTTGAACTTATTATTTGATATGTGAAAAATGATATTGAAGAACATTTTTTCGGAAATGTTGGAATTATAGTTGATAAAAGTAAGTATGGAAATGTAAGATTATGATAGGTAAAAACAGATCTAAAAAGGGGTGGAAAACGTTAGTATTTTGATAAAAAGATTTTTTAAAAGGAAAACTATAGGCAACTACAAAAAAAGTGTATTTTTTTCCGGATCACCTAGGAGGTAAAATACAAGATTCGTTTTTTTTAATGAGGTTCCCCAGTAGGCCTGCCTCACTAACTACTTTGCATGCTTGATTTGCTTGATTTGTCATTGATATCATCAATAAACAAAACGTAAAACTATATCACAAAATAACAAAAACGAATTCAAATAACTTATAAAAAATCAACAAAAAAGCATAACATAACAAAATGACTAGCTAAGGGAATTGAATATTGCACATTCAAAAAAAGTTAATAAAAAATAAAAAAGCGAAAGAAAAGGAGAAAAATAATTGCACTTCATATTGCATATAATAAATAGGAAAAAAAGTGAAAGAATACTTATGTAACTAAGAAAATTTAAGGGTAAAGAAGAAGAAAAGGTAAAATAAATTAGAATTTACAAAAAAATAAATACATAACAACAAAAATCAATGTAAAAAACAACAAAAAAGTAAAACAAAGCAATAAAATGACTAGGCATGTCAGGTCCAGGTTCAGTTTTAAGGTACCTATAAAGAAAAAAGGTTAAATTATTGATTTTAACAAAAATTAATAGGTTTTCCATATACATTTTTAATTTCAGAAACATTATTTACATTGCACTTAAAAAATAATCTTAGAATAGGTACTTAAACATTTTTTTTTTTTTTTAAATAGGTAACCTTAGAATACTTAAACATACTTTTTCTTATATTTTTTAGTCCCGCGAAGATCCTTGTTTGTCTTTTTTATAGAGAACAACATCATTCCTTGCAAAAGGAATCTGACAATTGTCTCTTTATGTTCGGTGTTAGGGCAGGGTATTTCCAGGTTCGCATCTCTAGAATCACGTACAGTCTCCATCCATTTTTCCATGAGGTCTTCTATATGCTGTTTTCTTCTGAAGTTTTCCTCAAAAACCCTCTGCACTTTCTCAGCCAATTTTTCCAGCTGGATTGAGGGAACAGCTAGCGATCCGAATTCAGATGTAGCAACGGTGCTGACATAGGCCCTTAGTTCTATAAGTTGCAGTTGATCTCTCCTTTCAACCGAGCTGCTGATCATGAAGTTGGAACAGGCTTCACACTTCAGTTTGGACTTGAGCTTGCCAGCTGCAAAGCCTGCGTAATAAATTGCTGCCATCTTTTGCATCTGCTCACTGGGTTCACTGGGTTGTAGTTCAACCTGTGGTGGGTCTTCTTCCTCATCCACTTCCATATTCCAATTTATGCAGTCCTCGCATTGGCAGTCGATGTCATCATCATCATCGATATCTTCAACATCGACGGGATCTCCTGGCGCTAGTAGATAGTCCTCTATCGTTTCTACGACTTTTGACTTCTCTTTGTCTTTTGTCGTTTTATCGATCTTTCGCTCCTCGGCCAAGTCAGCTGTGCTTATTAGAGGCTCTGCTCCAGCATCTTCATATCCTGAGTGTTCTGGTGCGCTATAGTGCTGAAACATGACCAGCTTCAAATTTCTTATAAACCTCCACACAGATGGTTCCTTATCATAGGATCCTCTTTTCGTTCGCACCATTGAAAACAGGTTTTCCGCGACATCGGTGTTGAGGTGCGCCAATAGGAAATAATTCTGTTCTTTGCTTTTCAGATAGTGCCACATCTGAATTATTCCTATTAGCGTTTGCTTTAATCCCTTAAAGCAAGGTGGAATTATATGACTGCTGCTGCTTCTCCAGCTTGAAACCCACTCAATACAGCTTTCTAGGTATTCCAAAGTGTCGGTGTCATCCGATAGCACTTTCTTGTTTGGATTTTTTGAGTATTTTTGGCCGGTATTCAGTACGTCAAACAGCACATTCATTCGCTGAATAAATGTAGCTGTTGACTCGGCCTGTTTCTTTAGCTGCTCTGTTTTGTATACATTGCATTTGATGGCGCATAGAATCCCTGTATACACGTTGAAGCTGAAGATTTGAGTGGCCAGCTTCACGGAGAACTTCTCAAATGGTTTCTGACTGATGTGAGAAGCTTTAAGTTTATAACAGACTTGAAAGTCCCCTTTCGAGTCTTCGTTATAAGGTTCTTCGATGGTTTTCCACGACACAACATCGTCATTGATTTTTATGTTGTGTTTTACTAATATATTACGGATGCTCTTGAATAGATGGCAGTAATCATAAAGTAAAAACACTCTATGATTGTCTACTTCTATGTAGGGCCTCTCTATTGCATCCCAGTCGACTCCGAGTTTCTTATATGCGAGAACGTTGTTCGATCCCTGATCGCAACTTGTCGCAACAACGTTCAGCCCACATTCCAGTACTTTTTTCAAGGTCTCTTTTAAAATCCTTGCAAGCATGTCTCCTTTCGGTGATCCCACATAGTAGGAGATAGATTGTTTCCAGTTTCTGTTAAACCCTCGCAAAGTAAATACCATTACTTTGGAGGCTATCAGATTCGTCCGTCCATGCTCTCCAAAATCAGTGTATCCGTACTGAATGTCGTCCTTGTTGTTGTACTCTTTCTCCTGTTCAACAACCATTTCGTCGAACAAGAGTACGCATTTCCGGTCCATTTCCGTCATATCTTCCGCTTTCTGTCTGAGCATGTGCATCACAGTCTCAGTCAGGCCTGCCTTGAGTCGTATTTCTGAGTGCCATCGGTATATGGTACTCACAGCTGGTAGCTTAAATCCCGAACTAATAAAAAACGCATAGCACGCTGGAGACTTAAAGAAGATTTTTAAGAAAAAATCTTTTTCTTTAAGAGTCCAGTGTGTTTTCTTTTCGTGTAAAAGCTGTGCCAACACGAAAGTAAGAACTTCTTCTTTCGAATCTTCCAGCTTTTCTTCGACCGCTTTTCTTAAAATATACCTCTTACTCTTTCGAATATGGCGAGGGGTGTAAATGGTTACCCCGCGAGGTTTTTTGGGGGTCGTAGATTTCTGAGGGGATGGGGACTTTGCAAAACGTCTATGAATCGGAGACGGAAGTTGTGAGGGTGAAAACGGAGTATCCTCCGGAAGATCTTGAAAGTTGTGGTCCCAGCTATAAGTCTTAGTGGATGTAGATGCCAAATTATGAAGAGGAACATTTGGACTTACTGGTATGCTTTCGAACTGTGTATTCAAACACGTTGTAGAAGTAGTGGGTTGAAGTTTTTTCGGCATTTTTGGGGCTTGGGGAGCTTTAAAAGAAGAATCAGGAAAATTCTCCAAAATTTTATCTTAGGCTTCATTTGAAATAAAAGAAGTAGACGGGCCTGAACTGGTGCAAGGGGTTTTAAAAAGTAACATTAAAATTTGAAGCACTTGTATCGACAGAGCTCGTAGCCGATTTTTGTGCAGAAGTTGTTGCCGATTTTTGGGCAGAAATTGCTGTTTTAATGGTTTGAGCTTTAAGAGCTTCAGCATCCATAATTCTTTGACATGAATGGTCAACAGCAACATCCGTGCAACAGCAAATAGCTGGCGAAGACATTGGAAGTGCTTTCTTTGACAGAACACATCGAAACGCTTGAACAGCTAAGTCTTTTTCATGAAAGTGCTTTGAGCACATACTTGCCGTTTTTGGCAATGGCTTGATGGTTGAAACATTTCCATGTTTCAACCATATTGGCCTTCTACAATCCTTTGGTATAAGGAAGAAAGATATACGGCTCGGATAGGTCTTAAACTGACCACAGCCATTGAAAACGCACTTCGACATATCTGTTCAGAAGTGAAAGGTATATTTCGAAGTATTTAATTAATTTAATAGTAACAAATTACACAGAGTATTACAAATATAGTGAATATACACAATTAACTTCACCAAAATATCACTAGCTTATGATTCACTTATTACTTTTCACTATCACTTCACTCAAGTCGCGATAAGACACCTAACAAAATCGACTATTATTTCACGAAAATCCCTGCTCTAACAATATCGAATTCGAATTCGTAGCGCGAAATATAAATTTTAAATAAATTATTGAAATTGAAATTGAAATGCTGAAAAGAAAAAGAAATATTATGGATTAAATACTCTTACTCTCCAGTTTTTATCGTCTGCAAATTTTTGTCTCGTTGAAACTTATGAATTGTTTCAACAGTAAAACAACAAAACACAAAAACAGATCACTATTTTAATATTTTTTTTTTTTCAATATGTTTTTACTTGAATAAACTTCTTTTATTCTGCAAAGTTGATTTTATGATTGTTCAAGGTATGGCTGATGCAGATGAAAGTTATTGTTTTTGACGCACTATCACTACACAACACTGTTTTTTTCGAACGCTTGTTGGTTTTTTTTTTATTAAACAATTTTTAATTGCTTTGGCAAAATTTGTTATGATTTTATCAGCTTAGAACTTATCCAATTGAAATCACAACGAATAATGTTCTTAACCCTCATTTACGAACAGCCAAAAGTCGTGTCCACCCGAACTGGGGTCCAAATGGACGATTTTTTCTTCGAAATTTTTTGGATTTCTGACTTATATTGTTCAGTTATAGTTCTTCTGGCTATTGTATGAATTGTTTCCAAGTATTATTATTTAGCAGGGATAAAGACATTTAAGCAGAGATGTCATTATGTAGGAGGTCAGCAATAAAATTTTTCAATTTCAAAAACGATGAAATTTGCCTAATCTCGCAAATCTGGGATTCCCGCTTATCCTTTTCGATATGTCTTTTTAACTTAATTACTGATTGTAAAATTCATCCACATCAATTGTTCCTGGCAGGTATGCCTATCTCAAAAAAAATAGTCATTAGTTCAGTTTGGTCAGGTCATCAAATAATTTTATGACCTCAAAAAGGACTGAATTCGCCATAATTCTCTGTAAGCCTTCACCAAATTCAGTTGTAACTGCCAAAAATAATATACCTACATGCAATGATACATTGCAAACTCATTTATTCAACCGCACACAAAAAAAGACTACAAACGAATTTCTTCTACTCCTTCACTACCTCATTGCAACCATACAGGTAATCCACACAAGTCATGTCATATGATCAGGGTTGCAAAAGCTTAATTTTTTTCTTAGCTTAAGCTAGTCTTTAATTCACAAGCTAATATGTGAATTATGAATTAAACAAATAATAATTCTTAAGCTAATTGGTGACTTATGAATTAAATTTTCCCAAGTCATGAGCTGATAAGTGAGTTATGAATTAAAAAAAAAATTATCTGGTAAGGTAGTTGGTGACTTGTGAATTGAATTTTTTCAAATGCTCGCACAGGCAAATCTACTAGACGGTAGAGTATAATAGCGCGTTAGTTAGGTTCATTCCATTCGTATCAGAGCTATCTCCTAATGGACCGAGAACTACCTAGGAAGACGAAGAATTCTTAAGAAATGATTCAATTCATTTCTAAACAGATGGGTCAAAAACCAAGGAAAGGGTCGGCTGCGGGTTGTAGGTACTCAGAAAGAACCAATGTAAGCCTCTCAGTCCACCTTCCAAACCACTGTAGCGTGTTCCAAGCGGAAATTCTGGCGATCAAAGAGGTCCTATCTTGGTTAAAAGAAAACGTGATATCCTCAGCGAATATCCGGATTTTCTCAGACTGTCACCTATCTCTTAAGGAGATGGCTGAACAGTTCAATATTCACCTTATTTGGGTGCCGGGCGCAGAGATATCGTGGGTAACTGCAAAACCGATGAACTCGCCAGAAAAGGAACCGTTCTACCGATCTCAACCAGCAGGTTGAATATATATGGTATACCAATCGCTACATCCTAAAGCAAGAGGCAATGGATAGAACAAATAATAGGTGGAACGTTATCACTGCGAGTGAGGTAACAAAACATATATGGCCAAAACTAGATCCTAAACGAACAAGACATTTGCTGTAACCAGATTGCACTTTAGCTCCGTAATCAATTATTATCAATGTCATCACCGGACATTGTCTTTGTTTGATAGGAAGACACGCCATAAGACTCGGCGTTTCCTTTAATGACTTCTGCAGAAGTTGTTTAGATGAGGAGGAGGAGGAGACAATCCCACACCTTCTCTGCTCATGTCCTGCACTCTCTTTTAAAAAAAAACTGCATTTAGGAAAATATTTTCTTGATGATCTAAGCAATCTGGCGAACCCAGGTACCCTGCATATCTTACGCTCTATCAAAAGCTTCAAATGGTTTTGTTAAGTGAGGTACTCCCTTACATAATTTTTATAGTATCACAATTCACAATGGACCTAAAACTGGTCTAAGTGTGTCAGTTGTTTTCCTGACAGCCATTTTAACCTAACCTAACCTAGATAGGTTTTTATCTCGACACGCTTTTGTGGATTAGACAAGTTTTGCAATCGTGCTGAAAAAATTTTTGAGATAACAATTAAACATGACATTCCGATGATAAGTCTAAAAACGGCACCTCCCATAGTACCGTTTTTTCAAAATCGACTTTCTAGTGAGTGGCTTCCATGATGGTGGCGAAATTTTGTATTTTAGAAGTCCTAAGTAGTTGAAGAAAAAATGCATGTCAAAATGTAAAAAATTTTAATTTTTGAAAATTTTATAAATTTTTAAAAAAAATTTTAATTTTTTGTATGAAAACATATCTTTGATTTTTTTTTCAAATTTTTTGTCAAAACAGTTTTACACGTGTTTAGCAACATAAAAATAATTACAGATAAAAATAATAACATAATACATTAACCTACCAATGTAGAAATAACCAAAAAAAATATCTTTCAATCAATTTTCTTGTATTTTAAATCTGCATTTGTTTTGCAAATAACTCGCATTTCAAAATTTTAGTCATTAATGCGGTTATTTTTCGGTAAGTCAAGCATTGTAACTTGAGAAAAAAACCTTTCCACAGGAGCGGAAGATGGCAAGGCTGTATTGTATTTTATAAACAGTGATCGCATGAGAGGATCCAAAAACTTACCTTTAAATGTCGCAATAAATTTGATGATACATTTAGCCTTCCCGATAAAGCTAAAGAGCAATTGTTGCATTTTGCGATGATTTTCTTTTTTGCAACAGACTCCTTGGTGTCGACTGTAAAAAAACGACCATCCAAGTAACTGGTTTTTTTACAGCTTTTAAGAAGGCTTTGCTCTTCTTGACTTAAAATTACTGAACAATCAGTGTTGGTGTTTGCACCAGTAATTTGAGAGCACCCTGGACTTGTATCCTCAAAACTTTCGTCTCCAATATTTATTCGTCCAAAAAATTCACTCCCCACTGAATCTTCATTAGAATCCATGTTTTTAATCTAAGCAAAACAAAAGTTTGGTGTGTGAAAAAAAAAGTTTCCTACTGATCAAGCTTAAAAGCATTTAAAAAAAGCACCAAAATGCTTTCTTTGCTATCTGTGTTGTTGTTTACACGACGCACAGTGGCCGAAATTGACTTTTTTGGTTGCAAAAATCATATCTCTTAAACGACTAAAGATATCGACTCAATTTTGTTTTTACATTATTGGTAATTTCCAAGGCTATAAAGTTTGTAAATTTGAAAAAAATATTCACAGGGTGTTTCAGAATCTGCTGTTGAAATAAAAAGTTTTAGTTTAGGTGGTTAACATAATTGGTATATTATGTTAAAAAGGTTAAAAGTCAGTTTATGAAGTAATTTGAGTATGATTAAAGTAAAACAGTGGGAAAAAACGAAAAAATTTATTTTATAGTGAAAAAATTTTTTTGTCAAAATTGGTTGTTGTATTTTTTAATTTTTTTTTTTATTTTTTTAAATTTACTTATTAGTATTTGTAAAGTATTTTATTGAAATATTATTAAGGATCCATTCCAGCAAAACAAAGAAATAACATTTTCCATGACTTTTTCTTGCGCTTGAAAAAAAAAACCTCAGAAAAAATGACTGACTTTTTCAAATCAAATCGCTCTAGCTCAGTGTCGTGCAACTTCGTGCAACTGAGTTTTTGGTTGTAAGCGAAGAGATATATAAGGATTCATTTACCGTTCATTTCGGCTTGACAACTTTTAAAAACTTTTTTTTTACTCAATGCAAAGTTGAAAAAGTGCGCAGAAAGTGGTGTTTCGAAAATAGTTAAATTTAGTATTTCAAAAAAATTACAACTTTTTTTTTCTGATTATAGCAATAAACACATACATCAAGGGAAAAAAACAAAACAAGGTTTAACTAACCCTCTTTTCCTAGTTTTTACTCTCAAAGTTAAGAAAAAAAAATATTTTTTTAATGTTTTTTCTCACCTTAAATATTTGTCAACTTTGACAAGCTCTACAAGGCGAACCGATCGTTCAAATGAAATAATTTTTTCCAAATATTTGTTAATTCATAAAAATTAAAAGTTTTGCATTAGAGACCCACCCAAAAAATTAATTTTGCAAGCACTTTTGTCAATTTCGGCCACTGTGCGACGCGACGTTTTCCTCATGACATTATATCGTTCGTTGCTAGGCAAATTCTGTGAAAAGCCCATTCGCGCGCTTCCTCAATGGATTTGCCTAGCAACGAACGATATAACGTCATGTACATAACGTCATGGAAGACACTATCTTCAAACACTATTGGAATTTAAAGCTTAAAAGCATTAAAAAAAAAACACCAAAATGCTTTCTTTGCTATCTGTGTTGTTGTTTACACGACGTTTTCCTCATGACATTATATCGTTCGTTGCTAGGCAAATTCTGTGAAAAGCCCAATAAGCCAATTCGCGCGCTTCCTCAATGGATTTGCCTAGCAACGAACGATATAACGTCATGAACATAACGTCATGGAATACACTATCTTCAAACACTATTATATAAATAAGCTGGAATTTAGAGCCAGTGAAATTACATTTCAAAACATTTTAAAAACCCGATTTGAGTTGATAAAAAAAATTTTAAAGTTAAAAAAAACTTGCGATTTTGAAATATTTTTAAGCAAATCATCTGTTTTAGAAGTCTCAATTTTGTTTTTATGTTTTGTTCAAACCAAACTTTTACATTTTAATTTTAACTTGTATTTTAATTAAAAATTTTAATTTTTTTTTTTTAATTTTTACCTTGAGAAATAAACACGATGATTCCCAACGTTAATATACGTATAAAGTTTTTTTTCACTTTTATAAGAAATATACACTTTTGCACTTGCACTTTTTCACTTCACTTATCAACAGACCAAAATGGAATAGTTAACGAGTGATTTATGCAATTGCAAGTAATTTCTAATGTATCATCGCAAACATAAAAGCTTTCTCTCAAGATAAAACTTTCTATTACAACAACATAAATTCACCACTGATGTTTTGAAATCAACTGGCTGAGACGAGGTGAATAGCAAAAGATGCCACAAAAGATCGATGATGAGTACAAAAAGTTGAGACAAAAGAATGCTTGAAATCAAAAAAACTACACACCGACAAAGTACACCATAAAGCTTGTATCGAAGTCTATTTTTTTTTGTAAAATTGGTAGTTTTCTTAGCTGTTTTTTCCACAATTTTTCATAACTGAGCCCTTAGTTTCTTTTTTAGCATTCAAAGCTCTTAGTGAAGTAATGAAGTTAAAAGCCTTCAAAAACTGTCGCAGTTTCTAAAACATTCATATTGAAGCAAAAGAAAATGGAAAGTACCTACTTACTTTATACCAAAAATAGATTTTCAGAGGTTTGTTTATTAACATATGTTACTAAGAAGAGATTTAAAATAGTTAAATCACTACCTTTTAAAGATAATTGTGACGATGCAGGAAGTTCTTCACCCCTTCTGATCTGGCTACAATTTATAAGGCCTTCATCCGCCTAAAACTGGAGTATAACTCTCATATCTGGTCAGGTGCTTCTCAAACATCTTTGCGCCTACTTGATAGGGTACAAAATAAAGCGTTAAGATTGATAGGTGATAGTTCAATCGTAGAATCGATTGATTCTCTTGGACATCGTCGAAACGTCACCTGTCTCTCTCTCTTTTATCGCTTTTTCCACAAACAGTGCTCTAGTGAAATAGCCAGCTGCATTCCTCCCTTGAAACAATTTAGCCGCAACACCCGCCTCGCTAGGAATGCTCATCAGTTCTGCCTTGAGCCCAACTTCGGGCGTACAGTCAAGTATAGAGATTCTTATTTTAGTCGCACCACCCGAATGTGGAATGCTTTACCTGGCTCTGTGTTTCCCCTGCATTACGATTTACAAAGATTCAAAAGCAACGTGCATCGGTGTCTCCTTTCAAATCCTCTCCTATTTTCCTAAATGCTCGCACTGTGTTTAATAACATTATAAGGGTAGTCATAACCCCTTGATGTGCGCGTTAATTATAAAAAAAAAAAAAAAAAAAAATTGTGATGCAGCAAATGAAGCATAATTCAGTGCACAAGAAGAAGAATTGAGTTAATTTAATAAATTTAATTCATAACTCAAAAAATAGCTTATGAATTGAAAAAGATTTAATTCATAACTCACTTATCAGCTCATGACTTGGGAAAATTTAATTCATAATTCACCAACTGACTTATGAATTGAAAAAATTTAATTCATAACTCACTTATCAGCTCATGATTTGGAAAAATTTAATTCATAATTCACCAACTGAGTTATGAATTGAAAAAATTTAATTCATAATTCACCAACTGATTTATGAATTGAAAAAATTTAATTCACAAGTCACCAACTGGCTTCTGAATTGAAAATATTTAATTCATAATTCACCAACTGACTTATGAATTGAAAAAGATTTAATTCATAATTCACCGACTAGCTTATGAATTGAAAAAATTTAATTCATAATTCACCAACTGACTTATGAATTGGAAAAATTTAATTCATAATTCACCAACTGACTTATGAATTGATAAAGATTTAATTCATAATTCACCAAATAGCTTATGAATTGATAAAGATTTAATTCAAAATTCACCAACTGATTTATGAATTGAAAAAATTTAATTCATAATTCACCAACTGAGTTATGAATTGAAAAAATTTAATTCATAATTCACCAACTGAGTTATGAATTGAAAAAATTTAATTCATAATTCACCAACTGATTTATGAATTGAAAAAATTTAAATCACAAATCACCAACTGACTTATGAATTGAACAAATTTTAATTCATAAGTCACCAGCTAACTTATGACTTGAAAAATTTTCAATTCTAAATCAGCAACTAGCTTGCGAATTACATTTTTTTTTAAATCAGAAGTCAACAATTAGCTTATGATTTAGGGATTTTTTAATTCATAAATTCGCAACCCTGCATATGATCATATCAGTTCATGACCTATATCAATAGCACACACACATCTTAACATGCTCTGTTGTCTTACCCCATGCCCGATGTCCCATACGATAGCCAAAATAAATGCTTACCTATGCTGTGGAGAATGAAGGAATGAAAACCCATAAGAAAAAACAATAAGTTGTCTTCTTTTGCTTCGCTACCTGCCATAATCCATTGAATACACATTTCGCATTTCGGCATTATACACAAGAAGAAGAAGAAGAATTGTATTCTTAAGCAGTTTAACCTACTACTCCTCCGAATTTGTAATAGCAAGAGAAATGGCAAGGGAAATCATTTCTATTGTGATTTCCTGCTCTTAAGCCATTTTAGTAGCGTGATTCACCGTCTTTAAATGGCGCTAGTAAAGCTAGTCCTAAACGACGAACATGCTCGTCGAGCATGCTCGTTTGCATTATCCCCTAGACGACGAACACATTTGCCGAACATTCATTTCATGTTGATTCCCCACAGCGTAAACGTGTGTATTCTTCTATTAAATTGTGGCTGCCTGTTGCCTTTTACTTCATCCGCGATATGCACACGACGACGTCCACAGCAGAAATGAGGTTTGCTTCATAGTAAAAAAACCGGTTTGCTCGCGAGCATGGCCCTACATGGCAAACATCGAAGCCAACGAACATAAGAAAATCGAAAATTTTCGCCAACAGCGAGCAGCTCGCCAACCAACCCCTAGACGATGAAAATACGGCGAGCACGAGCATGCTCGGCGAGCATGTTCGTCGTTTAGGACTAGCTTAAGGCCGAAGTGATAGTACTATAGATTCTATATACAATGGTTTGGCTTGGGTTTTTACAATGTACGTGCTGATTAAAGCAGGTTCAGGTTTTCATTACAATGTCTATGCTTCCTCCAACACGAACACACTTCAAGAAAGCTTATATCTCCTAAGCCCATACTCCAACAAGCATATACATTGTTCAACAACTACTAACGTGCTACAATATGCACGCACATTGTACAAGAATCACATATGAATTCAAACATCTTTGCGCCTACTTGATAGGGTACAAAATAAAGCGTTAAGATTGATAGGTGATAGTTCAATCGTAGAATCGATTGATTCTCTTGGACATCGTCGAAACGTCACCTGTCTCTCTCTCTTTTATCGCTTTTTCCACAAACAGTGCTCTAGTGAAATAGCCAGCTGCATTCCTCCCTTGAAACAATTTAGCCGCAACACCCGCCTCACTAGGAATGCTCATCAGTTCTGCCTTGAGCCCAACTTCGGGCGTACAGTCAAGTATAGAGATTCATATTTTAGTCGCACCACCCGAATGTGGAATGCTCTACCTGGCTCTGTGTTTCCCCTGCATTACGATTCACAAAGGTTCAAAAGCAACGTGCATCGATGTCTCCTTTCAAATCCTCTCCTATTTTCCTAAATACTCGCACTGTGTTTAATGGCATTATAAGGGTAGTCATAACCCCTTGATGTGCGCGTTAATTATAAAAAAAAAAAAAAAAAAAAATTCAAACATGTATTAAATACATGTTTGAATAATATTTTGTAATTTTTCCCACATCAAAATATTCATTACAACTGAACTTATGTGTAAATAAGTAAAGACATGTAAAAATATTTTATTTTGCGGTGAACGCGATTTCACCTTCAAAAATTATCTTAAACAAAAAATTTAAATAGATTTCGTTAAATCACATATTTTTCAGGTAAGTATTCGCTTGGTTTTCAAAAATATCGATTTTTAAATTTTTGGTGACCATTTTAAAAAAAAAAATTGGACTTTAAATCGGCTTCAAAATCGTTTTTATTCAGAAAAAATAAAAACCCCACGATAACTTAATTTGTTTTTGTATTAACTGGTTTAAGTGTTTTTGAGTTATCGCAGTCTCCGGCTTCAAAAAAGTGGTTTTGAGATAATCGCATTAAAAGGTAAAACAAGGAATTGTATCTTCCTGACTCTAATGTCAATTTCCATTGGACGAAAAGAACCGTCCAGGAGCGTCCAGGAGCATTCTCAAACCGTTCCATTGGTGCAAAAAGATTGCTTCTCATGATTCTGAGGAGTGACAGCCGCTTCTCGATTTGAAGTGAGAATCGACTCAAGAAGCACTAACACATGTTACTCAAATGTCAAAAAGAAAATTTTCTTCAGGGAATATTTTTTAAGAGCCACAGGTGTTTCACTCACACAAAGTAAATTACGTTAAACTGAATAGAAACAATTTTGAGTGTTCCATTGGTTTTTAAAATTCAAAAATCGATATTTTTGAAAACCAAGCGAATACTTACCTGAAAAATATGTGATTTAACGAAATCTATTTAAATTTTTTGTTTAAGATAATTTTTGAAGGTGAAATCACGTTCACCGAAAATAAAATATTTTTACATGTCTTTACTTATTTACACATAAGTTCAGTTGTAATGAATATTTTGATGTGGGAAAAACTACAAAATATTATTCAAACATGTATTAACATGTGTGCAAAAATTCGTTTAAATGCATTTCATACTTTTCCTACAAAAAAAAAATAAGACAAATTGACTTTTTTTTCGACGTTCCAAGTGTGACAGTGCCCTTAAGTTACATTCAACTTAATTTGCATCAGAGATAAGAAATTAATTAGATGGCAAACTTCACACACACATTGAAACTGCCTACAAGCTGATTTACCGAAAATCACCTCTACTACTTTGAGTACAGCTTCCACTCCACCTTTACTTTACACAAAATCTCACTACTACCACTTTGAGTACAGCAAATCTTACTACTACCACTTTGAGTACCACGTATTCATAGACAGAGGATGTGATTACAAAAGCAACAATGTAAACAAATGGTTGTTGCGGGGCAAGAGAAGTAAAGGTTTGCCATCTAATTAATTTCTTATCCCTGATTTGCATTTAGAAACGAAAAATGATAACAGAGATATTAGCATCTTTAGTGTCGCATTTTACTTTACAATATATATATATTAATGTCTAATTGTACTCTACAGTAAATTGTACTCTACGATCGGCGTCCTCTTTTTATAATGGCAGTTCGTTTCACCAAACGATCTGCTCTCCCCTTTTGCTTTTGTATCCCTTGAAGTTGGTTGTAATTCAGAACAGTAGGTCTGTTTCTTTACTTTGTGGACAGAAATTCACAATCTGTCGTATTATAAGGAGTGGGGGTTAAATTCTCTCAGAAACTCTCTGAAAGAGCGTAATTGTCCTCAAAGTAAAGAAACGCCTTGAACAAAACTATCGCAGCAACGCTTGGAACAATGTCAGTTTGACAGTTGTTGTATTTGTTTTGGCTGTGCACGATTTCTGTCCACAGAAATTTAGGTGGCAGAAATTCACAGGGTGGGGAATTTTTTTACTCTCTCGTGAGCACTCTCTTTTGTGCACTGCTACGAAAAATCGCTATGCTGGAACGGCATTAGACTGACTTTCGCCGAATTTCGGTGCATCTCGTGCGAATTTTCAGTAAAGAAACACACCTAGTGTTGGTTTTCATTCAGAACAGTGAGTTCGAGATGGCGTTGGTAGCAGCTTCTTTGTTAAGCTCATGTTACATTTACTTTATTTGCAAACAAAACCGATCAAATAAATTGCATTACACATCTGTATTTTTTTTATTAGCAGCAGCACCAAGTTCTTTTGTGTCTTGGTGTTATTGTAGGTTGTAACTTAAAATGTCGAAAACAGTGATACTAAATTATCAGTTGATCCGAGATATCACAGCGACGCAGATAATGAGGAGGATTTGTCTGCAACGTAAGTAAATCACCCTTACTACAGTAACCGCCGTATTAATAAACGCGGAATAACTGGGAAATACTTATTCCATGGATTAAGTTACCATTATACCATTTTCCATTTAATTAAAACCACCATTATACCATTTTCCACTTAATCCATGGAATAAGGCTTAGCCCAGCTATTCCGCGTTTATTAATACGGCGGTAAACGTTTTATTAAAACACCAGTAAAATGATAAAGCTCCTGTTGCCACTATTGTCGTTTAAGTAAAATAACTTTCTAATACGTCCACATAATAAGAAAAACAGCAATAACGCTTTTAAAACAGAAAGAACGAAACATATTCAAAGTTAGATATTCTTTTATGCAGGAACTGCAAATCCCTTTTCAGTAAAATTAAAACGCAAGACATCAAAGTTACGAAAGTTATACCAAGGTGTAAGCGTCAGCCTATGCCAAGCTCCGCAAAAAAGTTGAATCGGCAAAATATTTATCAAGAGCGTAGCGAAGGAGAATGGTTTAAAGGAAGGAGTGGCTTAAAATTCTTTTTTACTTAAAACACAGAAGAAGGTTACGAAGATACGAGTATAAGTAACTTCCTTCGAGTTTTAAAAAATTCTTAAAAAAATAACAAAGTAGCAGAAAATAGCTACTATCTGGCATCACTTTAATCTTTCTGATTGGTTATAGTGAAAAGCTATTTTCTTATTTCTTTCATTATTCTATACAACTCTAGATGGCCATAGCGAATTTGGCTCTGTAACCAAATGATAGCGAAAAGCTACTTCATTGTTTTTCTATACAGCGCTAGATGGCCTACAGCTAAAGCTACAAAAAAGGATTTTTTTCTGTTAAATGACTTGAGAGATTTTTAAAAAATGCGGTGTAACACCGCATATTTTTTGACTCATACTGTTTTTATACTTGAAAAGCTACTAAAAAGCATTCGTTTCTGTCAAATGATTTGAGAGATTTCTAAAAAAATGCGGTGTAACACGAACCTACTCCATTTATTTCCACTCATTATTTAAAATGCGGTGTATTGGTTATTCAAAAGTGCGGTGTAACACCACCTAAACGAACTACACCGTGGGTGCATTTAGACACGTCCAAAATAAAAACTAAATGTTAAGTGAAGCTTACCACAATATATTACTGAAAACCCCATCTAGATAGGATAAGCCGTTTCTGAGATTAGCGTGCACAAACAAACAAACTGTTACGTTCTTATTATATGTATAGATTTTGATATCCTTGTGCTTTGCGAAACACATTTATTAGAAAACGAAGAGAATAATTTTATAAAAATATTTTTTAACTATGAAATAAGATGGAGACCCGCATTAAAAGCAGCGAATCTCGGACGAGGCAGTGGGGGTGAAATGTTTGAGTATCGTAAAAGCTTGTTGGGTGCACATTTTGGCTGGAGAAAGCCGGGGAATCCTACTTGCTTGATGTTAAAATTGGAAACGACAAAATACATATAGTACCTATTTACTTAAATTGCAACCACTGGCAACAAGACTATGAAAAACTTTGCAAGACACTTGAAGATATTGATGCGAGCAACCTGATGCTTATAGGCATTTTAATGGAAGGATTGGGGTGTCCCAAAATAGTTTTCTGAACATAAGCTTAAATCGTAAGTATAAGGTTGCAGTCTGCGATAGGTTAGGTTAGGTGGAAGTGGCTGTCAGTCAATGAGTACATTGCCTGACACACTTAGGCCGCAAGGGCCCATTGTGATACCACAGAGATCAGCAAGTTAATCACCTACTGATCTCAGAAACCCGATGTAAGATTATCGAGTTGATCACTTATTAATCTTCCATTTCGCAGTCTGCGATAGTAAGGGTCAAAATATTTTGGAGCTTGCTGATGCTTTCGACTTACATGTATGGAATGGCAGCAGCTTAGGAGACTCGGAGGGAGAGTTTACTTTTGTTCGAGGTACAGCTTGTTCTGTTATAGGCTACTGCTTTACATCTGGAGTGTGGAATAATAATATAAGCGATTTTAAAATAGGAATCAAGGCGTTCTCTGACCACATGCCCCTCGAAGTCACCTTTAAGACGCTTATATCGGATATACCGGATAATGCCAAACAACTAAACCTCGTACCAAAACTGCACTGGAAAGAAAATAACAGGTTCACTTACCAAATGAAATTAACCGAGGAACTTGAAAGGTTAAAAAACCAGAATGCTATAGTTGACATAAATATGCTCTCAAAAGGAATTAAAAATTCTTACCCTCAAAATGCTGCAGGGAAAAGAAAAAAAGTTTCAAACATGAGTGGTTTGATTTTGATTGCCTTAGCGCTAGGGAGAAATCATTTAAATTTCTAAATCTTTTTCGAAAGCACAACACACAGGAATACAGATCCTTGTACGCCCAGGCAAATAGATCGTTCAAACAACTGTGTTACATAAAAAAAGGCAGCTTTTGAGAGAAGAAATATTGAAGTTATTAATTCAAGCCGTTGTTCCGCCGATTTCTGGAGAGCAGTGAAGAAAGTTAATGGTAGAAGAAATATCATCGCTTAAGGCCTACAAGCATCAAGTCTAGGAAGTCACTTCAGAAGCCTCCTCAATTCTGAATTAAGGTCATCGCGGGTTCAATATGCAGACCCATTCATCCTTGACGCGTTTTTAGATGCTCCCTTTGAAATTGTGGAAGTTCAAGAAGTCATATCGACCTCCAAAATGAATAAAGCCCCGGGGACCGACCGTATTCATTTTGAGTTCTACAAATACGCCACAGACGACTTCATTTCATCGCTAACAGCTGAATTCAATCGAATTTTTGAACATCCAGCAATTGCTGATGGCTTCCAAAAATCAATTATATTTCCTCTTCACAAAAAAGGAAATCCTGACGATCCATCGAACTACAGAGGAATTTCTTTCCTTAATACCAGTTCCAAGGCTAACGCAATGGGTCGATGCGAGGAAAATTTTGTCAGAATTTCAGGCAGGATTCCGAAAAAGTTACTCAACTGCAGACCATATCTTCTCGCTTTATAATGCTGCTGACTCTTACCTGAGGAAAAAGAAGAAATTATATGCGTTCTTTGTGGACTTCCGTGTAGCCTTTGACTCCATTGTGCGAGATGAACTTTTCTTCAAATTGTTTGAGCTAGACGTGTCCACTATAATCATTAATGTACTGAGGGCGTTGTACGATAGGAACACAGCATGCGTGTGGGGTGGAGCTCTATCTGAAGAATTTCCAACAACAATGGGGCTGAAACAAGGCTGTATTCTGAGTGCTTTGCTTTTCGTTCTGTTCATAAATGACATAACGGATGCAGTCAAAGGTGGAATAAAGATTGGAGGAGTCACGATTCCTGGTCTAATGTATGCAGATGATAAAGTGTTCTTTGCCGACTCCATAAATGTAATGCAATTAATGATGAACAGATTAGGAAACTACTGTAAGCTCTGGAATCAGGTAGTTAATATACAAAAATCAAAAATGATGGTGTTCAGAGATGGCGGGGGTAGACTCGCGAGAAACGAAAAATGGACGTTTGATGGGGAAGCTGTTGAAACTGTGCGCGAGTACATATACCTCGGAGTTCTTATAACTGCAAACCTAAACATAGAGAGGCACTTGAAGGGAAAATTATCAGAATCAAAAAGAGCCATTTCTGCGGTATGGCAGCGCTGCTTTTTTTTTTTTTTTTTTTGTTGGAGGTTTTTAAAATACCAGCTGGAGCACTCAGACCTAAACACCTGTCGATTGCACTACCAGATAGCAACCTTCTATTTTTTATAGCTTTCCAGATGTTCGGAGAAAAGAGAAAGACGCTGCCATGGTAAGGAGCCTAAGTTACCAGCTCTCACCATGTCTGCGCCGAGTATCTGTAACCTCATGCGAGAAAAAAAAGGACATTCACAGAGGAAGTGCTCTGCGGTGTCCTCATCTTCTCCACAAGATTAACAGAGTGTGGTATCACTTAAGCCTAACACGTTTAAATGCTTTGCAAAAGAGAAGTGCCCGCTGGCAACGCCAATAAGCTTTCTACAGTCTTTTCTGCTACGAGCTAGCAAAAATGTTGCAGTCTTCTTACTAACGTTGGGGAGCATACGCTTGGTCTGTCTGCATCTAATCGAGGCATGCCATCTACGGTTGTGCTCTTCACAGATCCAATCGTTGATTGAAGCCCTCACTGAGGACGCTGGCAGACCTAGCGACGGTTCAGGTCCTGAGAAAGCTGTCTGAGATCCCTGCCTAGCGAGTTCATCGGCGATCTCATTTCCAGTTATGCCGTGATGACCTGGAACCCAAATGAGACTCAAGGAATTTAATCTTCCGATCGCATTCAGAGAGCTCTTGCATTCCTGGATCACTTTCGAAGTGGTTAGAGAGTTGAGAAGGGCCTTAAGCACAGCTTGGCCGTCGCTGCAAACAAAGATACTTCTCCCCGTCCATCCATTGTTCGTTACGTGGCTCAAGGCCAATAGGATAGCATAAGCCTCCGCTTGGAAAACGGAAGCGTATGATCCCAAAGATGAGTGCATTCGTATGTCGTCGTTCTCAACAAAGGCACCAGCACCAGAACCCTCGTCGGTTTTGGAGCCATCTGTGAAGATACGGTAACAGTTCTTTCCAGGCTCAGATTCTGGAGCGAACCAGTACTGAACCGAAGGAAAGTTGACTGAGTAATTTTGACTCAGTTTGAGCCTTGGGATCATCGTGTCAGACGGCATATCCATCAGACGTGAGTCAAAAGATATGCTGCTTGCGAGTTCCTCAAAGCTCCAGTGCGAATTGTGCCAGAGACCACATCGCTCTAAACGAGAAATGGTCTTGAGAGTACACCCCATGATGTAGGTATCAAGGGGAGGAAGATTCAACAGTGCGTCGAGAGCAGCTCCTGGTGTGCTGGGGAAGGCCCCCGTAACACCCAGACCAGTCAATTTTCTACGTCTCGTGAAGAGGACAACCTCGGTTTTAAGAGGATTGACGGAGAGACCGTTTCCAACACACCAGGTGTCAATCATACAAAGCGCAGCCTGTGCTCGGGAACAGACAGCTTGGAGGCTGGAACCAACCGAGAGCACGGCGTCGTCGTCTGCATATGCTTGGGCATGAACGTTAGAACCATTGAGCATTACAAGTAGAGAGTCGATCAACATGCACCACAGAAGAGGAGATAAAACGCCACCTTGTGGACAGCCCTTATTTACTCCCGTTGCAACATATTGTCCACAGTCCGCCTCAGCGATTACGGTTCTCTTCATTAGCATTGCTTTAATCCACAACACTAATGACTCGTCCACACCGTGTTCTCTGGCAGCATTGCACATACCATCGAAGCTAGCATTGTCAAAAGGACCTTGAATGTCGATGAAAATGCCTACCGCAAATTCTTTCCTGTCAAGCGCGCATTCAATCCTGCTAACAAGATTTTGAAGTGCGGTCTCGCAAGATTTTCCTCTTTGGTAAGCATGTTGCATCTGAGACAGAGGGTGTAATTGGAGTGAGGTTTTACGAATGTAAATCTCAACCATTCTTTCCAGCGTCTTAAGCAGAAAGGAGGTAAGACTAATGGGTCTAAAGCTCTTGGCGAGTGAGTAGTCTTGTTTACCAATTTTTGGTATGAAGGCGACTCTAACACTCTGCCATGGAGTTGGTATATACGCTAGGGCTAAACTACCAGTGAAAATATTTTTCAAAGTAGGAAGCAAAAGGTTTATACTTTCCTGCAACATAGCTGGGTAAACACCGTCGGTGCCAGGTGACTTGAAACTGTCAAAAGATGCCACGGCATACAACTAACGATGACGTGTACCAGCTAGGTCGAGTGGATTTATCGGATTCACCTGATCTAAGGGAAATAGATTGCTGTGGTCCGATGGATATCTGGTTTCCTGGAAAATGAGTTTCTAGCATAAGACTGAGTGTCTCTGCTTTGGACTCGGTATAGGAACCGTCTGATTTCCTGAGCGTTTCTAGTTTGTTTACCTTGCTCCTTTTAAGGGCTTTAGTATGTTGACTAGTTTCACTGAGTGTTTCTATACTTTCACAGAATTCTTTGTTAGAGGCATTCTTTGATCTTCGAATTAACCTTTTAAAGTCCTTCTGTTTAGATCGATACAGGTTCCAGTTGACATCTGATTTGGTCTTGAGGGACCTATTCAGAATACTTCTGGTTTCCCTGCGAAGTTTCTGTAGTTCACTGTTCCACCACGGAACCATAGATCTACTAGGTAATTGTCTAGCTGGACATGCCAGCTCGAAGCTACTTGTAAGGGCACAATTCACTTCTAGAACTGCATCTTCCACTTTTTGTGATGTTGAGAGCTTAGGTAGAGTTTTGACGAAATTACCGAGCTCATCGTTGAAAAGTGTCCAGTTAGTTTTTCTGGGATTTCTTGTAACTAAAGGAGTGGGAACCACATTTGCAACATGGAATTGAATGTATCTGTGGTCTGAGAGTGACACGTCCAGCAACACTTTCCAGTTGGTAATCTCCTTGGCATATCTGTTAGATAGTGTCAAGTCAATTACGTCCTGTCGTATAGCCGTAACAAAAGTTGGCGTATTACCAACATTATTAATGTCTAAGTCAGAAGACACAATGTAACTAAGAAGATGGTTGCCTCTCATGTTGCACTTGACGCTGCCCCAAACTATGTTTTGAGCGTTAGCATCACAGCACATGATAAGCCCCAACTTCCGGTTTTCACAAAATTCCACCAAATCCACAACCTGTATTGAGGGAGGGGGTAGAATGGAGTTCCAGGGAAAGTAAACTGACGCAACGACGAAAGTTTTCCACTCACCGTTCGTTTCGTAGTTTATCATAGCCGCAACCAGGTCCGGACCACAGAAGTGAGTTGCTGCAAAAGAGCTCGGTATGATGAGACAGGTCCGGGGTAAGTCAGACCGTTCGTCATATAGAATATTGAACTCTCGTAGCCCTCCAAGACCAAGAACTCGGCCCTTCCAGGCCCATGGCTCTTGGATTGCTACGAGATGAGTTTTTGTATTCAACACGGAACATAGGAGTGCAGTAGCAGCCTTAGAATGTTGAAGCAGCATGATTGTTGCTCATGCATCATGTTGCTCTGCATCGAATATAGTGCAAAGGTTAAGTTATTTCGCTCTACGGCAATGGCGATTCTCTTATATGGAGCTCAAGTATGGGGATATCGTTCTTTTGAAGAAGTAGAGAAATTTTTGCGATACTTTATTAAAAGAATATTTCATCTACCGAAAAACACGCCAAACTACATGCTTTACTTAGAGACTGTTACACCTCCTATGCTAATGGAAACTCTGATCATACACTTCAACTATGTCGCTAAAGTTATGGAGATGAAAGAGGACAGGATACCTTAGATCATTCTTAAGAACATGATTCGTACGAAAGGATCAATGGTGATAGAGTGGGAGAGTCTGGCGACCGAATGTGGTACTAATTTGACGATTGAGCCAAATGAACAAACGTCTTCACTGAGAATTAAGTTCAACACCTTGCATAAGAGTCTCGGAAGTTTCCTGTATGACAGAAATGTAGCTGAAGCCAAATCCTCGTTGTTCAAAAACATATATAGTCGTCTTGAATATAACCTGGGAAACAACACGTACCTGCAGAACAGCAATCAAATCAATAAGATAAACATGGTTTTCAAAACAAGAGGCGAATTATTGGATTTGAACTACAAACCGCACCGATCAGATCTTCCTATACTTTGCAGCCTCTGCAACATGAAAACGCGAGAAGATACATCTTATTTTAATTGCAATCTGTCCAGTGTTGAAGGAGTTTCGGATTAGGTATTTTAAGAAGGACTGCCTAAATGATGAAGAGCTGATTAACGTATTAAACGGAGAGAAAGGATGGGATGTACTAAATAGTTATGTTGTTACCGCTCTACGTTATAAAAATTCCATTATTAAAGAAAATTTTTAAAATATTAATTATAATTTCAACTTATCATACATATAAAGATCATTTTTGCTTTTTATTCAGATAAAAAATTGAAATTCAGATAAATTGTCAGTCTGGTAGACGGCCATAGGCCAAACCATTTTAGACTTAAGTATATAAAAATCATGTGAAATTGAAAATTAAATAAAGTCATTTAACTAACTAACTAACTTACTAACTATCTTTGTATAACTGCTACGTTCGCCCTCATCTCGAGTACCAACGCTTCACAAGTTTGGTCTCCCCAATATGAAATTCATAAACATCGTATTGAGGCAGTACAACACAAATTTATACGTTTTGCTTTGAAGGGTCTTCCTTGGGAAGATCCATTATATCTACCTTCTTATGAACATCGAATTCAACTCTTGCAATTGCAAAGCCTTAGTCAAAGACGTATCAACAGTGACCTAGTATTTTTCCATCAGCTTTTGACTGGTTTTATAGATGCTCCTTACTTGCTCTCGTCCAAAAAGATTTAACTACCGCGGAAGATCTCACCACTTGCATGATAAAGAGTTGATTCTTTGCCCCCATCATAGAACCAAATACGGCATGCATGAGCCGCTATCGCGCATGAGTAGATTATATAATTCCAATTCCCTACTTATAGATTTCAATGTTAATAAAAATAGTCTAAAACAAAAATGTAAAACCAGTGCTCCACATGCATGAGTTTTGCTCAATGTTTCTTAGTTTATTAATTCATCAGAATGTTTTTAGTTTATGTTTTATTTTATTTGTGGCAGTTTTGTTTAATTTATTACTAGCGGGGTTCAGACTTCAGCGGGGTTGAAAAAATGTTTTTTCTTTGTTGGGTACATTGAAAATGGAATTTATGATATTTTCAGGTAGTGGACCTCGCACGGAAAACGATTTTTTTTTTGGTAGGCACATTGAAATAGGAATTTACGATACTTTCAGGTAGTGGGCGTCCGTAACAAGAAAAAATATTTTTTCCTTGATGGGCACATATCTACAAAATGCAAATTACGATAAATTGATAATATAAATAGTTTGATAGCACCAAAATGTAGTTATCATTTAAATACCTACTTACTTACTTATTTAGGTGGTCTTTACAGTTCGGGGTGAACCTGGGCCTCCACCAACATCCTTCTATAACGACTTCGATCTCGGGCGAGCTCTCTCCAGTTTCGCACTCTAAGTCGGTTGAAGTCTTCACCCACTTGATTGCGCCACCAAAGACAAGGGTTCCCCTTCCGCGATTTCCCTGCAATGTGCTTTCGAAAAACTGTCGAGCCAGACCGCTTGGGTCCATCCGCTCTACTTGACAAAACCATCGTAGCCTCGCTATGCGTACTCTTCTGGCTATGCCCATGTCACGGTACAGCTCATACAGCTCGTTGTTGTATCTTCATCTCCACACATTGTTTTCGCATACCGGCCCAAAGATCACTCGGAAAATTTTTCTTTCGAAACGACCAAGAGTTTCCTCATCCGTTTTCGATAAGGTCCATGTTTCCGCTCCGTAAATCAGGACTGGGATGAGTATACAAGGTTACCTTGGTTTTTCTGGAGAGGGTTCTGTTTCTCAATTGCCTTCTTAACCCAAAGAAGCAACGGTTGGCTAGAGTTATCCTCCGTTTAATCTCCGCACTGATGTTTTCGTCCGTGTCTACAGTGGATCCTAGGTAGACGAAGTCCTGTACTACCTCTAAGTTATGTATTGGTCTCTTAAAAAAATCGGATGGTTGTTTTACCCAAAGTTACAGTGAAACTATGAGCCTACTTTTGGCCACTCATTTTCCTGACTGTATACATACCACTGATCAATCTCTAACCAAAAATGTGAGTTACACTACACCTAATAGCATAACAAGAAAGTTAGCAAGAAAAATTTTTAACGAAGACTCCATCAAATAGGCAATATCCTCCCAACAGCCTTTCAAGGCGCCCGGGGAAGATGGTATCTTTCCTGCTCTCTTGCAGTATGGAATTGATTCCATAATCTGCTCACTCACACTTATCTATAGATCCAGTTTTGGTTTAAGCTACATCCCTCACACTTGGAAAAAGGTGAGAGTAGTATTCATACCAAAAGCTGGCAATAGATCAAACTCAGACCCAAAATCCCTCAGACCAATCAGTCTCACATCCTTCTTTCTAAAGGTCATGGAAAAGTAATTGATTTACACATTCGCAGTACGGCCTTAATAGCAAATCCTCTCAATGCTAACCAATTCGCTTACCAAACTGGTAGATCCACAGTTACAGCTCTCCATCAGCTGGTCAGCAAAATTGAGAATGCGTTTGCTAAGAAAGACATCATACTCTGCTCTTTTCTTGATATTTCTGGCGCCTTTGATAATACTACGTACTTGTCAATTCAAACCGCTGCAACTGCCAAAGGAATTGACACACCAACCATTAAATGGATTGACTCTAGGTTAAGTGGCAGAATCATCTTTTTTTTTTTTTTTTGTTGGAGGTTTTTAAAATACCAGCTGGAGCACTCAGACCTAAATACCGGTCCATTGTACTACCAGATAGCAACTTTCTATTTGTTATAGCTTTCCAGATGTTCGGAGAAAAGCCAAAAGACGCTGCCATGGTAAGGAGCCTAAGTTACCAGCTCTCACCATGTCTGCGCCGAGTATCTGTAACCTCATGTGAGAAAAAGCAGGACATTCACAGAGGAAGTGCTCTGCGGTGTCCTCATCTTCTCCACAAGATTCACAGAGTGTGGTATCACTTAAGCCTAACACGTTTAAATGCTTTGCAAAAGAGAAGTGCCCGCTGGCAACGCCAATAAGCTTTCTACAGTCTTTTCTGCTACGAGCTAGCAAAAATGTTGCAGTCTTCTTACTAACGTTGGGGAGCATACGCTTGGTCTGTCTGCATCCAATGGAAGCATGCCATCTACGGTTGTGCTCTTCACAGATCCAATCGTTGATTGAAGCCCTCACTGAGGACGCTGGCAGACCTAGCGACGGTTCAGGTCCTGAGAAAGCTGTCTGAGATCCCTGCCTAGCGAGTTCATCGGCGATCTCATTTCCAGTTATGCCGTGATGGCCTGGAACCCAAATGAGACTCAAGGAATTTAATCTTCCGATCGCATTCAGAGAACTCTTGCATTCCTGGATCACTTTCGAAGTGGTTAGAGGGTTGAGAAGGGCCTAAAATCATCTCCACCACACTAGGTCAAACATCAATAACAGTTAACGCTGTTAAAGGCTGTCCCCAAGGGGGTGTTTTATCTCCCCTACTCTTGTCAATTGAAATAGATTAGCTCTTGGACGACCTCAATAAGCTGGGCCTTGATACACAAGGCTACGCTGATGACCTAGTCATCTCTATTCAAGGCAATCAAGAAGCACAGGTCACAAACCGTATGCAAAGTGCCCTGAACAAAGTTAATGACTGGTGCAATATAGAATGGCTTAAGGTCAACCCCACCAAAACAGTCATCATTCCATTCACCAGGAGACGTAAAATCGATCTCCAAACACTATCCCTAAATAGTGTTCAAATTAATTTTTCCAAAGAGGTCAAATATCTAGGAGTAACCCTGGATAATAAACTCAATTGGAAACCACATCTAGACAAAACCATAGCAAAAGCAACAAATGCTTTCTGGGCCTGTTTCCTGGGACTTAGGCCAAAAATGATTTACTGGACATACCTCACTATTATCACACCCATCATAACCTATGCTTCGCTGATCTGGTGGCAAAAAACAGAACAAGTTTATGCCCGCAAATCTTTGCAAAAGTTACAAAGACTAACCTGTGTAGGTATCACAGGTGCAATGCGCAGCTGCCCAACTTTAGCGTTAGAAAGTTTATTAAATTTTCCTCCGCTACATCAAAAAGTAAAGAAGACTGCTGCACTAAGCGGACTAAAGCTTCATCTCACTAACTACTCGAGAAAGGAAAACTTACAAGGACATATGAGTATTCTGCAGGTGCTCCCAATACTGGAATCGCCACCGCTTTGAAGTAATCTTTGCAAACCGCTCAGCATGGAAGAACCCTGTAATTCTTACAAATAACTTCCAATACATCTGGTATACTGACCTTTCAAAAATAATCCTAATCTGCTCTGACAGTCAGGCAGCACTAAAGGCTCTGTCCTCGACAAAAATCGAATCCAAACTAGTTTGGAACTGCCTGACATGTATTGTATATTTCAATTAGCTACTCACAATAAAATAACTCTTTCATGGGTGCCTGGTCATGAAGGTGTACCGGGTAACGAAGAGGCTGACCGCCTTTTTAGACTTGGCTCTCAGTCGCAATTCAAAGGCCCTGAACCCTACTGTGATCTCCCAATCAGTAGCCTTAAAAATGAATTAACTACCTGGGAACGACAGAACATGATCAGCACCTGGAACAACTCAAATGGCCATCGTCAGTCAAAACTATTCATTGACTTATCTCACAAACGTATGAAAGAAGTTCTTGACATGAGCAAACGTGACGCAAAGTTACTTACGGACTTCTTCACTGGACACTGCTCTCTCAAGTATCATCTTAAAAACATGGGCATCAGCCAAGATGACACCTGTCGTCTCTGTCTTGAAGACATAGAGACAGCTGAACACATTTTATGCGAATGCCCTGCCTTAGCTAGATCCAGGCTTAAAATATTCAATAAAGTGTTCCCCAGTCCCCTTGATATCAGAAACACCTCTTCCTCGAAGATTCTTAAGTTCTTACATGACCTCAGCTTCGAATGAACTAACCCATACACTACGTGTTTTTAAACCTAAGGGAACAGCACAAAAGATCTTTCAGGTCGACGTGCTTGCTAAGGTAATTTTCACCGTCACCCTATCTAATTTAAAAAACAAAAAAAAACCATCAAACCCATTTTTGCCGCTTCTGTTTCAATACTCGCAAACAGCTCGTCTCTGTAAATAATGTCATACGCGGACTTGAAATCGATAAAGAGATGGTGAATATCGATATTATGTTCTCGGGTTTTTTCCTAGATCTGCCGTAATGTAAAAATTTGGTCTATTGTGAACTTTTCTGGTCTAAAACCACATTGATAAGGACCTATCAAGTTGTTGACGTGGGGTTTCAGACGTTCACATATTACAGCAGACAAGATCTAATAAGCGACGTTAAGGAGGCTTATCCCTCTATAATTGGCGCAATTGTGAGGGTCTCCCTTCTTTAGCATCGGGCATACGATACTGAGGTTCCATTCATCGGGCATGTTTTCTTCCGACCATATCATGCAGATCAGCAGGTGCATGCTCCTTTCCAACTGGTCTCCAGCTGCCTTGAAAAGTTCGGCATAAAGGCCATCTGCACCTGCAGTCTTATTTGATTTAAGTTTGTATATGGCAAGCTTAACTTCTTCTAGGTCGGGAGGGCGGCATTCTTGATCATCGTCCAAGCTGAATGGGGCAATCAGCCTTACAGCGGAATTTGTGTCCTCATCGCCGTTAAGCAGTCTGCAGAAGTGATCTTTCCAGATCCTCAGTAGCGACTGTGACTCTACAACTATGTTTCCCTGCTGGTCTTTACAGGCTTGAGTTCGGGGCTTGCCACCCTGGCACGATCTTTTTACCTTTTCGTAAAACTTCCGAATCTCGTTCCTGTCAAGGCACCTCTCAATTTCCACAAAGAAGCGCTTCTCATGCTGCTTCTTTTTCTTTTTGAGAATTCGGTGTTCCTCTCTTCTTTTCTCCTTGTAAATCTCGTTATACTGATCGTAGGCAGCCCTCGTTCGTTTTTGCATCAGAATTTGACGTGCTTTTTGTTTGGCTGCATTTGCCTGCCTGCATTCTTCATCGAATCATTGGTTTCGTTTTGGTGGCCGAGTGAAACCCAGAACCTCAGAGGCAGCGGTTCTGATGGCTTCTTGGCATTGCTGCCACTGGTCTTCAATGTTTAATGCTGGCGGCATGGGATTCAAGGATAATTGAAGGGACACTCGATTGGAAAAGGCATTGGCAATCTCTTGCGATTGTAGCTTTCTGACGTCATATCTCTTCACAGCGTTAGTTCGTGTAGGTCGTGAACAAGATATCCTCATTCGTACCTTGGCTACAACAAGGTAGTGGTCTGAGTCAACTTTGGCCCCTCGGAAAGTTGGGACATCGAACACAATGGAAGAGTGCCTTTCGTCGATCGCAACATGATCAATTTGGTTGACGGTTGATTGATCTGGGGATCGCCATGTACCTTTATGAATTTTGAGATGCGGGAAGCGTGTACTACTTACAACAAGATTTAGCCCCGCAGCAAAATCGATTAGCCTCAGTCCGTTTTCGGAGGTTTTGTCGTGAAGGTTATGCTTACCGATTGTATTTCCAAAGATGTCTGTCGCCAAGAACGATTTTTACGTCGTGTCTAGGGCACTGCTCTTATGTTTCTTCGAGGAGCTTGTAGAAACAGTCTTTGGAATTGTCGTCTTTCTCTTCTGTGGGGGCGTGGGCGCATATAAGGCTTATGATGGCAAATTAAGTCCTGATGCAGATGGTCATATACGCTCACTGGATTTTGGCTAATCACCTTATCCCTGAGTCTTCCTCTAATGACAAATCCGCACCCAAATAAGCGTTGTTTCTGTTGTCTGTAGCAGTCGCCATAGTAGATGTCACCGTTTTTCATCTTCTTTATGCCCGGTCCACTCCATCGCACTTATTGGATGGCGGTTATGTCTGCTTTGCAGCAGTCCAGGGCGTCCGCTAATTCTCCAGATGCACGTAATCCATTAAGTGATCTAACGTTCCACGTGCAGATCCGGAGGTCATTGTCCTTTATTCGTTTGCTTGGGTCATCATCTTTGAAATCATTATCGTTATTTGAGGCTGTTTGTTGTTTCGAAACAAATTTTTTTTACGTGGTTGGGTAGTTATAGTTAACCCTACGCACAACCCCCAAACCTGGAGGGACAGGTCCTTTTGGATCCCTTCGGACATAAAAAGCTGGAATATCCAGTGTCAGTACCCTTCTTTAGACCTTTAAACCAAATATGTTGGAGTAGCTCGTTCAGGGGTTTCTGCTTTTTTGACTGCTGAAGTCCACCGTTGATTCTGTCATTCGAACTCATCCGCTGGGACATATACGCGAAAGCTCTCGTAGACCATTGAGATTCGTGCAGTCAGTCATTGTTCGCAGAGCACTTATAGTGTTGATCACAATTCTTTTATCCGTATTCCTTTGTCAACACTCGCACTTACTAGTTTAGCAGGTCAGCTCTGGACGGAGCATCCCAGGGCCCAGTGGATACCGCGAGGAGGCATAGTAAGCACAATTGACGTGTACTATAAGTTGCAGCATCTGGGCGCCGCGCCGCCAAGTTGACACCAGTCACAGAGTCTACCCGAATAGTACAACGCCCATCCACCATTTATCCATTTATTATTTAAATACTATGTAGTAAAGGGTTGCTTTTGTTTATAGCTTATAATTTAAATTAAAGTTGAACTATATTGACTCCAACTAGAGAAGTGGTAAAAGTTAAATCAAAAGTGCTCCTATCAGTGAATTAAATGGCTGTAACCGGAATTTGCGAGTTTTGGATTGAGTTTTTTTGAAGTCTACAGAAGTTTTCCAGAGATATGGCATAGAAAAAGCGAAGAATACAAAAATAAAACTGAAAAGTATAACCCTTATGCAACTGTTTGAAAAGTGTAGTGCTCCTGCACGCTGCACATCCTACGAAAAGAATTTTTTTTCTTTGTTGTGGAAAAAAAATTAGGGTGGGTCAAAAAAATATATATATTTTTTTTTGATCCGACACACGAAAACTTGTTCTTTGGTACCTCTAGAAAGTACTTACTTGAGCTCTTAATATTAACGGGAAGATGATGCTCATCGTAGTTTTCCATTTTCAGTTTAGTATCATATAAAAATGGTCATATCTTTTTAAAAATAGATTGTTCAACCAGTCGCAAAAACAGTATTTATAGAAAATTGAACGTTCTACAAAAATAATCTCTTATACTTTTTTCATTGATCTAACCATTTAAAAGATATTCAAGGTCAAAAATTGAAGTATTTTAAAGAAAATAACTTTTTTGTTTTGAATTTTGTAACTCACTAAAAAATAGTTATTATCAAATGAACATCAATTATTTCAATAGAAAGTTGAACGTTCTACAAAAAAGGTCTTTTGTTGTTAATCGATTACTCTAACCATTTAAAAGATTTTCGCAGTAGAATTTTAATTCCTACTAATTTTAATAATCTTATATATAAAAATGAATCGCAAAATGTGTTGGTAAGCGCATAACTCAACAACGCCTGGACCAATTTGGCCAATTCTTTATTTGTTGTGTTTGTTATTGTCAGGAGAAGGTTCTTATGACATAAAAAATTTAAAAGCTGATATTCCCACAGGAACGGGTTCGGGAATGGAAACTTAGAAACTATTAGACAGGTTTCTCAAGCGATTCCAGCATTAGGGGTGCTACATTATCCCCTCCATCTTTAATTTAGATTATATTTCATCCCTATAATCCCACAGGAACAGAGACGGGAACGAGAACCGAAACCTTAAAGTTACCGATTTCAAAAATTTTTCAACTCTAGGATGTTACATTATCCCTCAGTGACATAGACATATAAATGGTTCCTGTCAAGGTTTTTTCCCCATACTCCCACAGGAACGGAATTTAAAATATTGCGGGGATATTCCGACAGGAACGGGTTTGGGAAAGAAAACCTAGAAACTACTGGTCAGATTTCTATAACCCTTCCCCTTCCTGCATTAAGATTGCTACATTATCCCCCTCAATTAGTAATTTAGATTATATTTCATCCCTATAAACCCACGGAATCAGAAACGGGAACGAGAACGTAAAGTTACTTGACCGATTTAAAGAAATTTTTCAACTCTACGATTATTCCTCAGTGACATAGACTTATATTTCACATATTTCCACGGTAACGAAAGATTCCCACAGGAACGGGGCTGGAAACGGAAACCTAGAAACTACTGGACAGATTTCAAAAATTCTTTCGTCATTGGGATGCCACATAATTCCAAAGTTAGAACGATTGTTTTTCATAAAAAAAAAAAAACCAGAACGGGAACCTTAAAACTACAGACCCGAGCAGCGCCGGGTGGCTCAGCTAGTTTCTTAATAAATATTTCCAATACATCTATTAAAAATTTTTTTTAAAGATATTCGCAGCAGAATTGCAACTCCCACTAATTTTAATAGTTTTTTAATTAGTATTTCAAGTCTATCTGTTTAGATCGATACAGGTTCCAGTTGACATCTGATTTGGTCTTGAGGGACCTATTCAGAATACTTCTGGTTTCCCTGCGAAGTTTCTGTAGTTCACTGTTCCACCACGGAACCATAGATCTACTAGGTAATTGTCTAGATGGACATGCCAGCTCGAAGCTACTTGTAAGGGCACAATTCACTTCTAGAACTGCATCTTCCACTTTTTGTGATGTTGAGAGCTTATTTAGAGTTTTGACGAAATTACCGAGCTCATCGTTGAAAAGTGTCCAGTTAGTTTTTCTGGGATTTCTTGTAACTAAAGGAGTGGGAACCACATTTGCAACACGGAATTGAATGTATCTGTGGTCTGAGAGTGACACTTCCAGCAACACTTTCCAGTTGGTAATCTCCTTGGCATATCTGTTAGATAGTGTCAAGTCAATTACGTCCTGTCGTATAGCCGTAACAAAAGTTGGCGTATTACCAACATTGTTAATGTCTAAGTCAGAAGACACAATGTAACTAAGGTTGCCTCTCATGTTGCATTTGACGCTGCCCCAAACTATGTTTTGAGCGTTAGCATCACAGCACATGATAAGCCCCAACTTCCGGTTTTCACAAAATTCCACCAAATCCACAACCTGTATTGAGGGAGGGGGTAGAATGGAGTTCCAGGGAAAGTAAACTGACGCAACGACGAAAGTTTTCCACTCACCGTTCGTTTCGTAGTTTATCATAGCCGCAACCAGGTCCGGACCATAGAAGTGAGTTGCTGCAAAAGAGCTCGGTATGATGAGACAGGTCCGGGGTAAGTCAGACCGTTCGTCATATAGAATATTGAACCCTCGTAGCCCTCCAAGACCAAGAACTCGGCCCTTCCAGGCCCATGGCTCTTGGATTGCTACGAGATGAGTTTTTGTATTCAACACGGAAAGCCTGCTACATAGGAGTGCAGTAGCAGCCTTAGAATGTTGAAGCAGCATGATTGTTGCTCATGCATCATGTTGCTCTGCATCGAACATAGTGCAAAGGTTAAGTTATTTCGCTCTACGGCAATGGCGATTCTCTTATATGGAGCTCAAGTATGGGGATATCGTTCTTTTGAAGAAGTAGAGAAATTTTTGCGATACTTTATTAAAAGAATATTTCATCTACCGAAAAACACGCCAAACTACATGCTTTACTTAGAGACTGTTACACCTCCTATGCTAATGGAAACTCTGATCATACACTTCTACTATGTCGCTAAAGTTATGGAGATGAAAGAGGACAGGATACCTAAGATCATTCTTAACAACATGATTCGTACGAAAGGATCAATGGTGATAGAGTGGGAGAGTCTGGCGACCGAATGTGGTACTAATTTGACGATTGAGCCAAATGAACAAACGTCTTCACTGAGAATTAAGTTCAACACCTTGCATAAGAGTCTCGGAAGTTTTGTAGCGGATCTACATAGTAATAATAATAATAATAATTATATTATCGTTTAATAATAAAATTATGGCAAGACAAAAGAAGCCGCTGCAAAATGAAAAGTAAAACGCAGCAGCATCTTATGTGAATGCGTTCATTCCACTCTCACGAGAAATGTTTCGTCAAGGTAGTTGACGAAACAAATACATGTGCATTTTGTGATCGCCATGCCTTTTCCGGCATCTACATTTTCCCATTCTCTCTTTAACACACAAACTGATTAGACGTGCCGGCATTCTAAGATTAGAATTTCATCTAATGTACCAACCTAAAATTATATAATATTTTGCTGTAAATTTATTTGATATACATTAAAGAAATTTGTCACAAAATAAAATAAATGCGAGACTCAGTAATTTGTCGTACGTTTGGTACAAGGAACGCTACAGAAGTAACCTTCATCGAAAAGCCACATAAAGGTGTAAGTATAAGGTTATATTGGTGACCCCGACAAGGAACACACACGAAGCCCGACGGCCACGCACCGCCATAACATCCGTGTAGTGGCGTTCCGTCACGTTGTACCACCACCATCATCTTTTTTGGTACCGGAAGAGCGCCACCGACATCACTGCGCCACCACCATCAATTTCTTGGGTTCCTGAAGAGCGCCACTAACATCAGTGCGCCACCACATCATCCTGCACCGCTATTACCTGGCCACTACCGTAATCGTGGCACCAACAACATTTTGGCACCACCATCATCTAGCCACCACCGTCGTTGAGCCCACGTCATCGCATCCGACATCACCGCCACGTTTGTTCCATCGCCATCATTTCTTTCGTTCCCGAAGTGCGTCACCACCATCATTGTGGCACCGCCATCATCTGGCCGCAACGCAATAGTGCCACCACCATCATCCACCATTGAATTTCCTCCGCATTTCGTCAAAGTCAGAGAAACACCATTAGGCTACCGCAAACGATTAGCCATCGCCATCAATTTGCAATCGCCATCAAATTGCCACACCACGGTAAGAAATTTCAAAAGGGGAACTCGATTGGAGGAGGGTGATGTAGCGGATCTACATAGTAATAATAATAATAATAATTATATTATCGTTTAATAATAAAATTATGGCAAGACAAAAGAAGCCGCTGCAAAATTAAAAGTAAAACGCAGCAGCATCTTATGTGAATGCGTTCATTCCACTAAAATAAATAAATAAATAGGGTGGCGCTACAGAGCGAGGAGCCCCTGGGCCTAGCGCATTTCTCACAACCATGCCTTGTGAGGGGAATGGAGGAGACCTACAATTTTATGCCGGATCCGAACGGCTAATTGAGAAAGCGCTTTTCATGGCATGAATTTACTAACGGAGGACTTGCCAATTCCTCGCGAAAGGCGATACCCGGGAAAAAACATTTTTGCGCCTCTGCTGGGATTCGAACCTCGAACCTTTGGGTTAGCAGGTGGACATGCTAACCATCGCACCACGGGTACCACATTCCACTCTCACGAGAAATGTTTCGTCAAGGTAGTTGAAATTTGTCACAAAATAAAATAAATGCGAGACTCAGTAATTTGTCGTACGATTGGTACAAGGAACGCTACAGAAGTAACCTTCATCGAAAAGCCACATAAAGGTGTAAGTATAAGGTTATAGTTTCCTGTATGACAGAAATGTAGCTGAAGCCAAATCCTCGTTGTTCAAAAACATATATAGTCGTCTTGAATATAACCTGGGAAACAACACGTACCTGCAGAACAGCAATCAAATCAATAAGATAAACATGGTTTTCAAAACAAGAGGCGAATTATTGGATTTGAACTACAAACCGCACCGATCAGATCTTCCTATACTTTGCAGCCTCTGCAACATGAAAACGCGAGAAGATACATCTTATTTTAATTGCAATGTGTCCAGTGTTGAAGGAGTTTCGGATTAGGTATTTTAAGAAGAACTGCCTAAATGATGAAGAGCTGATTAACGTATTAAACGGAGAGAAAGGATGGGATGTACTAAATAGTTATGTTGTTACCGCTCTACGTTATAAAAATTCCATTATTAAAGAAAATTTTTAAAATATTAATTATAATTTCAACTTATCATACATATAAAGATCATTTTTGCTTTTTATTCAGATAAAAAATTGAAATTCAGATAAATTGTCAGTCTGGTAGAAGGCCATAGGCCAAACCATTTTAGACTTAAGTATATAAAAATCATGTGAAATTGAAAATTAAATAAAGTCATTTAACTAACTAACTAACTTACTAACTATCTTTGTATAACTGCTACGTTCGCCCTCATCTCGAGTACCAACGCTTCACAAGTTTGGTCTCCCCAATATGAAATTCATAAACATCGTATTGAGGCAGTACAACACAAATTTATACGTTTTGCTTTGAAGGGTCTTCCTTGGGAAGATCCATTATATCTACCTTCTTATGAACATCGAATTCAACTCTTGCAATTGCAAAGCCTTAGTCAAAGACGTATCAACAGTGACCTAGTATTTTTCCATCAGCTTTTGACTGGTTTTATAGATGCTCCTTACTTGCTCTCGTCCAAAAAGATTTAACTACCGCGGAAGATCTCACCACTTGCATGATAAAGAGTTGATTCTTTGCCCCCATCATAGAACCAAATACGGCATGCATGAGCCGCTATCGCGCATGAGTAGATTATATAATTCCAATTCCCTACTTATAGATTTCAATGTTAATAAAAATAGTCTAAAACAAAAATGTAAAACCAGTGCTCCACATGCATGAGTTTTGCTCAATGTTTCTTAGTTTATTAATTCATCAGAATGTTTTTAGTTTATGTTTTATTTTATTTGTGGCAGTTTTGTTTAATTTATTACTAGCGGGGTTCAGACTTCAGCGGGGTTGAAAAAATGTTTTTTCTTTGTTGGGTACATTGAAAATGGAATTTATGATATTTTCAGGTAGTGGACCTCGCACGGAAAACGATTTTTTTTTTGGTAGGCACATTGAAATAGGAATTTACGATACTTTCAGGTAGTGGGCGTCCGTAACAAGAAAAAATATTTTTTCCTTGATGGGCACATATCTACAAAATGCAAATTACGATAAATTGATAATATAAATAGTTTGATAGCACCAAAATGTAGTTATCATTTAAATACCTACTTACTTACTTATTTAGGTGGTCTTTACAGTTCGGGGTGAACCTGGGCCTCCACCAACATCCTTCTATAACGACTTCGATCTCGGGCGAGCTCTCTCCAGTTTCGCACTCTAAGTCGGTTGAAGTCTTCACCCACTTGATTGCGCCACCAAAGACAAGGGTTCCCCTTCCGCGATTTCCCTGCAATGTGCTTTCGAAAAACTGTCGAGCCAGACCGCTTGGGTCCATCCGCTCTACTTGACAAAACCATCGTAGCCTCGCTATGCGTACTCTTCTGGCTATGCCCATGTCACGGTACAGCTCATACAGCTCGTTGTTGTATCTTCATCTCCACACATTGTTTTCGCATACCGGCCCAAAGATCACTCGGAAAATTTTTCTTTCGAAACGACCAAGAGTTTCCTCATCCGTTTTCGATAAGGTCCATGTTTCCGCTCCGTAAATCAGGACTGGGATGAGTATACAAGGTTACCTTGGTTTTTCTGGAGAGGGTTCTGTTTCTCAATTGCCTTCTTAACCCAAAGAAGCAACGGTTGGCTAGAGTTATCCTCCGTTTAATCTCCGCACTGATGTTTTCGTCCGTGTCTACAGTGGATCCTAGGTAGACGAAGTCCTGTACTACCTCTAAGTTATGTATTGGTCTCTTAAAAAAATCGGATGGTAGTTTTACCCAAAGTTACAGTGAAACTATGAGCCTACTTTTGGCCACTCATTTTCCTGACTGTATACATACCACTGATCAATCTCTAACCAAAAATGTGAGTTACACTACACCTAATAGCATAACAAGAAAGTTAGCAAGAAAAATTTTTAACGAAGACTCCATCAAATAGGCAATATCCTCCCAACAGCCTTTCAAGGCGCCCGGGGAAGATGGTATCTTTCCTGCTCTCTTGCAGTATGGAATTGATTCCATAATCTGCTCACTCACACTTATCTATAGATCCAGTTTTGGTTTAAGCTACATCCCTCACACTTGGAAAAAGGTGAGAGTAGTATTCATACCAAAAGCTGGCAATAGATCAAACTCAGACCCAAAATCCCTCAGACCAATCAGTCTCACATCCTTCTTTCTAAAGGTCATGGAAAAGTAATTGATTTACACATTCGCAGTACGGCCTTAATAGCAAATCCTCTCAATGCTAACCAATTCGCTTACCAAACTGGTAGATCCACAGTTACAGCTCTCCATCAGCTGGTCAGCAAAATTGAGAATGCGTTTGCTAAGAAAGACATCATACTCTGCTCTTTTCTTGATATTTCTGGCGCCTTTGATAATACTACGTACTTGTCAATTCAAACCGCTGCAACTGCCAAAGGAATTGACACACCAACCATTAAATGGATTGACTCTAGGTTAAGTGGCAGAATCATCTTTTTTTTTTTTTTTTGTTGGAGGTTTTTAAAATACCAGCTGGAGCACTCAGACCTAAATACCGGTCCATTGTACTACCAGATAGCAACTTTCTATTTGTTATAGCTTTCCAGATGTTCGGAGAAAAGCCAAAAGACGCTGCCATGGTAAGGAGCCTAAGTTACCAGCTCTCACCATGTCTGCGCCGAGTATCTGTAACCTCATGTGAGAAAAAGCAGGACATTCACAGAGGAAGTGCTCTGCGGTGTCCTCATCTTCTCCACAAGATTCACAGAGTGTGGTATCACTTAAGCCTAACACGTTTAAATGCTTTGCAAAAGAGAAGTGCCCGCTGGCAACGCCAATAAGCTTTCTACAGTCTTTTCTGCTACGAGCTAGCAAAAATGTTGCAGTCTTCTTACTAACGTTGGGGAGCATACGCTTGGTCTGTCTGCATCCAATGGAAGCATGCCATCTACGGTTGTGCTCTTCACAGATCCAATCGTTGATTGAAGCCCTCACTGAGGACGCTGGCAGACCTAGCGACGGTTCAGATCCTGAGAAAGCTGTCTGAGATCCCTGCCTAGCGAGTTCATCGGCGATCTCATTTCCAGTTATGCCGTGATGGCCTGGAACCCAAATGAGACTCAAGGAATTTAATCTTCCGATCGCATTCAGAGAACTCTTGCATTCCTGGATCACTTTCGAAGTGGTTAGAGGGTTGAGAAGGGCCTAAAATCATCTCCACCACACTAGGTCAAACATCAATAACAGTTAACGCTGTTAAAGGCTGTCCCCAAGGGGGTGTTTTATCTCCCCTACTCTTGTCAATTGAAATAGATTAGCTCTTGGACGACCTCAATAAGCTGGGCCTTGATACACAAGGCTACGCTGATGACCTAGTCATCTCTATTCAAGGCAATCAAGAAGCACAGGTCACAAACCGTATGCAAAGTGCCCTGAACAAAGTTAATGACTGGTGCAATATAGAATGGCTTAAGGTCAACCCCACCAAAACAGTCATCATTCCATTCACCAGGAGACGTAAAATCGATCTCCAAACACTATCCCTAAATAGTGTTCAAATTAATTTTTCCAAAGAGGTCAAATATCTAGGAGTAACCCTGGATAATAAACTCAATTGGAAACCACATCTAGACAAAACCATAGCAAAAGCAACAAATGCTTTCTGGGCCTGTTTCCTGGGACTTAGGCCAAAAATGATTTACTGGACATACCTCACTATTATCACACCCATCATAACCTATGCTTCGCTGATCCGGTGGCAAAAAACAGAACAAGTTTATGCCCGCAAATCTTTGCAAAAGTTACAAAGACTAACCTGTGTAGGTATCACAGGTGCAATGCGCAGCTGCCCAACTTTAGCGTTAGAAAGTTTATTAAATTTTCCTCCGCTACATCAAAAAGTAAAGAAGACTGCTGCACTAAGCGGACTAAAGCTTCATCTCACTAACTACTCGAGAAAGGAAAACTTACAAGGACATATGAGTATTCTGCAGGTGCTCCCAATACTGGAATCGCCTGCAGCCCACTCTTCGGACTTTATGCCTAAACGCAAACTGTTACACCACCCCTTTGAAGTAATCTTTCCAAACCGCTCAGCATGGAAGAACCCCGTAAATCTTACAAATAACTTCCAATACATCTGGTATACTGACCTTTCAAAAATAATCCTAATCTGCTCTGACAGTCAGGCAGCACTAAAGGCTCTGTCCTCGACAAAAATCGAATCCAAACTAGTTTGGAACTGCCTGACATGTATTGTATATTTCAATTAGCTACTCACAATAAAATAACTCTTTCATGGGTGCCTGGTCATGAAGGTGTACCGGGTAACGAAGAGGCTGACCGCCTTGTTAGACTTGGCTCTCAGTCCCAATTCAAAGGCCCTGAACCCTACTGTGATCTCCCAATCAGTAGCCTTAAAAACGAATTAACTACCTGGGAACGACAGAACATGATCAGCACCTGGAACAACTCAAATGGCCATCGTCAGTCAAAACTATTCATTGCACTTATCTCACAAACGTATGAAAGAAGTTCTTGACATGAGCAAACGTGACGCAAAGTTACTTACGGACTTCTTCACTGGACACTGCTCTCTCAAGTATCATCTTAAAAACATGGGCATCAGCCAAGATGACACCTGTCGTCTCTGTCTTGAAGACATAGAAACAGCTGAACACATTTTATGCGAATGCCCTGCCTTAGCTAGATCCAGGCTTAAAATATTCAATAAAGGGTTCCCCAGTCCCCTTGATATCAGAATCTTCCTCGAAGATTCTTAAGTTCTTACATGACCTCAGCTTCGAATGAACTAACCCATACACTACGTGTTTTTAAACCTAAGGGAACAGCACAAAAGATCTTTCAGGTCGACGTGCTTGCTAAGGTAATTTTCACCTTCATAATATCTAATTTAAAAAACAAAAAAAACCATCAAACCCATTTTTGCCGCTTCTGTTTCAATACTCGCAAAAGCACCTATGACATCACACTTATTTCTTCCCATTACGTCAATATCGTCTGCATAGGCGAGTAATTGTACAGACTTTTGAAAGATTGTTCCGCTGGTGTTGACGTTTGAGTTTCTTACAATCTTTTCAAGTATGATGTTGAAGAAATCGCATGACAGTTTGTCAAAAGCCTTTTTCGACATCAAAGGTTTCGGTGAGTTCTTTACCGACCTTGACGGAACAGCGTGAATTCTCCAAAGTCATCCTGCATAGTCGTACGAGTTTTGCAGGGATGCCGAAACTAGACATGGCTCTGTACAGCTCGTCTCTGTAAATAATGTCATACGCGGACTTGAAATCGATAAAGAGATGGTGAATATCGATATTATGTTCTCGGGTTTTTTCCTAGATCTGCCGTAATGTAAAAATTTGGTCTATTGTGAACTTTTCTGGTCTAAAACCACATTGATAAGGACCTATCAAGTTGTTGACGTGGGGTTTCAGACGTTCACATATTACAGCAGACAAGATCTAATAAGCGACGTTAAGGAGGCTTATCCCTCTATAATTGGCGCAATTGTGAGGGTCTCCCTTCTTTAGCATCGGGCATACGATACTGAGGTTCCATTCATCGGGCATGTTTTCTTCCGACCATATCATGCAGATCAGCAGGTGCATGCTCCTTTCCAACTGGTCTCCAGCTGCCTTGAAAAGTTCGGCATAAAGGCCATCTGCACCTGCAGTCTTATTTGATTTAAGTTTGTATATGGCAAGCTTAACTTCTTCTAGGTCGGGAGGGCGGCATTCTTGATCATCGTCCAAGCTGAATGGGGCAATCAGCCTTACAGCGGAATTTGTGTCCTCATCGCCGTTAAGCAGTCTGCAGAAGTGATCTTTCCAGATCCTCAGTAGCGACTGTGACTCTACAACTATGTTTCCCTGTTGGTCTTTACAGGCTTGAGTTCGGGGCTTGCCACCCTGGCACGATCTTTTTACCTTTTCGTAAAACTTCCGAATCTCGTTCCTGTCAAGGCACCTCTCAATTTCCACAAAGAAGCGCTTCTCATGCTGCTTCTTTTTCTTTTTGAGAATTCGGTGTTCCTCTCTTCTTTTCTCCTTGTAAATCTCGTTATACTGATCGTAGGCAGCCCTCGTTCGTTTTTGCATCAGAATTTGACGTGCTTTTTGTTTGGCTGCATTTGCCTGCCTGCATTCTTCATCGAACCATTGGTTTCGTTTTGGTGGCCGAGTGAAACCCAGAACCTCAGAGGCAGCGGTTCTGATGGCTTCTTGGCATTGCTGCCACTGGTCTTCAATGTTTAATGCTGGCGGCATGGGATTCAAGGATAATTGAAAGGACACTCGATTGGAAAAGGCATTGGCAATCTCTTGCGATTGTAGCTTTCTGACGTCATATCTCTTCACAGCGTTAGTTCGTGTAGGTCGTGAACAAGATATCCTCATTCGTACCTTGGCTACAACAAGGTAGTGGTCTGAGTCAAATTTGGCCCCTCGGAAAATTCGGACATCGAACACAATGGAAGAGTGCCTTTCATCGATCGCAACATGATCAATTTGGTTGACGGTTGATTGATCTGGGGATCGCCATGTACCTTTATGAATTTTGAGATGCGGGAAGCGTGTACTACTTACAACAAGATTTAGCCCCGCAGCAAAATCGATTAGCCTCAGTCCGTTTTCGGAGGTTTTGTCGTGAAGGTTATGCTTACCGATTGTATTTCCAAAGATGTCTTCCTTCCCTAGTTTTGCGTTAAAATCGCCAAGAACGATTTTTACGTCGTGTCTAGGGCACTGCTCTTATGTTTCTTCGAGGAGCTTGTAGAAACAGTCTTTGGAATTGTCGTCTTTCTCTTCTGTGGGGGCGTGGGCGCATATAAGGCTTATGATGGCAAATTAAGTCCTGATGCAGATGGTCATATACGCTCACTGGATTTTGGCTAATCACCTTATCCCTGAGTCTTCCTCTAACGACAAATCCGCACCCAAATAAGCGTTGTTTCTGTTGTCTGTAGCAGTCGCCATAGTAGATGTCACCGTTTTTCATCTTCTTTATGACCGGTCCACTCCATCGCACTTATTGGATGGCGGTTATGTCTGCTTTGCAGCAGTCCAGGGCGTCCGCTAATTCTCCAGATGCACGTAATCCATTAAGTGATCTAACGTTCCACGTGCAGATCCGGAGGTCATTGTCCTTTATTCGTTTGCTTGGGTCATCATCTTTGAAATCATTATCGTTATTTGAGGCTGTTTGTTGTTTCGAAACAAATTTTTTTTACGTGGTTGGGTAGTTATAGTTAACCCTACGCACAACCCCCAAACCTGGAGGGACAGGTCCTTTTGGATCCCTTCGGACATAAAAAGCTGGAATATCCAGTGTCAGTACCCTTCTTTAGACCTTTAAACCAAATATGTTGGAGTAGCTCGTTCAGGGGTTTCTGCTTTTTTGACTGCTGAAGTCCACCGTTGATTCTGTTATTCGAATTCATCCGCTGGGACATATACGCGAAAGCTCTCGTAGACCATTGAGATTCGTGCAGTCAGTCATTGTTCGCAGAGCACTTATAGTGTTGATCACAATTCTTTTATCCGTATTCCTTTGTCAACACTCGCACTTACTAGTTTAGCAGGTCAGCTCTGGACGGAGCATCCCAGGGCCCAGTGGATACCGCGAGGAGGCATAGTAGGCACAATTGACGTGTACTATAAGTTGCAGCATCTGGGCGCCGCGCCGCCAAGTTGACACCAGTCACAGAGTCTACCCGAATAGTACAACGCCCATCCACCATTTATCCATTTATCATTTAAATACTATGTAGTAAAGGGTTGCTTTTGTTTATAGCTTATAATTTAAATTAAAGTTGAACTATATTAACTCCAACTAGAGAAGTGGTAAAAGTTAAATCTAAAGTGCTCCTATCAGTGAATTAAATAGCTGTAACCGGAATTTGCGAGTTTTGGATTGAGTTTTTTTGAAGTCTACAGAAGTTTTCCAGAGATATGGCATAGAAAAAGCGATTTCTTTGTTGTGGAAAAAAACATTAGGGTGGGTCAAAAAAATCAAAATTTTTTTTTTGATCCGACACACGAAAACTTGTTCTTTGGTACCTCTAGAAAGTACTTACAAAATTTGAGCTCTTTTAACGGGAAGATGATGCTCATCGTAGTTTTCCATTTTCAGTTTAGTATCATTTAAAAATGGTCATATCTTTTTAAAAATAGATTGTTCAACCAGTCGCAAAAACAGTATTTATAGAAAATTGAACGTTTTACAAAAATGGTCTCTTATACTTTTTTCATTAATCTAACCATTTAAAAGATATTCAAGGTCAAAAATTGAAGTATTTTAAAGAAAATAACTTTTTTGTTTTGAATTTTGTAACTCACTAAAAAATAGTTATTATCAAATGAACATCAATTATTTCAATAGAAAGTTGAACGTTCTACAAAAAAGGTCTTTTGTTGTTAATCGATTACTCTAACCATTTAAAAGATTTTCGCAGTAGAATTTTAATTCCTACTAATTTTAATAATTTCTTAATAAATATTTCCAATACATCTATTAAAAAAATTTTTTTAAGATATTCGCAGCAGAATTGCAACTCCCACTAATTTTAATAGTTTTTTAATTAATATTTCAAGTTTATCTGTTTAATTTTTAAATTTTAACATAATTTATGATCTACAAAGAAAATGCAGAAAATATCGTTAAAAAATTGAGTCCAATGAAATATATTCTCAAACAAAAGATACGACATAACTTGCAAACTGTCACTTTTTTGGAATAAACTCAAGTTCACATGAATATTATCAAAATTCATAAATTGAGTAGATAAATTGGAAATATTTATAAAGAAATTATTAGAATTCGTTGGAATTGCAGTTCTACTTCGAATATCTTTTAAATCGATTAACAACAAAAAACCTTTTTTGTAGTACGTTCAATTTTCTATTGAAATAATTGATGTTCATTTGATAATAACTATATTTTAGTGAGTTACAAAATTCAAAACAAAAAAGTTATTTTCTTTAAAATACTTCAATACCGTTCAATTTCCTATAAAAACTGTTTTTGCGACTGGTTGAACAATCTATTTTTAAAAAGATATGACCATCTTTATATGATACTAAACTGAAAATGGAAAACTACGATGAGCATCATCTTCCCGTTAGTATTAAGAGCTCAAATTTTGTAAGTACTCTCTAGAGGTACCAAAGAACAAGTTTTTGTGTGTCGGATCAAAAAAAAAAATTTTGATTTTTTTGATCCACCCAAATATACATACAAATGATATACATATATACATGCAAATGAGCTTGCTCTAAGCTCCGTGCGACTTATGTCATTTTCCATTGGACGAAAAGAACCGTCCAGGAGTGCCCAGAAGCATTCTCAAACCGTTCCATTGGTGCAAAAAGATCGCTTCTCATAATTCTGAGGAGTGACAGCAGCTTCTCGATTTGAAGTGAGAATCGACTCAAGAAGCACTAACACATGTTAGTCAAATGTCAAAAAGAAAATTTTCTTCAAGTAATATTTTTTAAGAGCCATAGGTGTTTCACTCACGCAAAAGAAATTACGTTAAACTGAATAGACACAATTTTGAGTGTTCCATTGGTTTTTAAAATGAGTGCTTCCCCGAGTGAAAGTAATGGAAAGCGACATGCGACACTAGTCTCTAAGATACAGAAAAAGAAAGAAAGCTAGCTACTGGCTTAAAAAAGCGCACTTAATATTTGAAAAAAAGGGCCGTATATGAGTATTCATTATTTCATTTATAAAAAAAATAAACTGCAACTATAAATTAAGCAATTTGATGAAATATTAGGGTAATTGCGGGAGAGATGCGCGTCCGTCGGAAGAGAAGCCGCATTCAACCAAACTCACAAATCTAGCCGTCCACACAAAAAATCTTATTTTGCATTTTGTTCCTTAGGTATTTATCTAAGAACGCAAGACAAAAAGTTGGAAACATCCGACAAGCAACGGGATTTTTTGTGATTTGTTTTGGTCTACGCACCTTTTTTTTCAAAGGAAATTTTTTGTCCGTTACAAGTAATCAATTTGGAAAGTAGCTATCGATTGTTTTGTGCACAGTATTTTGCACAATAAATAGATGTTAAGGAACACTAGTGTGTGTGTTTTTTTGTTTCCAATTTTTCTTTCAATCGTAATGTGGTGCGGCATCTGTCCTTCATTTTGGGAGAGATGCCACACATTTGTTTTGGGAATATGCCGCATGCTGAATTGGCTTTGGTATTTTTATTTAAGAGACTACGAAGCTTCAGTATGCTCCTGAAATACATCTGCACTAAAACAAGGGCTAGTTGGACAAAAGTGGCGCAGAAAGAAGCCCGAAAAAAATTTGACAAAAGAATATCTCTCCGAAAGCAGAGAAAATGCTTTAGCTGGTGCCAGAAGTTCATGTTCCGAAGTTCCGAAAATGAAGCTCATTACCTCATCATGTTTCAACGAACTAACAACAATTGGCAGAGGTGTTAACTTATCTTCAATTGCAAAAAAGATAAACTTGCCGAAACAAAAAATTAACCAAAAGTAAGGCTGAGTCCACGAACGCTATCCCAATGTTTGTTCTGAATGTTGGGAAAACTATTTGAAAACAACAAAAAGGAAAGACCATTCAATGTTCTCCATGTCGGAAATTACTGCATGAAAACTGTACATGGTACAAAACGATTGAATCAATTATGAGTACGGACTGTGGACGGGATTAAGAACGGAGAAAGTATGTTAAATTTTTTAAATTCAATTAATTTGCTATGCGGCATCTCTCCCACACATGTTTTTTTCGAGTTAAGTTTCCTTTTATGGTAGGAAACGATTCCATTATTAAGTTTTTTTATATAAATAAAGTTAATTCCACTTTAATAAACAAATTATGCTGATTTTTGAAAAACAGCGGCATCTCTACCGCAATTACCTTAACTTTTGCTGTGAATATACAAGGTGTTTTGCATAAGATCCGACAAATCATCAGTGTGTTCGAGACAAGATAAAAATCTTATTGGAGGGGTTTTTTTTCCTCCGTTTGAACGTTTTCTTGAAAATTAGGTCAGTTTATTAAAATTGCCCCTCCTGCATTAGCGGAAGGAGACAGAGGTCCCTTCCGATACGATTTTTTTCTTGTCTTGACTCAACTTATCAATTCTGAGCTTTTGTTGCATCTTGTGCAAAACACCCTGTATATGAAATGCATTCTATACCTTTTTTTTATTCTAACCGAAAGAACTATCAGTAAATCAAAAAAATAAAACAATAAGAGGGCGTTATCGGCAGGTATATACGAAAACATTGCTTCTACACGGAATGTTGAAATTAAACTTAAACGCGCGTGATTCAAATCGAAAAGCATAGTGTCATTTTAAATTAAAAGTAGGTACCTAGGTATTCACTTCTTTTTTGTTTCAAATACAAAAATTAAAGAAACAGAAACATGCTTATTAATTTATTTTTAAGCCACCGCAATGTGGTGCAAATACTCTAGTAAATCAATAAATCTTTTTTGTTTTCTCATTACTTTATTCACATTTAAAATTTTTTTTTTTTTGTTATTTTCATTCCAAGGAATAACGAATATTTACCTTGAACGTAGAAAAGAAGTAAGAAAAGTAAAGACTTTTCGATCATTTAATGAGAAATAATTTTTGATATTTTACTTGAAATATGTATGTATGTACATACTTTGGTTTTCATGCAAACAACGAAATGTTTGGAACTTAAAGGTCGCGTCCATAGTTCTTTTCTAGCCCGAGCTTTTGCAAAAGCTGAAAAATTTAATCAGAGATTTAGTGTACAAAATTAGGGGCTTTGAAATGAATTTGGAATGAAAAATTTATAAATACTGTGAACAAAAATTTCGAGTGTGATGTGTTACTAAGCAGACGTGTGTGACAGTGTGGCAGTTTAAGTTGAGTTTTAAGTGGTAGTTTAACTATTCCAAGTCACCTAAGTTGATTAAAAACATTGTAAAACAACGCACAAAGAAATTTTTTTTTCCACAACTTCAAAACTCAAATTGTTTTATTGAATAAATTAGTTTTTAAACCAAAATCATAGACTCTCATAAACAGTTTCCATCTCACTCACCAAATTTAAATACATTCATATTTAAAGCCACTCATAAATTTTTCCCACACTACCAAAACAATTAAATATGAGTAGGTACACGAAGCAAATTACGGTCCTCCGAATCGCCTTATCCATCTAATCCGAATATAACATCATTATCGAAAGTACTACCTCCAACACAATCACCAGCGACAAGAGCAATGTCAAGCAACAAAAAAACTTGCGAAGAAAACTCTTCCATAATGGAATTGATAAGTAAAATTGAGAAATCTATGCTAGCACAAACGGAGGTTATAACGTCACAGATCACGTCACAAATCGCTGAATCCGAAAAAAAAATCACAGACAAAATAAGCACCGATGTAAACAATTTGAAACCGTCTATCGAAAATATAAATTCACGGTTGTCAACGATTGAAGGAAAGCAAGCAGAGATTGAACCCTTAAAAGAGGAAATCCGCGAACTGAAACACCAAATACTTGAGCAGGAAGAAAAAATTAAAAACATTTCCTTGCACATGGAGGAAAATGAAGAAAAACAATTGTTTAAAGACACGATGAGTGATGTACTTTTACACGGAGTTCCACTTTTGCCAGACGAAAATCTTCGCTTGATATTTAATCAGCTCTGCACAAACCTTAATTTTAAATCACTTACAATTAAAAGCATTTTCCGTCTAAGATCGAAATCATACACCGAGTCACTATACCCACCAGTTATTATTAAATTCTTTACTCCACACGATAAGCTGTTTGTCTTGCGATCAGTTGCAGAATATAGAAAAACAACAAAAAAAATCGCTCCACCTTCCTGATCTTGGCTTTTGCACTGAAAACGATAACGCAACGAGAAAAAATAATGTGTACATTCACGAGAGCTTAACACCCAAAAATCGCTCTATTCTACAGAACGCTTTGAAAATGAAACACAACAAACAACTATACTCAGTGTTTACTATTCGTGGCCTTGTTTATGTGAAGAGGAATAAAGAAGAAGATGCACAATTAATTGAAACCACAGATGACTTAGCCAATACTGCCATGTCGACACAAACAACAACTGCCATTTATCCTTTTGAATTATATTAAATCAAAACATAAAACTAAATGTAAACTTTTCTTTCTTTTCTCTCTCTCTCTTTTCTCTTTATCTTTTCTCTTATCTTCAAATATTCAATTGTCTTCTTTCTGTGTCCTAGCCTAGTCTGCTTTTTTCTGGAACAGGTTATTGCTATGTTCGGTGCTGCTTATTGTGCACCTATTATCGTTGACCAAAATGGGTGGCCCTAATGAGCAAAATTATATGGAGACCGTAGACGTTATCAATAGGGATAATACGCGGATAATGATAAGTGTTTTAAGCAATCAACATACTGGTTTGCAAGTTTGCCATCTTAATACACAAAGTTTAAGATCAAGGGAAAAACTGGATGAATTCAGATTCCTGTTTGCCAATTCTAAAGTTGATGTGATATGCGTTTCCGAATCTTGGTTCTTAAGTGATGTTGATGATAGCATTTATAATTTGAGTGGCTATAAACTTTACAGATCTGATAGAGTTAATCGTGTTGGTGGAGGTGTAGCCGTTTATGTTCGTGCAAGTTTTGATTGTCAACTTGTTAAAAAGGCCCCGAAATGTTGTGAAATGCAATATGTTTTTCTGAAAATTACTTGTCAGTCCAACAAAATATTACTGGGTTCTGTTTATCGACCGCATTCTTCTATTGAAGTTTAACCGCTGACTGCTATTTTAGATGAGCTTACCCACGTATCACCTTTTGTTATTCTGTGTGGAGATTTCAACAGCAACGTTCTTGAAGATACATCATTTGTAAATTGTATGAGAGCATTCAATCTCACACCTGTTAATACATCCCTTCCCACCCATTTTACTAAGGATAGTAGTACTCTTCTTGATCTGTTTTATTTGAGTCATCCATACAAAGTCCTACACTTTAATCAACTTTCTGTTCTTTGTTTTTCCCGTCATGACATGATTCACTTAACATACTGTAACGTGCGCTTAGTTCGCCAAATAAAACTTCACTCTTTATTTATTTCTACCACTTTATTCAGTATTTATACTTTATTCGAACTCAACTCGACTATTGGACTTTCACTGGTTAACAACATTTCACTCTTAACTTTATCACTCTATAATCAAAACTGACTGCTCGTTGCGTCAGCGGTCGTATTTATATAGAACAACACTCCTCTAGAGCGTTCCAGTTTCTTCTCCATGGTTTCCACATTTGCTGTCAAAAATCTCTACACTCACACACACTGGCTTACAAGCAATGCCTGTCATTTTATACCATTCCATTATAGTGTTGCCAGATGTGTTTTCGGTTAAACGTCTTCGATTAGGAAATTGGTATGAATGTTGGGTGTTCATTACATTGCCCCCTCCTTAAGATTGTTCGTCCCGAATAATTCCATCTGCAGCCTCGCCACTATATCGATGCAGCCGGTCACAATGAACTACTTTTAACTTGCCTCTTAATCCTCTTTGGATGCGGTAAACCACGTCGTTAATCCTCGTGACAACAGTATAAGGACCTTCCCAGTTCTGCTGAAGTTTCGGTGACAATCCCTTTTGACGATGAGGATTATAAAGCCACACACGATCTCCTGCTTGGAATCCTGCCGTTGTCGCTTTTGTGTCGTACCGTGTCTTCATCCGGTCGCTGTAGGTTTTCATCCGTTCCCTTGTTCTTTTATGGATGTCAGCGAGTCTCTCCTTGAGGTCATCCACATACTCATTCGTGTCCTGTGGCTCCTCTGTGGGGCATCCAAATTTAAGTTCGCTGGGCAGCCGCATGGTTTTCCCGAACAGGATGTCAGATGGTGTTTGTCCTGTCGAGCTATGTACTGCACTTCTATAGGCCATCAGGAATAGCGGTACGTGCCTATCCCAGTCTCTTTGGTAGTCGCCTACGACCTTGGTGAGGTGTTCTTTCAAGGTCCGGTTGAATCTTTCAACCATCCCATCAGATTGTGGATGAAGCGGTGTGGTTCTCGTGTTCTTGATGCCAAGTAGTCCGCACACTCCTTGGAAGATGTTTGACTCGAAGTTCCTCCCTTGGTCGGAATGGAGTTCCATAGGTACGCCAAACCTACTTACCCAGTTAAACACAATCTGATCAACCACCGTTTTGGCTTCTTGATTTGGGATGGCATACGCCTCAGGCCACTTGCTAAAATAGTCCATTACAACCAGAATGTACTTGTTTCCAGCGTTGGTCTCTGGAAAAGGCCCAGCCACATCTACTGCAATCCTCTCAAAAGGCGATCCAACGTTGTACTGATGCATCTTACCTTGAATCTTCCTACCAGGTCCTTTGGTTGCAGCACACTTGTCACATGTTCGGCACCACTTCTCCACGTCATCTCTAGCATGTAACCAGTAGAACCGATGTCGCACCTTCTCCAGTGTTTTGTTAACTCCCAGGTGACCTCCAGAAGGCCCGTCGTGCATCTCCCGAAGAACTTCACTGACTTTCGATTGCGGTACGATCAGCTGCATCACATATGATTTACCGTCAGCGGACTCCCATCTTCGCCTGAGGACACCTTCTTGCACATATAGTGAGTCCCACTGTGCCCAATAGGCTTTGAGAACTGGACTCCTGTCAGAAATGTCTCCCCATTCAGGTTTCTCTTCATTTTCTTTCCATGCGAGAATGGGTTCGATATCTGGATCCTCCTGTTGAGCGGTCCTCACTTCCTCATTGCTCCATCCGCATATGGGGTCAGCTCTTAGTCGCTGAGCGGTAATATTTTCTTTGTTTTCTTGTCGCCTACAATGCTTGCAATCCTCTTTGCAAGGTCTTCGGGACAATGCGTCGGCGTTTGAGTGCAGCTTTCCTCTGCGGTGTTGAATCTGGTAATCATAAGTCTGCAGTCTTTCTATCCACCTTGCGACTTGACCTTCTGGATTTTTGAAGTTCAACAGCCAGTTCAGAGCACCATGGTCTGTCCGCAGAAGGAATTTCTGTCCATAGATGTACTTATGGAAGTGCTTTGTTGCCAAGATAAGAGCTAGCAGTTCCCTTCTGGTCACGCAGTAGTTTCTTTCAGGCTTCGAGAGGACCTTACTGTAATATGCCACCACTTTCTCTTCGCCATCATGCACTTGGGATAGTACCGCCCCGATTCCAACGTTGCTTGCATCTGCGTCGATGATGAATGTTTTGCCAGGTGTTGGATGTGCCAGCACTGGAGCGTTACAGAGGCGGTATTTGAGTTCCTGAAAAGATTTTTCACACTCACCTGACCATTTGAACTGCTTCCCTTTTTCGGTGAGCTGATGCAAACTCTTTGCAACTCCAGCAAAGTTCTTAACGAAACGTCGGTAATATGTGGCAAGACCAAGAAAGCTTCGGAGTTGATGTTTGTCCTGTGGTGTTGGCCAATTTTTGACGGAGTCAACTTTTTCAGGATCAGTCTTCACTCCTTGGGAAGAGATGATGTGTCCCAAATACTTAACTTCGGTTTTGAAAAGTGCACATTTTTCCGGATTCAGTTTAAGGTTAGCCTCTCGAAGTCTCTGAAACACGGCTTTTAGATTCTTGCAATGTTGGTCAAATGTTTTCCCGTAAACAATGACATCGTCCAAGTAGACAAGGCACGCTTTCCACGTCAGTCCTTGAAGAACGCACTCCATCAAACGCTCGAATGTTGCCGGAGCGTTGCATAGCCCAAACGGCATAACTTTAAACTGCCAAGGCCATTACCTGTAGAAAACGCCGTCTTTTCCCGATCATCAGGATGGATGTCAACTTGCCAATATCCACTCTTCAAGTCCAGCGTCGAAAACCACTGGGCTCCCTCCATAGCATCCAGGGTATCACTGATTCTCGGCAGGGGATAGCTGTCCTTTTTAGTCACATCATTCAGCCTTCGGTAGTCCACACAAAAACGAGTGCTTCCGTCTTTCTTTTTCACTAGCACCACTGGTGAAGCCCAAGGACTTTTGGAATTTTCAATAAGACCGTCCTTCTTCATTGCTGTTATCATTTCCTCAACCTCACCTTGTTTTGCCAGTGGAAGGCGTCTTGCGGGTTGACGAATCGGTCTTGCATCTCCTGTGTTGATGCGATGCTGCACCAACTGTGTCCTACCATATTGTCCCTTTTGCGAGGCGAAGATGTCAGTGTACTCTTGTAGGAGATTTTCAGCCATCCTTGTTTGTTGGTGATCAAGGTTGGATGAATACAGTATTTTAGCTCTGATGGTTTTGAGCTCCTCCGGAGTTATAGTTTTTCGTCTTTGATCTTCGTAATTGCTGCAACCGATTCGCAACGTCCAACGACTTCTCCTTTCTTCAACCTTACATCGTACGGTCTGGTGTTTAGTAATCGTACGGGGACCATTTTGTTTTTCGGTGCTACTAGTGTTTTCCCAATGATGACGCTTTGGGAGGAACACTCTGGGTCTGGTTCCACCATTAGGTATCGAAGGCTTCCAAACTCACCTTCCAGTTTTGTCCAAACGAACACTTCAGAAGAAGGAGGCAGAATCAGATCTTCCGTGATGACAGTCCTCAGTGTCGACGTACTTTCGTTCGAATAGGTCATTGGAAGTTCCTTATTTTGGTACTTCAAAACCTGATTACCGATGTCCAAAATAACTCCGTGCTGTTTCATAAAGTCGATTCCAATGATGCACTCGTCACATATATCTGCCACCAGGAATTGATGAGTAAACACTAGATCGGCCAGTCGGATCTTAAGACACACTTCTCCATATACTCTTGCTGCTTCTCCCGTTGCGGTTCTTAGACGGTAGCTATTGGTGTTATGAAGCCACGTCGTCTTTACCAGGTCTCGACGTACTATGGAGGCTGTGGCGCCGGTGTCGATGGTAGCCACTTGTTTGTTCCCGTTAATAGTAGTTTCCACAGTCAGACTTTTGTTGTCTCGTTTGGTCTGAGAGACCTGGATGGTGGTTCTGGGGCCATCGATACAAGAAACCAGCCTCTGCCCCTCGAAGTTGGTTCTTACTCGTTTCCCTGATGGGAAACGGGCTGATACGTAACGCTAGTGTTGTTGTTACCTTGTTCTGGGTTGGATCTCTTGCTTCCACAATGTTGACAACCGGCTTTATTTGGTGGTAGTCGGCATTGACGCTGTAAGTGCCCGGTCTTGTTGCAGTTCCAACATCTTGCTAGTCCGCTCCGCTGGTTCTTTTGTATTTCAGCTCTATGGCACGAGCACTCTTCGACTATGGCTTCTCTAAGTCGATGTACTCCCTGAGAAGCCTGTTCTGCTGCTTCAATTGTCAATGCGAATGCTAAAGTTTCGGAAAGAGTACGTGTTCTAGCAGTTCGCACAGACCTCTGAAGATGTATATCGGAAATAGCACGAACGAAGGACTCAACAGCAAGCTGGTTGATGATTTCTTCTCCAGCATCCGGGTATGCCAGGTGAACCAGTCTTTCGACGTCTGCTTGGAGCTGCTGTAGACTTCTCTTTTGGACTCTGTTATTGAGTTGGACTCGGAAGACTTCTTTCAAGTGGCTATCTCCAAAACGTTTATCTATAGCTGCCATGAGAGAACTGAAATCGCCGCTCTTACCAGCTGGAACTGTTTGAAGTAATTCAGCTGCTGGTCCTCTAAGAGCAAGAGTCAGTGCTATGTACTTGTCTTCGTCATCCCAGCCATTTGTTGTCGCGGCTGCCTCAAATTGTCTCTTGTAAACTGGCCAAGAAGACTATCCATCAAATGTTGGGGGTTTCATCTCCTTTTTTCTTGCAAACTCTCCAGCAGATTCTCGAATTTTGATTTTCCGGATCTGGTATAATTCCTTGGACAGAACAGAGAACTGTTTATCGCATCGGCTTTCCAAACGATTCTCTACAACAGAAAGCTGTTTCTCCACACCTTCAACGCGTTCGTCTAGGGCACATACATTTTTCTCAATGTTACCCAATTTACCTTCAAGAATGTTTTTCTGACCTTCCAAAACATTCTGTTGCACCTCAAGTCTTTCGAGAATATTCTGTTGTTCCTTCTTTTGTTCGTTTCGTTGTGCTTCCAGTTGTTCGAGAACATTCTGCTGTTCCTTCTTTTGCTCGTTTCGTTGTGCTTCAAGCTGTTCCAGAACATTCTGCTGTTCCTTCTTTTGCTCATTTCGTTGCTCTTCCATCTTCTTTTGTTGTACTTCGAGTCGTTCGAGAACATTCTGCTGTTCCTTCTTTTGCTCGTTTCGCTGTTCTAACAAAAGTTTCATCATGCTAGAAAAATCTACACTTTCACTTACTTCTTCTTCTTTTTCCACTTCTGTTTCAAAAACAAAAGTGTTTACGTCTTCCCCTTGCTGTTCCAAATAGTTGCGCAAGCGCAGGACGAGCTCATTTTTCGATCCCGCTCTAGAAAGATTTCGCTTACCTAACTCATTTTTAAGCTCAGTGCAGTTGAGCTCTTCAATAACTTACCCATTTTCACTGTATTTAACTTTTTTTTTTTTTTGCACTTAACTAGTTTTTTTATCAAATGAGTTTTTTTTTTTATTTTTTTTTTCGTTTTTTTTTTTTTTTTTTTTCACAAATAAGTTTTATTTACACTTCTGACACCAATGTAACGTGCGCTTAGTTCGCCAAATAAAACTTCACTCTTTATTTATTTCTACCACTTTATTCAGTATTTATACTTTATTCGAACTCAACTCGACTATTGGACTTTCACTGGTTAACAACATTTCACTCTTAACTTTATCACTCTATAATCAAAACTGACTGCTCGTTGCGTCAGCGGTCGTATTTATATAGAACAACACTCCTCTAGAGCGTTCCAGTTTCTTCTCCATGGTTTCCACATTTGCTGTCAAAAATCTCTACACTCACACACACTGGCTTACAAGCAATGCCTGTCATTTTATACCATTCCATTATAGTGTTGCCAGATGTGTTTTCGGTTAAACGTCTTCGATTAGGAAATTGGTATGAATGTTGGGTGTTCATTACAATACCAATGTGATGTTGTTAATATTGAACCCAAAATTACTTTCCGTGATTTCAAGAATATCAATATAGATCAACTTAAAGAAGATATTTCTGCAGTAGAATGGTATAGGATCTATGGAATGCCGTATGTTGATAACCAAGTAGATTTCCTTCAAGACAATATTACCAATCTCTTTAATACTCATGTTCCTCTGATAACCAAAAGGCCAACAACAAAAACATGTCCTTGGTTTACAACAGGTATTAAAAATCTAATATCCCAAAGTGACAAGGCATACAATCGATGGAAAAGATTTCGGTTACAGACACTTTACAGTGCGTACTGTACTCTGAGAAATAGAGTAACTTTTTTATGATGTTTTGAATAGTACCAAGACTAAAAATCTAATAGTTTTGGGAGATATTAATATTGATTTATTAAAAGACAATGATAATGACACTAGCAATTATATGCTTTTGATGTCTTCATTTGGATTGAAGAGTGTAGTAAATGTTCCAACTCGTGTAACAAATACAAGCTCAAGTTGCATAGATCATATCTTTACACGTTTTAACAAAAACAACAAATCAATTTTTACAAGTGAAGTATATGATCTTAAGATAACTGATCATCATTTATGTGCTTTAAATATTTTTGAAAATGATAACTCGCCACGGAGTCATGTGGAAAGGGCCAAATTTGTCATTGATTTCAGCTTATTGCGTATGAAACTGAGGTATGAGGCTTGGGATTCTGTTTCTTGTATGAGTGATCCCTCTGAAGCTTATGAGCAGTTTTTTTCAATTTTTAGCAATCACATTGAAAATTCGAAGAATTATTTGAATCACGTAAAACGTAAAAAAATTTTGAAACCTTGGATGACACCAAGACTGCTAAACCAAATAAAATTAAAAAATAGCATTGCTACTAAGTGTAAAAAGCATCCACTAAACTCTGGTCTAAAAAAATACTACACTAAGCTTTGCAAACGAGTTAAGAGCGTAACTAATGAAACACGCGAATTATACTATACAAACCGTTTGAATCGTTTTAGGGGCAACGCTAAAAATGAATGGAGTGTTGTAAATTGTATTTTAGGAAAACAACCTAAGTCAAATGATATTTCAGGTATCTATATCAACAATGACATTACTTCTGACCCAATTTTAATCGCAAACAGTTTCAACAACTATTTTGTTAGTGTAATCAAAACTGCAAAACCTACTGTCCCTCTGCACAATAGTTGCAATTGCAATGTTGAAGGTGTTTTAAGAAATGAAGCGATTCAAACAAATAGTTTAAATTTTCAAGAATTTTCATCTGCAGAGATTCAAAAGCTCATTTTAAACTTACCGAGAAAAGATTCTTGTACAAGCGATGGTATATCTGCGGTGATGTTAAAAAATATATCTTGGGAAATAGTGGATGCTTTGTGCTACATTTTTAACATTAGTATTAATTCTGGAAAGTTTCCAAATTCTTTGAAAAGTGCGGAAGTTATTCCTCTCTTCAAAAAGGGAAACCACAAAAACGTTGCTGATTATAGACCAATTTCATTGCTTCCTACTTTTTCTAAAATCTTTGAAAAATTAATTAAGAGAAGAATGATTTCATTTCTTGAAAAAATGAACTTTGAACTTTTTTTCTGATGACCAATTTGGTTTCAGATCAGGTAGATCAACAGAAGAGGCAATCCTGAAAGTATGTTGTGATCTATACAATGGGATAAACGATAGTCAAACTACAATGGCATTGTTCATTGACATGACAAAGGCGTTTGACCTAGTAGATCATGAAATACTTTTGGGAAAGCTTTACAACGCTGGTTTTAGGGGTGTTTTTCATGATTGGTTGAAATCATATTTGGTCGACAGAGAACAAAGCGTCTTAGTCAATGGAACTTTTAGTGATGTATTAAAATTACAAAACGGAGTTCCTCAGGGTTCTGTTTTGGGTCCAACCCTATTTTTAATCTACATCAATTCGCTGTTTCACCAGAATTTTTCTGGGAGTCGTATAGCTTTCGCAAATGACATAGCTTTCACTTATGCTGAATCCTCATATTTTCAATGTTTTGCTAAAATAAATAAAGATTTGGAATTGCTAAGAGCTTCGTTTGCATATCATAGATTGATTATTAGCCAAAAAACTAAGATTATGTATTTTAAGATTTCGGGATCGCTTCCTTTGAATTTTGACGCTTTATTCCATGCAAGTGACTGCCAAAAGTTTGCTTTACCTTTGCACATATGTGGTAGAAGTAATTTTGTAGAGCAAAACCAATGCTCGGCCAACTGTTTTCAAATTGAACGTGTAGAATCCTTTAAGTACTTAGGGGTTCTCATCGACTGCAACCTTAACTGGAAAGTTCATGCGCAGTCGATCAATAGCTACATGAACCTTATAACTCGCAAAATGTATTTGCTAAAGCCTTTCTGCTCAAAGAAAGTTTTAACAATGATCTACTACGGACTCACACAGTCGAAGTTGCAGTATGGTATAGTGTCTTGGGGAGGTGCTTATATGAACACTTTTAAGCCACTTCTGATTGCACAAAAGCATATAATTCGTATAATTTGTAAAAAAAAAATCAGTGTACTGGAAGCTGGCCTCTATTTCGTGAACTGGGAATACTACCATTGCGGCATCTTTATGTTTTTAAAGTTTTGAAAGAATTTTTCCGAAAAAGTGGTAATATTCCATCAAGGAACTCCTCAATATATAGTTTACGTATCAATAATTTAGCACTTGTTAGTATTTTATTTCCACACAAAGCACATTTCATGAATTTTTACCTAACTACATCAAATATTATTTTTAATAATCTTCCTATTGAAATACGAACTACCAACAACTTTCATTCTTTCTTGAAAAAAACCAGAGAGTGGCTTTTTACAAAGGACTTAATCCACATTGAATTGGTTTACAAAATTAGAACTTGAAATGCAAAAAGATTACTGCTATTGTACCTTATCTAATTTTTTGTTCTTTTAACTGCTTTGATTGCTTCTTTATTTTTCTTTTTTTCTTTTTTCATCTTTTTTTATTTATTTTTTTTTTTTTTGTCTCCTCTTTGGAATTTATTACTGTTCTTCTTAAACAACAATAGTTTTTAAATTTTATCCTAACAATAATTTAAAATAAATTTGTTCAAAAAAAAGCATAAGAACAACTGAGAGTACCCCACGTCAGTTATTCTTCAAATATTGATAATAAACTTGGCGGCCATTCAACTCTAACTTTTTATGTTATCGAATGGTCAGGTTTTATTCTTTTTCTTTTTTCTGAAAATCACAATTGTAACTAGCATGTAAGTGAAAAATGAATAATAAATAAATACTAATACTAAATACTAATAATACTTGTGAAATACGTGAGGCTGAAAGACTTTTTTTTGCTCCACGCCTTGATCCTGCTCAGGCTAAGCATAATTTATGGAAAAATTTAAATGATATTGGGTTAGGAAAGAAAATTAAAAGAAATATTGAAAATATTGACTGTAATGAGTTGAATAGGTCCTTCGTATCTGTCCCATTTCTTAATAGCGATGAAACTTTGAGTTGCATAAATAATCTATACAGTGCAGACCAGGTCAGGAACGAAAGTTTTAGCTTTTCAGCAGTCGATGATGCGGATGTTTTACAAAGTATTTTATCTATTAAGTCTAATTCAACCGGGTTTGATGAAATTAGTCCAGTTTTCGTTAAAATTATTCTACCCTTTATCTTAAAATATATAACACATATTTTCAATTCTATATTTATGACGGGAGTTTTTCCTGCGGCTTGGAAACGAGCTAAAATAATACCAGTACCCAAAAACATAAATGAGTTCAGGCCAATTGCCATCCTACCGTATCTATCTAAAGTCCTGGAAAGAATTATGAGTTCTCAGATACAAAGATTTCTGCAAAATAATAAACTATTATGCGACAATCAATCTGGCTTTCGTCCAAAACACAGTTGCAAAACTGCTTTAATAAATGTGATTGAAGATATAAGGAACGCCGCTGACAATGATCAAGTAACTTTTCTTATCTTACTTGACATCTCTAAGGCATTTGATTTGGTAAACCACAATATTCTTTGCAGGAAACTTCAAAACCAATTTAATTTCTCTTCGTCATACACTAATCTAATATCTTCTTACTTAAGTTTTAGATCTCAGGCAGTTGTTTCAAATGATTCCGTGTCAGATTTTCTACCAATTTGCTCAGGCGTTCCCCAAGGCTCGATTCTTGGCCCAATATTTTTCACTATGTACATCAATGACTTGCCTAAGTTGTTATTCAGCTCTTCAATTGATATGTACGCAGATGCGGAAAAGTTTTCCTTTGGGTCTTGTAGAAAATGCTGCCTGTGAAGTAAGTAAGATCTCGACAAGATTTTGCAATGGTCACGATCGAACGGTCTCCTTTTAAACCCATCTAAATCAAAATGCTTAGTTATTTGCAGAAAACTGTTAGATACATCAGATTTTCCAAATATTTGTCTAAATAACAGTCCTATCGATTTTATTGACTCAGCAAGAAATCTCGGAATATCGTTCAATAAAACTCTTTCATGGAATAACCATATCAGGATAACATTGGGCAAGGTTTATGCAGGTCTCCGCACACTGTGGGCAACACAGAAGGTTACACCTTTAAAAACCAGATTACTTTTAGCTAAAACACTAATTATACCCATAATCATGTTTGGGTGTGAGCTATTTAACAACTGTGACTTTGAACACAAGCGGAAACTCAATGTGGCCTACAATAGCATCGCACGTTATGTTTATGGACTAAAAAGATATGATCACATTTCAGCTTATTCAAGATCAATATTTGGTATCATCCTTGATGATCTATTTAAATTTAAAACTTTATCTCTACTTCACAACGTAATCCAAACCCATCAACCAGGGTATCTATATAAAAGGATCCGTTTCACCCAATCAATGAGAACTCTTGATCTTATACCATTCCGATATAGTTGTTTGATTTCAGAACGACAATTCTTTATTTATGCGATACGTCTATGGAATTCCCTTCCCCGAGCCATTAGGCTAACGAGTAGTATAACCTTGTTCAGGATTAAGTTCAGACAATATCTGGAAGCACCTAGATGATGATTGGATATTTATTTATTTCTTATCTCTCATTTTCTTCTTTTAGTTTCTTCTTTTCTCTTACTATCATTTCTTTTCTTCTCTATCTATAAAATTTTCTTTTTTTTATTTTCTAAAAGAAAAGCTTCCTTGCTATTTAATTGAATAATAACAGTTCTTTGTAAGCCAAAATAATAGTTTTTAATAATTTTTACTTATATCTGAAATTGTAACACAAACACTTAAATATTACAAATAGAATTGTCATTGAAGCTTGCACTATCAAATGAGATATGTATCTTACTGTGTAAGTTATGAAATAAAGTTTTGAATTGAATTGAAAATTGAAAAAAACCTAATTTCAGGAGGTTTTTTTTTATTTTGTAAAATGAAACGGCAAGCCAAATAATAACCCCTTCAAAATAACACCTCATTTCTTTGGATAGCTTGAAAATTTGTAGTTTTATGGTAATAAAACCTGAACCTAAAGAGTGACTGCGTATGAAAGTTTGACGGCGGGCGCACAGTAGTCTAGTCACATTGACGAATCTAGCGGAACAAAATTGTTTTGGAATGGAAAAATATGTACCTACTTACTTATATTTTATTTTATGAGTTCAAATAGCTAAACTGTCGATTTTTTTTTAAATTACACTCAGAAAATTATGAAAACTATGCGATAATAATAAAAAAGGCATTTTTTAAGAAATGTGATGAAATCTATTTTTCGCTTAAAAGTTTTTTTTTCTGAAGTAAATAAGAATATGTCTTCATTGACAACTATCATCATCATTATCATCTAGCTAAAATTTCTTCATGGAGATCGTCGATTGTTATAACAAAGAGAAAACTTCATTTGCTATTGTTGCAAGCACTATATGGATATGATGATACCATAGGCGGATAGACGGGGGGGGGGGGGGGGGGGGGGGGGTTCGGGTCCGGACCCCCCCCCCCCCCAATCGGGAAAATAAAAGATGTTATTTGTAATATTTATCGGCTCCTAATGTTCAAATTTAGTTACGGGACGGAAAAATATAGCATGAGCAAGACAACAAAGTAAAGGAGAAGTAATATTATTATTTAATTAATTTCAAGAACTTTATTGATCATTATTACATTTCATAAAAAACTGAAGAACATGCTACCTCAAACACTAGTAAATTTTCGAGGTTTTTTGCTCAATTTTTCAATTTGCTCTCATACTTTTTGTACATTGTCCAACATTGTGAACCGTATGTCAGAGCTGGACGGACAACTGCTGTGTTGAGTCTTCCCTTCAGCTTAGGGGGCATTTTTCGATCACAGAAGATAGCTGAGTTTTCTCGCCACTTCATCCACCCTACGCTTACTCGATGATTGATGTCGTCATCACAAGTTGCTTCACTATTGATCATAGATCCCAGATATTTAAACTTTTCACACTTGGGAAGCACATTTATATTCAAATAAATGTCTGGAATAGGCTTGTCTGGATCAGAAAAAGGGCAGCACAGGTATTCAGTCTTTTTAGCGCTAATACGGTACCCATTTCCTTCCAGAACATCAATCCAAACGTCAAGTGCTCGTTGCAGGCTAAACCTCGTATATATAAATAAAATTTTGAGTAATTGACCCCCCCCCCCCAATGCCCAAATCCTGGATCCGCCACTGGATGTACCAATACCAAAAGCCGATTCAACAAATTTGCGTTTGTGTAAATTATAAAATTTTTTCTTGTGAACATCTTCCTAAACTTCCTCCTGTCCTTATTCCCGCAGCATCTTAAGCCTATCACGAGAGATGCCCAATAAGAAGAATACAATACAATATGATGTCTTTTCCATGAAAGAGCACTATATGAACACTCACTGGCAAAGTGTACCTACCAAGAATATTCCCTTCAAAGCAGATCTATTGTTGCTATTTCATAGTTTTTTTTTTTTTTAATTATTTTACTTCTCAGAGTTTCTAAAATCATATAAAACCGTTTTATGAGTTCTTGATTAAACACGATTATTTCTAGACTCATATCAGCAGCTCGAAAAAAAACTCTGGCAGTACTGGGGCATCCCACGGCAAGCGGACAGGGAAAAGAAAATGAGGTTCTGAAATTTGTTCATATTAGGTCCAGTTATACTTCTAGTAGATATAAGTACGAACACAATTTTAATTTTTTTCATATTATGTGGATTTGTCTAGTTATGAGCTCTTAAATAATCTTCTAAATCGAAATTTAGATTTTTTTGAAGAATTTTTTCGTTTTGAAAATATTTACAACAAACTTTCAAATTGCGTGATTTGTATAGAAAATTTCCAGATCTTTTCAAAAATGAAATCAAATTTAAAAAAAAATTTTTTTTAGTTTCCCAAACCGGAAATAAACTTTTCAAAATAAAATTTTGGAAACTTCGACCATTGAAAAAAATTTTTTTTTTAAATATAACTTAGACCACCTTAATAATACGCCAGAAGTTTTGAAATGGGGTCTGCATTAATTTTTCTAAGGAGATAGGTAAATTAATGTATGCACATGTAGCAGTTAGTATAATGTTTTAGCGTTAATTTTATAAAGAAATAATGTTTGTTTGTTAGATTAGTTAGGTAGGGATAGTTTCTACAAAAACTACTACTTAAAACTGCTGTGAAATTAAATGATTATTATAATGTAATAACGTAATAACAAATTCAAAACAATTTAAATTTTTACAATTCTGCTTTGAGAATCTATGCAACTGGTTCTTTTTACAAGAAGACGTTCCGTTGATGGAATGAAGGCATGCCACTTTTTAGTTCCAGGAATGGTTATTGAAGAATCAAACCGGGGCGGGGTTGCAAAAAATCCTTTCACGTTTAGTATCATCATTTGTTTTAAAGATGATTCTACCCATTCATATACCTGCATTGGCGAAATCTACTGCAGGTAATTGTTTAAACGCTTAAGGTTCCCCCCAAGACCATCGCATGGCCCCTTATATGAGACGTTGCGTGAAAATGTATTTCTGCGTTCGTATTAAAATCATAATTATATGTAATAAAAAAAAGGGTTAGGGTCAAAATACTGTATGGGTCATAATACTGTATTTAAAATACTGTACCTCAAAATACTGTATTTCAAAATACTGTGTGTACAAAATACTGTACGATCAAAGTACTGTAAGTCAAAATACTGTATCTCAAAATTCTGTATCCCAAAATACTGTAAGTCAAAGTACTGTATTTGAAATTGCTGTAATTAGGCTAAAAAATAAAAATTGTTTTGAGAATGTAAAAAAGTGCCGCACTTTTTTACATTCTCAAAACAATTTTTATTTTTTAGCCTAATTACAGCAATTTCGCACTTTTTTACATTCTCAAAACAATTTTTATTTTTTAGCCTAATTACAGCAATTTCAAATACAGTATTTTGAGATACAGTATTTTGACTTATAGTTTTCAAATACAGAATTTTGAAAACAGAATACTCTTCTTAAGAAAATATCATAACAATTTTTCTTTACCCTAATAATCTTATATACTTAGTTAGAAAATAATATGTGCCTATGATAAATTCAGTAGTCTTTGAATTAATTAAAACAAAAACAAAACAAATGGTATCTTCGTCATTTTTTCTCTATTTAATTTTCTCCTTCTTGATTCTCTCTCTCACATGTTAAAATGAATTGTTTTAATCATAATCAACAACTGCATGAGCAATTGCAAAAGACTATAGTTAATCTGTCAAAACTAGCACGTGTTCATGCATTCAGTAAATGTTTAAAGGTTTGTGCAAATTTTAGTGTTAAGCGTTATTTTGCTTCAAAATGAATATATCGATAGTGAAAACAAATAAAGGAATGGAAGTTGAAGAACGGAATTATGCAAAAAAAAGTATTTTTACAGACAGATTTTTGAGATACAGTGCTTTGCTCATACAGCAATTTGAGATGAAGTATTTTGGGATACAGAATTTTGAACTACAGTATTTTGATCATACATTTTGAAATACAGTATATTAACCATACAGTATTATGAACATACAGTATCATACAGTATAATACAGTATTTTGACCTTACAGTATTTTAAAATACAGCATTTCGACCCGCTGCGCTCCCTAAAAAAAATTCACAAAATTGAATCTATTGTAATACAAACCCAACATTTAATACCAATTTCCTAATCGAAAACGTTCAACCGAAAACACAAACGGCTAACGTACTTAAATTAAAATAATTAAACAATTGTTAATTAAAGAATTAATCCGTTAAGAAATGAAGAGAAAACTTATTGATAAGCTAAAGATAAAATTATATCTTTTACTTCTTCCTATTGAAATTTGAAGCTATTCAAATTTTTTATCAATGTCTTGGTGCTATTTTATTTTTAAATAACTTTACGTAAAGAAGAATTGAGTTAAAAATACCCTGCAATTCAGGGCAATTCGGGAATTGGGTTGAATTTTACCATACACGATAGTGAAATTTGCCCTGAAACAGAGGAACTGTTACGTACATATCAGAATAATTTTTTTACTATTTTGTAGGGTAAATTTTAGTTTTTTGTGCAGGGTACCCGGGCTAATAACGTAATAACAAATTCAAAACAATTTAAATTTTTACAATTCTGCTTTGAGAATCTATGCAACTGGTTCTTTTTACAAGAAGACGTTCCGTTGATGGAATGAAGGCATGCCACTTTTTAGTTCCAGGAATGGTTATTGCAGAATCAAACCGGGGCGGGGTTGCAAAAAATCCTTTCACGTTTAGTATCATCATTTGTTTTAAAGATGATTCTACCCATTCATATACCTGCATTGGCGAAATCTACTGCAGGTAATTGTTTAAACGTTTAAGGTTCCCCCCAAGACCATCGCATGGCCCCTTATATGAGACGTTGCGTGAAAATGTATTTCTGCATTCGTATTAAAATCATAATTACATATATGTAATAAAAAAAAATTCACAAAATTGAATCTATTGTAATGCAAACCCAACATTTAATACCAATTTCCTAATCGAAAACGTTCAACCGAAAACACAAGCGGCAACACTAGTGTAAGTGCAGAAATATACCAGGAGGGGAAATGTTTGACAGCAATGTGGAAACCATGGGGAAATTACTGGGAAGTTCTAGATGTACTGTCAATCGATATAAATAGGCCGCCGAGGCAACCAGATGTCAGTTTGGATTATAGAGTGATAATGTTAAGAGTGAATTAATGTGATTATTGGTAGAGTTGAAATCGAATAACGTAGATACTGAATAAAAGTGGTAGAATTAGATTGAAAGGTACCTATAGTTTTATTTTTGCGAACTAAGCGCACGTTACACTATTTTTGAAATGTTGAGAGGAACCGTCGGTTATACATATAATTTTAGACACAATTATAGCTATGTAGTCTAATAAGGTGTTTGTGTAGTATTTTTTGGTAAGCGTAAAAAGTGGCTGTATCATATTTTAATTCATCTGAAATCATAACAACGCTGCCATGTTTTATATCAATTCCTTCTCTATAATAAAAAATGGAAGTCAGGAGTGTTGCTTAGTCGTTATTCCAATGAAAAGATTGAGCAGCGTCTTAGACAAAAAAAATATAATTTTCTGCAAAATCGCATTGTACGAGGATATCTCTTTTATTGATAGTCTCCTTAAGATTTTTAAAATAAAGCGCCTGTGTCTCTGCAATAGAAGCATGAGGTTTCAGAGTATCTTAGACATCGCACAAGCTATCTACAAATTCATCAGCAGATAGTATTAGAGTAGATATTGTGAATCGGTCTGTGCCAAGCCTTTTTTCAAACTGCACGTCTGTAACTTCATTGTTATCGAATATGGTTTTCAAATGATTACGAATTGCACTTAAGCCAGGACAAGATTTACAACATTCAACTGGCGGTGTTTTTGCAATCATTATGACACGTCTTTGTTGGATTAAGACACATCATCTTGCGAAGGAAATCCTTAAAAGACGAAAGTTCAATGGCAGTTTCAGCTTTAAGATTAGCTATGTTTCCACCAATCAGCATTAGCTTTACATTCTGGTACAAACACATACAATATGTGTTCCAGAGTCGCCAGCGAGGATACATTGCTTGGGTCTTAGAGTAAAAAATTTAGTTAAACCAACTTGTGCGTCCGCGATATTCTTCCTTGAACTTCTGATAAAGTTCATCAATATTGCACATCAGAAGTTGTTTTTGTATATGAGTTCTTTTCCCGTCTTCTTGTTTAACAGATACAAAATCTTTTTTACCGGGCATTATTCGACTAATGTCTTTTCGGAGATAAAAACATTTTACCAAGTTTTCATAGATCATATAGTTTTCATAGAAGCAGAAGTAGATGGATTATTAAATTTCTCCTTTAGCTGCTTCAAAATTTCTTGGTTATCTATTGCTGTGTCAGTTTGAGTTGAATTATGTTTGAATTTGTCTTCGGGAATGAATAGTTCGTCTAGAATGTTTTGTGAGAGTTCACTCGATGATTGACTGCATTGCAATTCTTCATTAAGGTTACCTACTGGAGTTTTTTTATTTAACAGCTGTTTCCTGCATGATGCGCACACATAAACATTTCCAGGAAATCCCCACTTTTGCACTAAATTTGTAGGAATAACTCTTAAACTTTTACGCATACGATGATTTGGTTTTCGTGATCCTTAGGAGATGGAAATTGAACTTCAACAATAATAATACTATGAAGATAATGAATACGTAATTAAATTAAAATAATTAAACAATTGTTAATTAAAGAATTAATCCGTTAAGAAATGAAGAGTAAACTTTTTGATAAGCTAAAGATAAAATTATCTTTTACTTCTTCCTATTGATATTTGAAGCTATTCAAATTTTTTATCAATGTCTTGGTGCTATTTTATTTTTAAATAACTTTACGCAAAGAAGAATTGAGTTAAAAATACCCTGCAATTCAGGGCAATTCGGGAATTGGGTTGAATTTTACCATACACGATAGTGAAATTTGCCCTGAAACAGAGGAACTGTTACGTACATATCAGAATAATTTTTTTACTATTTTGTAGGGTAAATTTTAGTTTTTTGTGCAGGGTACCCGGGCTACCCTAAATTGCGGGGTAATTTCTTCTCAAAACCTCTAATTATTAACAGAGCTTCAACAAACAAGAACAGGATAATAAGTGTTGATACTGTCGCGTTTCAATTCCATAATTCGCATATTAACCGACACAAACAAATGCCTACATTATACTGACTGCTACATGTGCAAATTTGCATACATTAATTTACCTATTTCCTTCACTAATGCAGATCCCATTTCAAAACTTCTGGCGTATTATTAAGGTAGTCTTAGCCATATTAAAAAAAATTAAAAAAAAATGGTCGAAGTTTCCAAAATTTTATTTTGATATGTTTATTTCCGGTTTAAGAGACTAAAAAAATTTTTTTTTTTTTCAAATTTGATTTCTTAAGATCAGTAAATTTTCTATGCAAATCGCGCAATTTGAAAATTTATTGTAAATATTTTCAAAACGAAAAAATTCTTCAAAAAAATCTTAACTTCGATTTAGAAGATTCTTTAAGAGCTCATAATTAGAGAAATTCACATAGTATGAAAAAAAATTGTGTTCGTTGTTATATATCTACTAGAAGTATAACTGGACCTATTATGAAGAAATTTCAGAAACTCACTTTCTTTTCCCTGTCCGCTTGACGTGAAATACCCCTACTGCTGTTATTTGTACCGCCTGCTTGCTGTGTTGGCATATCTATAAACAAACCTAGTTCGCTTCGAAACCTATCTTGAATATTTTTTTTTTTGCGTCAGCTACTTTAGCTTTCTTTACAATTCCCTGCGCTTGCCAACATTCTATGGAAGGTTTATACATGAAGTATGCACTCCATGAACAGTATCCATGAATGAAGTGGTGACATCCCAAATTGTTAAATAGGCTCTATAAGCAAAAGCAATAAAGTTTTATTTATAAAAGAATATTTATTTTAACAAACGTTCCTCTTGCTAAGAATATTTATTTTGTTATAAAAATAATTAAATTGATTTGCTTGATAGCAATATACAAAATTCCTATTTTAATTGATAAGAGTAAAGTGTTTTTAAATGTTCGATGTTTTATTCCTTTTAACACTTCCTCCAAAACATCGGGCAGTTAAATAGACACTCATTAATCAATCAATACCAATTTTCTTTCGAAGCATCTGAAATCGGACTCGTTCAAGAGGTTTTGTTAACAAATCTGCAAGTTGATCCGTTCCTGGAATGTGCTCCAATCTGATATGACCTTCAAGAAAGCGTTCTCGGACATAAAAGTGACGAACTTCAATGTGTTTCGAACGTTTATGAAATTCTGGATTTTTTGATAGTTTAACAGCACTAGCATTATCTATGTAAAGCAAAGGTACAAGTCTTTTTGTTTCAGTAAGTTCCTCGAAGAGCCGTTTAAGCCACATTGCTTCCTTGGCACCTTCACTGGCGGCCATTATTTCTGCTTCAGTTGTTGATAAGGCTACGGATCGTTGAAGTTGACTCATCCAAGATATAGGTCCTCCAGCATATATTGAAATCACTCCACTTGTTGAGCGCCTTGTTTTCAAATCGCCTGCATAATCTGCATCACTGTATATCTGAAGTTCTTTGTTGTTCGGTTGATATTTGATGACTGATTTGCTTGTACCACGGATATAACGAAAAATTCGTTTTACGTTATTCCAGTCTTCTTTGGTAGGATTTTCCATCTTTCTTGCAGCAGAACTTACAGCAAAGGCAATGTCTGGTCTTGTTCCTGTTGCCAAATACATCAAATTCCCTACGGCTTCTCGATAAGGAACTTGTTCTTTTAGTTCTTCTAATTTTGAATGTTCTTCCTCCCGACTAATAGGAGTCGCTACTGGATTTGATTCTTTCATATTAAAACGTTCCAAAATTCTTTCAGTGTATTTTTCTTGACTTAGATGAATTGAACCATCGTTTAAAATTTTTATCTTCATTCCAAGATAGTTATCAAGAGTTCCAATTGTAATTTTGAATTCATTCTTAAGTTTTTGCATACAATTTTGAACTTCTTCTTCATTGCTGCCAAAAACTAACCCATCATCTACATATATGGCCACATATAGAATTCTTCCTTTCTCATTTCGATAAAATAAACGGATCTGCCTCACTATTTTTTAATCCAATCTTTGACATAAAATTTAGAAAACGTTTGTGCCAACAGCGAGGTGCTTGCTTAAGTCCATATAAATTACCTTTCAAACGACATACTCTTCCAGTACCATCTTCAAACCCTTCTGGTTGTTCAAGGTAAACTTCCTCCTCAAGAGTGCCATACAAAAATGCCGTTTTAACATCAAATTGTGCAATCTTTAGCTTGAGAGTTGTAGCTAAGGCTAACAGCATTCGCACTGTGTCATATCGTGCATCAGGACTGAAAGTTTCATCGTAATCTATACCCTTCTGTTGAACATACCCCTTGGCTACAAGTCTAGCTTTGAATCTTGGTTTCTCGCCTTGAACTGAATCCTTCACTCGAAATACCCATCGATTTTTTATAACTTGTTTTGAAGGTCTTTTCACCAATTCCCAAGTACTATTTTCTTTAAGCGATGATAATTCTTCTTTCATTGCTGAGAGCCATTCTTCCTTATTTCTTGACTTCATAGCTTCATAGTAGGTATTTGGTTCTTGATTAATCTTTTTTGCCTCTTCTTCTGCAAGCATCAGAAACGAACCTCCTGTTATCCATGCTGGCTTTCTTCTTTGTCTTGTGTTATTTGTAGATTCTTCATTTGCATTCACTTGTTCAGGTAATTTTTCTGTTTCGATTTCGTTCTGTTCAGTTTCAGATAGGACTTTTGATGTACTTAATTCAATAATTTCGTTTTCATTTTCATATTCGTTGTTTTTCTGTTTTTTATTGTCCTGAATGACAGAAAACTCAACCTTTTCTTTTTCTTTATGGAACTTTTCATCTTCTACATTTCGGTTTTCGAATTCTTTTTCAGTGTTTATTCCATCAATACTGCAAACAACTTCTTGTTTGAATATAACATCATGACTACACTCTATTTTATTCAATTTTGGAATCCATACTCGATAACCATCTTTTTCATTGACATAGCCAACCATTCTTCCAAACACATCTTTCTCATCAAATTTCTTTCGGAGCTGTTTTTGTATGTGAACATAGCATCCAGTACCAAATATTCTTAAACGAGATAAATTCCCAAGCTGTTTCTTATACCATAATTCATATGGAACTTTTCCATCAACAGCTGTTGACCCTGTTCTATTCAGAACATATGCAGCTGTATTACATGCTTCAGCCCAAAGAAATTTCGGGAGTTTGCTGGAAACTCTCATGCATCTAGCAGCTTCTACTATGGTTCGGTTTTCTCTTTCGGCTATTCCATTCTGTTGTGGAGTGTATGGAGGAGCAATGTACTGTTCAACTCCAAACTTTGACAAAATGTTACTAACATCTTTGTTGTTAAATTCCTTGCCACCATCACATCTCAAAATTTTAACGACGTGTCCATTTGATTTGGCTTCATTAAGAAAAGTTTCAAGACATCTACTTACTTCACTTTTATATTTCAGAAAAAAATAATTTTCGAAATTTGCTGAAATCATCCTTAAAACAGACATAGTATCGCGAGCCTCCCAGCGACGTTGTTTCTACTGGTCCAAAAACATCTGCATGGATGATTTCTTCAACCTTAGAAGGTCTGTCACTTCTAGACTTAAATGGTAGTCGGTGCATCTTACCAACAACACATCCATCACAAAATTCATCTTCACCTTGAGGCACACTGATATTTAATTTCGCAAGAATCTTCTTCACATGCTGTTTATTCTGATGAGCAAATCTTTCATGATAAACTTGAAGAGTCTCTGCAAATTTTGAAACCAAAGCCTGTATTTTTGGTTTTATAGCTTGAATTTTTAAAACATAAAGCTCGTTTTGAAGATTTCCAAAAATTGTAACTGCACCTTCTCTGTCCTTGATTATTACTGTTCTGTCATTAAATGTAGTAATATAACCATTTCGAGCAGCAGCCTTCACGGAAAACAATTGGGCACTTGCTTCAGGAACATACCATACTTCCTTCAATGTAACTTCTTTCCATATACCCTCAATTTTTGTTTCAACACGAATATCGCCTTTTCCATACGCTTTCATGGTGACATCTTGCTTGCCTAGACAAATTATTTCTGGAACATCAAATGGTACATACGATTTAAATTGAGATTTGTTTGGTGTAATATGTCTTGAAGCACCGCTGTCACAATACCATTGTTCTGTACTCAATTGATTTTCATTCGTCGCATTTAAAGAGTATGCAATCAGAGCCTTTGATTTTCTGTAATTGGGTCTCTTGAAATCATTTTCTTTGCTAATATTTTGGGGACATTCAGCAGCCCAATGTCCGAGTTGCCTACACTTGTTGCATGGAAATTTCATTTTTGCACGATCAAGCTTTGATTTATTTTCATTGTTAAACTGCTTATGCTTTATATTATTTGCAACTAAAGCTGTGTTAGCACACGAACTTGATGAACTCTGTTCAATTTCTCTTCCTTCAATTGCGCATAACTTTTCTATCAGTAAGTTGAGTGTTTGCTTATCTGCAGGAATTGTATCCCACAAATCTCTAAAATTATCTAACTCCTTACCTAGAGTTGAAATAATTCGACCATTCAGAATACGTTGAGAGAGCGTGTTTTCTTTGTGTTTGATTAGTTCAGCATTCAGATCTACAAATAGCTTTTGTAGCTTTGCAATATGTGCACTCATGTCTTCTTCTTCGTTTTTCCTTGCTTGGAAAAAACTATCTATCAGCATGTTAAGCCTCTGAATGCTGCTTCTTTCGAAACGGGAACATAGTTTATCCCAAATTTCTTTCGACGTCTCGCAGGTCAATACCAGTTCAGCAATTGGTGAGCTTAAGGATGCTGCTATCAAGCTAGAGGCTTTAGCATCTTCTTTCAACCAATCCTTTTCTCTTTTCTTGTCTTCAGGAGAAGAACCTTCGATGATTTTCGGACATTCACTCTCACCAGAGATAAACTCTTTTAAATCATGTTGACGAAAAAGCATACCCATTTGCCATTTCCATTTTGGCCACTCGCAAGGACTTTCCAATTTATCGACAGATATCTTGATATCGGACATTCTTCTTGATTCTTTTATATATTCTTTTTTTCTTAATACTTTCAATGCAGTTGTCACGAGCCTGGGCCCATAACCTGTTAAATAGGCTCTATAAGCAAAAGCAATAAAGTTTTATTTATAAAAGAATATTTATTTTAACAAACGTTCCTCTTGCTAAGAATATTTATTTTGTTATAAAAATAATTAAATTGATTTGCTTGATAGGAATATACAAAATTCCTATTTTAATTGATAAGAGTAAAGTGTTTTTAAATGTTCGATGTTTTATTCCTTTTAACACAAATGATTAAGACCTTTTGTTCACAACTTTATTTAAGATCATAGAAGGATTATTCAACTCATTTGGTTTTGCTCCGCATACAATATTTGTGATGAGAATGTTATTGATAATAGCGTAGTCCAAATTTTTCCGTCAATCATTTTGAGCATAAGACTAGGTGTTACTATCAATTAGAGGTTGCTGATTCTGATATTGATAACTGTAGGAAATAAATGGCTTATTTCTTGTTCAATACGTTTCACTTCCTGAGAAATTTCTTCAACAGTCTCTTTAGCAAAAACAAACTTTATGGGTCTGCAATATCTTGTAGAAGACGGAGCCGAATTTTGCCACATTATCGTTTTCTCGTTCCTAGAGCTTAGACTCATGTAAATTGGAACCATGCTAATCCTAATCCTAACTAATATTATAAATGTGAAAGTAACTCTGTTTGTCCGATTTTCTATGTTACCGTCTCCCGCCCAAATTACTGAACTGATTGATATGAGATTTTGTACAAAGATAGTCTAGAACCTGAGGAAGGACATAGGCCATTTATTTTATCCCTAAGTTCCCACGGGAATGGGAACGTATACGGGAACTTAGAAGCCACAGTACCGATTTCGAAAGTTCTTCCACTGTTAGAATGCTACACTATCCCCAAGTAACATAAACTTTAATTCATCCTCATATTCCAACGGAAACGGGAGAACTTACTAATATAATATGTGCTAAAGTAGCTCTGTCTGTTCGTCTTTCTATGTTACTATCTCTCGCCCAAGCTACAGAACCGATTTAATTGAAATTTTATACAGAGATGATCAAGAACCCGAAGAAGGACATAGGTTACATTTCAATCGAATATTCCCACGGGAACCGGTCTTCACTAATATTATAAGTGCAAAAGTAGCTCTGTCTGTTCGCCTTTCTATGTCACCATCTCCAGCCCAAACTAATTAACAGATTTAAATTAAGTTCTGTACAGAGATAGTCTTGAACCTGAAGAGGGATATAGGCTTTATATTTTATCCCTCAATTCCCAAGGGAACGGAACGTATACGGGAACTTAGAAGCTACGCCACCGATTTTGAAAATTCTTCCACCGTAAGAATGCTACACTTTCCCCAAGTAACATTAACTTTAATTCATCCCCATATTCCTGCGGGAACGGGAGTCCTTACTAATATAATAAGTGTGAAAGAAGCTCTGTCTGTTCGCCTTTCTATGTTACCATCTCCCGCCCAAACTAATGAACAAATTTAAACGAAATTTTGGACAGAGATAGTCTAAAATTTGAGAAAGGACATAGGCTATATATTTTATCCCTATATCCCCACGGGAACGAGAACGCATACGGGAACTTTGACATTATAGCACCGATTTCAAAAATTCTTCCACCGTTAGAATGCTTAACTCTCCCTGAGTAACATAAACTGTTAGTCATCCCCGTATTCCTTTGGGAACGGCCACTATATTCCCACGGGAATGGGAGTCTTTACTAATATCATAAGTCTGAAATGAAATCTGTCTGTCTATTTTAATTTGTTATCAAAAACCGCCCAAACTATTAAGCCTATTCATATGAATTTTGGTAGGTACAGAGATATAGTCTTGAGCCTGAAGATGGACATAGCCTATATAATATGTTATCACTGTATTCCCACAAGAACGCAAACGTAAACTGGAACCTAGAAACTGCTGAACTAATTTCAAGAATTATTTCCCCGTTAGAATGTTACACAGTCTCAAAGTAAAATTAACTTTAATTTATCCTCATATTCCCATGGGAACGGAAGTACTTACTAACATTATAGATCCGAAATCATCTCCGTCTGTCTGTTTTTCATTGTAACCATCTACCAAACTATTGAACCTATTTGTATGAATTTTGGTGCAGAGAGAGTCTTGAATCTGAAGAAGGTCATGGGCTGTATTTGTTATCCCAATATTCCTGCGAGAACGGCGACGTAAACGGGAAACTTGAAGCTACTGGACCGATTATAATATATATAATATATATTATGTGTATAAATTACACATCTGGGTTGCGGCATTATAAAAGTTTTAATAATGACTGGAACAGCGAAAGGAGAAAACTATTAATTCCCCGTATTTCTTTAATTCCCACTGATTTGTCATTTTGGTTTAAAAAAATGTGTCAAACTCGCAAAAACTTTTTTATTTGACAAAAGATAGAAAAAGTAAGAACGTCGTGTGCAAAAATGTAGTGAAATAAAATAACATAACAATAGTTTACTAAAACGCATGAATGTGTTATTTGCAAAATAAGTAGCCTAAAAAATTAAAAATGCTGCCGAAAGTCACTATTCCACGCGGACGAAGTCGCGGGCACAGCTAGTACTAAATAAATTATCATCTATTTCAGCTTCCCAAGAAAATTACTGCTTGTATTGGGACTGCTGAGCTCCATGGCAACCCCACTTGATCAAAATAAAGTGTCTTGCCCGAACCATAAAGTCTTTACGAGTTTTTTTTTAAACTCCACAGATAACCTAAACCGTTTAACGGTATGATCGACAAACGATTGAAGTTGACTCGTTGCGTATGGTTCTGTGACTTCAGTTTGTGTAGGATAGTATTTCTTCTTGGCGTTTAAAACATTTTCATAAGATGGGTGGGGATATTTACATTTTAAATAAATTTTTTGACGAACAACGTTATTTTGATGTTTGGACCTTTGAACAAATTAATGTCAATAATTAAAGCCAAGGCTTCATCTGGAGACAGATTGCTGCAATCAGAACTTCGATTTTAAAAATTTTTTTTTACTTCAGTAGCTTTGTTTGATGAAGCTTCCTAAAGCTCCTCAACAATATTTGCAGAGTCCCGTTCGCCTAATTTGCGAAGCACAACTTCACTTGCTTTAAAAATTTTTTTGGAGCTTGTCAAAAATTGATCAAATTTTGAACCTTGCATTTGTTTTTTTTTTTTTTTTTGATTTTTCACAGGATTCCTAAAAACTTTTTTGTCCTCCCCACTATTTTTGTGAATACTTCTTGTTTTTAATAGCAGGCAAAGAATATCTTTGCTGCAACCATCCCGAGTTTGAGGACAAATATCGGCTCAAATGCCTGCCGCTTTTTACCAACCTTACACCAATTTTGAAAAACCAATTCTTAACTCATGAATTTAATTTACTTCAAGCATCAGGAGATAGTTCACAAAGATCGAATTCATTGACAACAAAAGACCTTTCCACTTCAATCTTTTGATCTTTCGTTTGTTTGTTGCCAAGTTTTTGTAGATACGATATTGTGGAGACCATTCTGAAAATTGAAAAAATTGCATGGGTATCGCAAAAATGCCCAAAGGATTTTTTTTAACTTATAGCCAGCACTCCACAGAATTGCTTTTTATTTAGTTCGAATCGGAACTCGACGGAACTCTATACTTTTGCTCGAATGAAAATTATTAAAAAAAAATCCAGTCCACTATTGGATTGGACTATTAATGTATAATAGTTTGGACTTAGGAGCTATGCAAAATTATTTAATGAACCAATTAACTTTAGGAATTTTTTGAGACTCACCGCATCGTTACACTTTTTTATAGAAGAACTAAATTGCGAACAAAAACCTTTTATTTGCTATCATGATTAACTAACTTCAATGCTGAATATTTTCTTGTTTAAAAAAAAAAATTTAAAAACCTACTCTATTGACAAGTATGTTACTTCATTTTCAAACGGTTCGCTTGACTTTGATTTTTGTATTTTGTCCCACTTTTTTTTTTGTTGATTCCGAGAAAAAAGTTTTTGAAAAATAAAACGTTTGCCCATCTACAAACCTATGGCTCCAATCAAAAACAGCTTAAGTCGACTTAAGACAAAATTGGAATTATTATTCCATAGTTACCTCCTTATGATGTTCTATATTAGAAAAGAATCCTAGGTACCTTACCTCAGTTTTTCGCTGAAATAAACGGTGTAAAATAGTCGCTTATGTGTTTATCATTACTTGCAGCATTTGCAAATTGCAATAACCGCTTATATCACTAAAGAATTTTAAAACTCTAAACTTTCATTACCAAAAACGAAGTTGACTTAAGCCATTCATCAAAATACAAAACATCTTCTGAAATAAAACACACATAACACATATGTATATTACATAAAACAGCTTGAGTAGATTTAAGCGATTATTGCAAAATAAAAAACTCTTTGAAAATTAATCGGACATATTCTTAAAAAACGACTTATATTGAAAAATTATTAAATGTTGTTCCTAGAATCCAAACAAACATAAGCGGTTATTGAAAATTTCAGTTGGGTCGGCAAAGGAGACTATGTAGGCTACGCTGTTTTTTAAAAAAATATCAATTCCAGGAACCGAGTAATTATGTTGAGTTAGTTTGTTACTTCGATGTCAAATGAGAAAAATCAGTTGATTTAAGCGCACCATCAAGTGAAGTGCTTCAGAAACTCTTCTTTGTTTTAAAATTAAATTTGTGCTTTAAACCAAATCAAATGAGTTCTCGAGCCTTACAAATTCTTGAACTGGCTTTTTGAAAAAAAGATTAAGAAAAAAACAGTATAAATAATTGTGAAAGAAATGATTTAGGTTAGTTGTTTTCTGGTTGCTTAGAATCTAGTTTATTATTTTCGGAACCCGTTTTAAACGAAACAAAGTCATCTGTATCTGTAAATGGATTTGATTTCGAAAATAATGTGGATTTAGTTTTAGTTTAGTTTTAGTTGACTTTTTATTTATTTCATAATAGCATATATCAGTGGCGTAGCTAGGAAATTTTTCGGGGTTTTTTTTTTTCCAATTTATTGATATACAATAATAAAGTGCAGAAAATAAGAAGATATGAAAATACACGAAATTATAAATCAGTTCTTCTCTGATTTGCGCGAATCATTCGATAACTTCTTTCACCTTAATGTCAATGTGCCTGTTAATGCTCATAAGAGCAAGCCCATTCAACCTATCTTCGCCTGTAGAATTCCTAATCCAACATTTTAGACGCCTCAACGTGGAAAAACTACGCTCGCTGCTAGCAATGGTCGCAGCCAATGTTGCACCTGTTTTCAGAAACTTGAAAACGTTTGGAGAAAGTGCATCGTTACAAAGATTTAATGATTCTATAAATGTCTTTGGTTGAGTTTCTGGCCCAACCCAACGTTACACTTCATTTATTACGGTTGAGGCAGCTGCCTCATTCGCTGTTGGCAATTGATTCATTATTACTTCCACGGTTTCATCAATATTCTCAACGTCTTTCCTGACCAATTTTTCAGGGATGGTATTTCCGATTATTGACAAAATTTTTTTGTGTTTCGCAAATCTGTCAGATATGGATGATATGAAGTGATCCAGGAAAAGTATGAATATTGATATACGGTAATAATCTTCTGCTGAGCTGCTTTGGTAATTTTGTCGGTGTTTTTGACGATGTACAATCCTGGAAACTTTAATTTTTTCTCCTATAGACTCGGCTATTTTTTCAGCATCAGCGAATTTTCGTTTTACATTCTGATGATGATGAGTAAAAGCGTGAAAACAAGGACACAGTTGAGCTGAGAATAATGTTCCGCAAAACTGTTTGCGCTCCGTCAAAGTGACATTGAGCGCTCAGTGAGATTTTTCTTTGTGGAACTGGCGTAATAGATCAATGTGATTGAAGCATTGTATTGACTTATGATACATGGACTGCTAGTTGCATTAATTCTCTATACAAAAGTTGGATAATAATGATTGCACTTATTTTTGGTTACACTAGCCAATATCTCACTCTTAACTAAAACACTAACGACATCTGCTGTGATTTAGCTAGCGTGATAATTTAGCAGTGTCAAAAATGTTTCACTAGTTTTCCGCTGAAATGATGCTCGCGTGGAACCATCTTGAAGTTGGGTCCTAGCAGTCCATGTTTAATAAGTCAATGATTTTAATAAATAGGAGCCCTACTAACGCATTTCAACTGTTTTCTACAGCTCAATGTAGGCAAAACACAAACATACATGTAGTTAGATACTGATTTGTGAAAAGCTCGAACTTAAATTTTAAATATGAAAAACAAACTTGCATCAATAAAACAAAAAAAAAATAAATGAAGCGTTTAAATGATATTCGACTGAAATATTTTCGGGGGGGTTTTATCCCCAAAACCCCCCCCCTACGCTACGCCACTGGCATATATACTATACTTATACAACTCAAGTCTTTTTGGTTTGGCCTATGGCCGTCTACCAGACTGACATTTTTCAGTATTTACAATTTTAAGTTTCAAAAAAACACTAAGGTACATTTTTCATAAAGTAGTAATTGTAACATAATAAAATAAAGTTAATCACCTATTATTCGACTTAAAAATTTTCATTTATTATACAGTTTCTATAGTTAAGAGAAGCGTTAATAAAATTATAAAGAACAGTCCAACCCAAATTTCCGTAAAGTATGTCAAACATCTCGACTTCATTAAGATTTTGTTTTCCAAAATATCTCATTCTGAACTCCTTCATAATTGGACAAACTGCAATAAAGTGAAATATATCTTCACGGACGTTTAAATTGCACTGGCTACATAGTAGTGGTAAATCGGAACGGTGGGGAATAAAGTTAAGGTTTAGTAATTCACCTCTCGTTCTAAGGATGACACTTTAAGCAAGGTCCAACGAACAGCCGGTTTGTGTATAAGCGGAGCACTGAGATCAACACCCTCAGCTGCACTAAATATACTCCTTAACCTCACAACACTAGATATCTTCAGCAAACAAATGGCCGCCAGTGCAGCCACTCGTATGAGAGCTATCTCCCAATGTACCGATAACATCATCGGTCACGTTACAATCCTGAATTTATTCGGATCAATCCCCTGTCACTCCGACTACACCATCCCCCAATTGGTTTTTGATAATAAGTTCCAAGTCTCAATCCCACCGAGAACCACCTGGGAAGACGAAGAATTTTTGAGAGATGATTCAATTCATTTCTATACAGATGGTTCAAAAACCGAAGAAGGGGTAGGCTGTGGGGTGTACTCAAACCGACTTAACGTAAGTCTCTTGTTCCGCCTTCCAAACCATTGTAGCGTGTTCCAAGCGGAAATTCTGGCGATCAAAGAGGTCCTATCATGGCTAAAAGAAAACGTGATATCCTCAACGAATATCCGGATTTTCTCAGATAGTCAAGCAGCCCTCAAATCACTCGGCGCTGTTTCTATACAGATCCCCTGCATATCCTTCGCTTTATTAAAAGCTCCAAATGGTTTAGTTAAGTGAGGTACTCCCTCGCATAATACCTATGGTATCACAATGGACCTAATATTGGTCTAAGTGTGTCAGTTTGTTTTCCTGACAGCCATTTAAACCTAACCTAACCTAACCTAAGGATGACGCTGATTTTCTTTAGTGAATTGAAGTTATTTTAGTAAGTATTGTCACCGAGGTAGAAGACTAGACGACTATAGTAACTTCTAAAGATTGATGAACGGGCTTCTGCTATCTACATTTTTTTCATACAAGAAATGTCCAACTTTCCTTAAAAGAACATTAGATTTTGCTCTCAGTATAGCAGGCTGCTCATTAACTGTGATCATAAAATCTTCACTGCATGTATTCACCAGATTCGGCCATGTGTCCTTTTGCCTGAATCGCGCTTTTTAATACAATTTTAGGTATTCTTTCGTTGTTCATTTGAAAAACCTTAATTGTGTTGTTGAAGTGAATTTGAAGTGATTCCAATATCATTGGTGGCAGTCCTGTTTCCAGATGCAACAAATAGTTTGGAGTATTTCGTAGAACATGACAAATTCTCTTTATGAAATATCGAAGGAGCTTTTCAATTGCATCAAAAGAGCTGTATCCCCAAACCTGAGATCCATATAATAAAATTGTGGCTGCCGTAGATTGGAAAAGCTTTAGTTAGGCACTTAGTTCTATGGCATCATTCTTGAAGCAACGTTCCCAAACGGATGATATTGCTCTCTTTGACTCTACCAATTTTTGTTCAAAATGTTTATTCATGTTGAGGTTTGACGTCAATAAAACACCAAGAACAACAGTTTGCCATTGAAGGTCCATTTCTCGTTATTCGCATGCTTGCCACCTCCCCCTCTGAACACCATTATCTTCGATTTTGAAAGGTTGACGCTGAGATTCCAGCTTTCACAATACTCCTTAAGCCTATTCATTGCGAGCTGCAACCCTTCAACCGTCTCTGCAAAGAAAGCAATGTCATCTGCGTACATGAGAGCTGGTATCATTGCACCGCCGAACTTTATACCTCCTTTGACTACATCTGTTATATCGTTAATAAATAATATAAATAGCAGCGCACTCAAGATGCATCCTTGCTTGAGACCCATTTTAGTGTGAAATTCTTCTGAGACTGACGTTCCATCCCATACGTATGCTGTGTTATTTGCGTACAAAGATCTTAAGACTTCTATCATTTTGTTGGATAAACCGATAGTATGCAACTTATAGAAGAGCGCTTCACGAACAATATAGTCGAAAGCAACACGAAGGCAACAAAAAACACATATAATTCCTTCCTTTTCCTTATTTAGGCATCAGCAATGTTGTACAGCGAAAATATGTGGCATAATTTTTCCTAAAACCGTCTCGAAACTCTGTTAGTATGCCCCTTTCCCTTACCCATTCGGACAGTCTATTCTCAATAAGTCCTGCGAACAACTTAGCACATGTATTAAGGAAAGATAGATAAATTCTTTATTTTCTAAAAAATGCTTGACAATAATTTGATACTTAAGAATAATGACATGGCTTTACTGCCGTTTGCCAGAAATGACATTTAATTTTTTGTAAAATAAAAAAAAATTGAATAAGTTACAAAATTAATTAATTAAATACTTTTATGTTGTAAGTTTATATATGAACATAAGGTTTAATCATTTTAAAGAGAGGAATTTCAATTGAATCCTTGATTTCTTCGTATAAATTATAATAATATAAAGGTTTAAGGGTAAAGCCAACAGGAAAAGAACTTTAATCAATCAATTTTAAAGTGATTTGAAACACAAAATTTAGTTGAAATATTCAATTTTAGAGTGATTTGAAACACAAAATAGCACAATTGTTTGTATCAATTTTAGAATTTCACAAAAAGTACCTAAATTTTAACTGTATTAACTGGTGGAACGTTGAGTGTTAAGTTGAGAAGCTGTTTCGGTAATTTGTGGCATGTTTGCAGTACTTGAAAAGGTTATACCATCCTAGTGATCCATTCAAAACTTCGTAAAATTCATTTCTAGAGAGAGTGCTTTGTTCGAATTATAGCCGTCGGATTTCTTGTAAAATGGGGCAGATTGCAATAAAGTGGTACATGTCTTCGTTTTCTCTCCTGTGACATAAATTACATATTTGGGGCATGTCATCTCGATGTGGCATATAGTTTAACTAGCTGTGCCCGCGACTTCGTCCGCGTGGAATAGTAACTTTCAGCAGCATTTTTAACTTTTTTAGGTAATAAAACTTCTAGCCTTAAAAATGGCGGTATTTCCAAAAAAAACATTCAACCCCTATTTCAACACCTTGTAGCCCTGTTAAAAATACTTTTGAGACCGTAGTTTTTGAATTCCCATTTCCGTTCCCGTGGGAATATAAGGATAGATATATGTACAGCTAATTTAATAAAATCTGTTTAGCAGTTTGAACGGGAGACATACGAAAAACATACCGACATAGCTACATTCGCATTTTCAATATTAGTAAAGACTCCCGTTCCCGTGACCGTTTTCGTGGGAATATGTGGATAAGTTAAGGTTAATGTTACTCCGGGATTATGGAGCATTCCAACGGTGGAAGAATTTTTGAAATCGATGCTGTAGTGTAAAAGTTCCCGTATACGTTCCTGCTCCCGTGGGAGTATAGGGAAAAAATATATAGTCTATGTCTTTCCTCAGGTTCTGAACAATCTTTGTTTAAGATTTCATTTAAATCGGTTTATTAGTTTGGGCGGGAGATGGTAACATAGAACGACGGACAGACAGAGCTCCTTTCACACTGAGATAGTGTAGCATTCTAACCAGTGATGGATTACCGCATAGGCCCGTGAGGCCCGGGCCTAGGGCGGCACGATTTGCGGGGCGGCAAAATTTTCAGAACGTTAAAATTTAAGAGCCGTAGAAATATACCAAAAATTTATTTTTAAATTGGCTCTGTTTTTTTTTTTTAAATTCATTAAAAATTTTCTATGGACTATAATATAATTTATTTTTTCATTGACTTTTCAATTTGAGGGTGCATTATTAATATTTTGATGGAATCAATATTATAGTCTAATTTTATCAAATAAAGTTATAAAAAAGAAACAATCAAATTGATAAGCTTCCTTGCGAATAACTAAATATTTTTTCACTTTTGTATATTTGGTGAGATTGCTCTTACATATGTACATATTAAAAATTTCAAAAATCGGGTTCTTATCGGATTTTCAAATTTTGAGGTCTTAGGGAGCTATTCTGAGTAGTTTCAGCGTGATGTCCCGCCGTGTGTGTATGTGTGTGTGTGTGTGTGTAAGCGATAGTTTTGTCGCACGATATCTCAAGAACGAATTAACTTATTGAGATATCGATTGTGCATTAGAAATTGCGCCGAATGCCGCCAAGCGGACCAATATCGAACGACGCGATTCAAAAATATCGCAATTTAAAGTTTTACAAAATAATGTTTTTATTTGAAAGCGAGTCGCAGTAATTATTTCAGTTTTACGAGTGCAGTTTAAAAAGTAGAAGTCTCAAAGTTGGTTACTTAGTTTCTTGCTTTTTGTCTGCAACCGGTAGACGTTTCCATGAGAAATACGCGATCTGAAGCTACATGATTGCAGCGAAAATTACAGCATCTAGAAACGGCAATTTTGGTCGTAGATCATAATGTTATTTTAGATGGTTTCAGTGCTGCAAGTAAGAAGCTTCAAGAATCTCATGCGAATTTATCATCTGTGGTAAAAATTTATGGTTCTTTGGCATTATTTCTTCAAGATATGAGGGAATATGAAGAAAAAGCAAAACCACTGTCTGGAGTTCAAGTTAATTATCGTTATGATACAGATCGCAAGAAACCCAGAAAAATTCAGGCAGATGAGTTACGGGTGAATGAAACAATACCTTCATCTGGTCACGAAAACTTTCGCACCAATGTGTATTACCGAATTTTAAATACCTTAAGCGTACAATTGGCCGGACGTAAAAGTGCTTATCAAAAACTTTACGAAAATTTTAGTTTTTTTGATAATTTACCTGACATACATACGATAGAACTGAAAAATCTTGAGAATAAATTAGTTAAAAAGTATCCGTATCCCTAGCAAATACGGAAGATGGAGCGTACAAGAAATATACAAAAAATATACGCACAGGAAATATACAATGGCATGCATTCTCAAAATCTTCGAGATTGTTTATCTGAAGGTAGACATTGCTCTGCGTATTTTTTTGAGTATTCCCGGGTCCCGCTACCAATTATTCAGGAGAAAGATCTTTTTCTACCTTGAACAGGCGTAAATATTTTTAACGCGCAAGTATGGGCTAACATAAACTTAATGCTTTTGCATTATTGTCTACTGAAGCTCAACTAGTTCAATTAATTGATAATAGTGACATAGTTGATGCTTTTACTCGGACAAAAGTCAGGAAGAAGAGATTTACAAACTAGGTAATACATTATAGTTTGAAAAAAATGGTTACTTTTATTTGTTATGCTAGCTCGAGTTTAATAAACATTTTTTTGTATTATTTACTAATTATATTTGAATAAAAATAGAGCACTCTCTAATGATTCGCATTATGAGTCGTGTAAAAAATAAAAACTATATTTTAATAACAATTGTGATTCAAAATATATACACCGAAAGAAAAAACCTTGGTTGTTTTAAACATGTTTCAGTGTTAATCAACAATTCATTTAAAGTTGTGAAATTAACCAAGTTTCTTGATGAATTCAAATAAGAACGCATTTTCAAATCAAATATGCTGCCGTGATCAATTTTATTTCAGGTAAGTTTCAGAAAAATGTTTAAATTAAGTATGTTTGAAGTTGATTTGAATATTTTCTAATTTTTAACCAACAACGTGATTGTTGATTTCATACTTAATAAACAACAAGCATATTTAACTAACAATTAAAGCTGAAATTTTAAAAACTATCACGTTTGTGATTGAAATACCAAATACACTGTTGAACTATCACCAATATGTTTGATCAACAATGTTCATACTTCTTTAATCAATAAAGAATAGTTAAAGTATCAGTAACATTTTGGATTCCAATATTTTTCATACTTAAGCCCACAGAAAACGTGAAGTCGCATAACTGAACTTCAATTCATTATGATAAGTTTCGTGACCATTTTATCTTAAGGGATAATTAATTATTCTTTATGTGGGCTATAGGTCAAACTTCAATTCAGGCATTTATCATAGAAACTTTACATTAAAACTGTTGAGCAAATAAAAACGTGGCTGAATTCTCACGAACATACTTGATCAACAATGTTCATATTTTACCAACAATTCGGAATTGTTGACGAAACACAAACGTTGTTAAAGTATCATGGACATGTGTGTTTCTAGTATCACAAACGTTGTTGGTTAACATTGAAATTGAAAATGGCGATGCTGATTTAAGCAAGGAAAATTGTAGCATTTCAATAAATAAAATGAAAATGCCAGCTTGTTCAATTTAAGTATGTTCGTGCTTGACGCAAAAAAAAAACAAGTTTCATGTTTGATTTTACCAAGGTTTTTCTTTCGGTGTAGAATTTTGTTGATCAAAAAGGGCGGCGTATCAGACAGGGCCTAGGGCGGCAATAAGCCTTAATCCGCCACTGATTCTAACGGGGAAATAATTCATGAAATCAGTTCAATATTTTCTAGGTTCCCGTTTACGTGTGCGTTCTTGTGGGAATACAGGGATAATATATATAGCCTATATGTCCATCTTCAGGCTCAAGACTATATCTCTGTACCAAAATTCATATAAATAGGTTTAAAAATAGACAGACAGAATTATGATATAAGTAAAGACTCCCATTCCCGTGGGAATATGGTGACTACTTGATATGGGGATAACTTACAGTTTATGTTACTAAGGAATAGTGTATCATTCTTACGGTGGAAGAATTTTTGAAATCGGTGCAATAGTGTCAAAGTTGCCGTGTGCGTTCTCGTACCCGTGGTAATATAGGGATAACAAATACAGCCTATTGACTTTCTCAGTTTCTAGACTATCTCTGTACAAAATTTCATTTAAATCTGTTCATTAGTTTGGGCGGGAGATGGTAACATAGAAAGGCGAACAGACAGAGCTACTTTTGCATTTATAATATTAGTGAAGACCGGTTCCCGTGGGAATGTTCGAATGAAATGCAACCAATGTCCTTCTTCAGGTTCTAAATCATCTCTGTATAAAATTTTATTTAAATCGGTTCTGTAGCTTGGGCGAGAGATGGTAACATAGAAAGACGAACAGACAGAGCTTCTTTCGCAATTATTATATTAGTAAGGACTCCGGTTCCCGTAGGAATATGGGAATGTATTAATGTTTATGTTACTCGGAGATAATGTAGCATTCTAATGGTGGAAGAATTTTCGAAATCGGTGTTGTAACTTCTTAGTTCCCGTATACGTTCCCGCTCCTGTGGAAATTTAGGGATAAAATATATAGCCTATGTCCTTCCTCAGACTCGAGACTAACTCTGTACAAAATTTCATTTTAATCAGTTTAGTAGTTTGAGCGGGAGATGGTAACATAGAAAGGCGAACAGACAGAGCTACTTTTGCATTTATAATATTAGTGAACTGGTTCCCGTGGGAATATTCGAATGAAATGTAGCCTATGTCCTTCTTCAGCTTCTAGATCATCTGTGTATCAAATTTCATTTAAATCGGTTCTGTAGCTTGGGCGATAGATGGTAACATAGAAAGAAAAACAGACAGAGCTTCTTTCGGACTTATTATATTAGTAAGGACTCCGGTTCCCGTAGGAATATGGGGATGAATTATTTTTTAAGTTACTCGGGGATAATGTAGCATTCTAATGGTGGAAGAATTTTTGAAATCGGTGCTGTAACTTCTAAGTTCCCGTATACGTTCCCGTTCCCGTGGGAATTTAGGGATAAAATATATAGCCTATGTCCTTCCTCAGGCTCGAGACTGTCTCTGTACAAAATTTCATATCAATCAGTTTAGTAGTTTGGGCGGGAGACGGTAACATAGAAAGTCGGACAGACAAAGTGACTTTCACATTTATAATATTAGTAAGGATTTAAACAGTTCAACACGCTCTCGAAAAATGTAGCTTATAGCTTCGCTGGAAAGTTTGTTGTTAAAGTAGCTGGCTTCTGATGGCAATAGATGGTTGAGATTCCTATAGATGTTTCTTGATGTTGTTGAGGTTGCTCTGGTTAAATGTTGTACGTAAATTCTTTCATCTGCTTTAGCTATCAGATCAGTTATCAACACCAGTTGACGCAAGTGATAGATTTGTATCGTGGGAAAGGGCTGTCTGGGGGTCAATTCCCGATCTGTGAAGCTGTGAAGTGAAAAAAAAAAATGTCATTTCAGTTTTCTTACAGTTTTTTCATTTTATCACTTCACGAACCCACTAAGGATCTAAAAAGTACTAAAACGTTCTAAATGATAAATTCTGACAGTTTTCTCTCTTTTTCTCTCTCATTTCAATTGGATTCCAATTGGATTTTTCATCGTTTGAGTTTTGCGGCCATTTTTCAAAATTGAATTGTTTACCGACTCATACGGCAATGAAAAGAAATTTATCATATGAAAAAAAAAAAATTGACATTTGAGGTTGGATTTTCACTAATCGAGAATCGAATTTTCGGTGAAGCTGTGATAAATGTTTTCACTTCACAGCTTCACAGATCGGGAATTGACCCCCTGATTCCATTCTTTAAATGGCGAAGCATTAGTTTGAAGGAGTCTTGTCATGATGGACTTATGAAGACTTCTTTCACTTCTTTTCATCACTCTTGTAATGTAATCCGAATTGGCCTTAAGATTTTGAGTATTGTGACGTGTTTTTAATTTCCCAGCATCCCAGCCGAGGTGATACTCAGGGCGGGCCAAGGTTATAGTGAAGAAAACACGAAACTTCACAAAGGTCAAGAAACTCTCTCTTTATTACGAACTAAGTAAATGTATATTACAATTAACAATTTAGTATGCAAAGTATATCAGGTATTATTTTCTGCTGCTAACTGGTCGGCTGGTATGTTGTAGTTACGGCTTCGCGGATCGCAAATGACTTCTAATCTTCTGGACTGGTGGCAACTCTAGTCTAGTTGATAATGGGACTTGTAGGCTCTAAAGAATGAAACGGATTAGTAACTATCGGATTTTAAGGTTAATGCCCTTAGGGGCACGATCCCGTGCGGCACATTCACCCTATAGGTAGCCGCAGGTAAGTCGAAGCGCGTAGGCGTCTGAAGACCCTAGCAGGCAGAAACACAGGCGGTACTAGACCCCCGGTAGGCGAAACACAAGCGGTACGAGACCCTTGGTAGGCAGAAACACAAGCGGTACGAGACCCTTGGTAGGCAGAAACACGAGCGGTACGAGACCCCCGGTAGGCAGAAACACAAACGGTACGAGACCCTTGGTAGGCAGAAACACAAGCGGTACGAGACCCTTGGTAGGCAGAAACACAAGCTGTACGAGACCCTTGGTAGGCAGAAACACGAGCGGTACGAGACCCACGGTAGGCAGAAACACAAGCGGTACGAGACCCTTGGTAGGCAGAAACACAAGCGGTACGAGACCCTTGGTAGGCAGAAACACAAGCGGTACGAGACCCTTGGTAGGCAGAAACACGGGCGGTACGAGACCCCCGGTAGGCAGAAACACAAGCGGTACGAGACCCTTGGTAGGCAGAAACACGGGCGGTACGAGACCCCCGGTGGGCAGAAACACAAACGGTACGAGACCCTTGGTAGGCAGAAACACAAGCGGTACGAGACCCTTGGTAGGCAGAAACACGGGCGGTACGAGACCCCCGGTAGGCAGAAACACAAGCGGTACGAGACCCTTGGTAGGCAGAAACACAAGCGGTACGAGACCCTTGGTAGGCCGAAACACGGGCGGTACGAGACCCCCGGTAGGCAGAAACACAAGCGGTACGAGACCCTTGGTAGGCAGAAACACAAGCGGCCGAAACCCTTGGTAGGCAGAAACACAGGCGGTACTAGACCCCTGGTAGGTAAGGCTCGACAGGCAATAGCTCTGGGGGATACACAGGCACTAGTCTCTGCCCCTGGTGGCACAATACTTAAGAAATTTGATATTTATTAAAATATAATTCATAGACTTACTCCAAACCACTTACTCGCTTATTTTACTTCTTGGGAACTGCACCTCTTGACCGGTGCCGGTGAATTGATTTTTCCTAACGATTAACGATTTTTATTGAACAAAAGGATATATACAATAATTGATACTTAACTATAATACGTTTCTTAATAATATGATTAGTTTTGCTGTGTTGGCACATAAGGGGCCTAACGATATACATTGTCGGTAATTTAAATTAAGGGTAAAGCTTAAGTTTATGGTTATTAAAAAAGATGTAATAATTTGTTAGATTTATATAACTGTAGGAGTGTTCAGTTCCTGTTGTCCTTGGGGTTAGTTGTGGTGGAGGTGGAGGTGGTGGAGAATGGTGGTGTAGGAGTTGGATTGGGCGGGGCGGGTGATGTGGTGATGGGGCAGCTAGCCACGGTGGTGGGTTGACGCTGCCTCAGCGTAAAAGCCATTGCCTCATCGTTGATGAATGTGTCGTCTTCCATCAGTGTCATCGCATCGATGTATCTCGGGTCCGGGTGTCGATCTTCTTCTGTTATCCTTCTTACTAAGGGGTTCGGATGGTTGGCCAGGTTTTCCAGTAGGCGTCTTCCAGATTGCACCAAGTATTTGTCTATGGGGATGACCCTTGCTTCTTCATAGAGCTTTCTGTTGCTGACGTTTTTCCTGCGTATCGGATCGTAGCCAAGCCCTGTGCATATGCGCAGAACCTTCCTCTCGAATACAGCCAGTTTTTGCATTTTCGTCTTGGATATTGTGAACCAGACAGGAAAGCAGTAGGTGATTACAGGTCGTATTAGCTGCTTGTACAGCAACAATTTTGTATTTTGGCTGAGTCCATTTCTTTTGCGCATCAGCGGATGGACGCGATGAAAAGCAAAGTTAGCTTTTTTGACGACTGCAGTGGCGTGCGGGTTGAAACGCATCAATTCGTTGAAATGGACTCCTAGATACTTGACCTGCTTTTTCGGCCTGAGTTGTGTACCGTCGGGAAGGTTTACGCAGATGTTGTGGCAGATTGCGGCTGATCTCGAACGTCTCCGTCCTTGTGTTGGTCTTCTTATGCAAATTAGCTCGGATTTCGCTGAATTTAATTTGATTCCCCATCGATTGTAGAACTCGAAGAGCTTCTTTACGTGGTCTTCAACTCTACGAGCAGCGATCACAGGTGACAGTGAGTGCGCGTAGGTCAGTGAGTCATCCGCAAAGAGAAGGTTGGTGGTGCTTTCTGGTTGAGGTTGGTCGGAGGTGAAGATGCTGTATAGGAAGGGACCTAGCTTCGATCCTTGAGCAACCCCTGCTCGGATGGGTCTGGTTGAAGATACGGTGTTGTCTACTTGCACGTAGAAAGACCTGGAATGAAGAAAATTAAACAAAATTTTAATTAATGAACCTGGAAAGCGTAAAATGGTTAGTTTGTGGATAAGTCCGTTTATCCAGACACTGTCAAATGCCTTCTCAACGTCCAAGAAACATCCAACTGTTGTTTGGTGGTTGTTGAGTTTCCTTATAACGTCCCCTTGGAGCTTCAAGAGCGCATGAATGGTAGAATGTTTCTCCCGGAATCCAAACTGCATATTCGGGATGATGCTGTTGTCATTACAGAATGCCTTGAGCCTTCGGAGAACCAGATCCTCCAGAATTTTGCTGACGTTGCTGAGTAGGGATATGGGCCTGTAACCGGACACAATGTTTCGGTTTCCTTTTTTGGGAATGGCCACGATCTTCGCCTTCTTCCATCGCTCGGGAAAGTGGCAGTTGTTGAGGCAGTTGTTCATCACAATGGCCAGGAAGATCATCACTGTTTGAGGAAGTATCTTAAGAACGAATTTTGAGATTTTGTCCGGCCCAGCTGATTTTTTGGGGCGCCCACCTTGGATCAAATCTAGAATATCTTCTGGAGTAGTGAAAATGGTGCCTTCACTGGGATCACATGAAGGGTTTTCGTCACTGAAAACGGTTTCTTCGATTGTGCTTCCTTCAATCAGCTGGATGGTTGAGTCCACATCATTTAGGAATGCGGGGTCAGGAGGAGGAGTTGACACGAAGTTTTCTTCAAAAAATTCGGCAAATCCTTCTGCTTTGTCCTCGGATGATGAAACTTCTCCTCTGTTGGTGGTGATCTTGTCTGGCATATCTGGCCTTTTGCCGACTATCCTGTTGATGTTTTTGAAGGTATCCGGACCAGGTTTGATGTTTTGCAGTCTCTTTTGGAATTGTATGTTGTTGTGGTGTTGAACTGCATTCCTGAACATTGTGTTGGTACAGTTGAGCTCGCTCAGCCAAGACTGGTAATCGGAATTACTTGTGTTGAGTTCTCGTTGCCGAATCCTCTGAAGTCTTTTCCTCAGTCGTTGACGATGGTGGTACAAGTTCTGAATGTAGGCTGGTAGGTGCTGGTATCTATCCTTGGATGTTTTAGGCTTCTTTTGGCTATCTAAGGCATTTCTGATGACTGTTTCTAGGTTCTCGATTGCAGCATCGATTTCCGTGTTTTGCAGGTTTCTATTGGTTGGTGGGATGGTTATGCTGTCCTCGACATCTCTTTGAAGCTTCTCAACATCCAGCTTCGTGTAGTTGATGAAATACTCTTGTGGTGGTTCTGAAATGATAAAAGGTGCATTAAGGTTAATAGAAATTTGTACCGCTTCGTGGTCAGAGTCACTGGGTATTGCCGTGAAAACAAAGTTTCTAAACTCGGGTAGTACATGCACAAGGTTGGATGTTGCTAGGAAGAAATCCAATGTTGAAGGTGTCCTAGGGAAGGTCGGCTTTGGTTGGGATATAACAACGAGATTGTGATTCTCGCTATTGTCGTCCAACCAATTGGTAATGGCCATTCCTTCAATACTGCATGTGGTGTCCATCCAAAGGGTATGTCTAGCGTTGAAGTCACCGCCTATCAGCCCGTATGTTCTTCCACTGATGAAGTTGTTGAGTTTTTGAAGATCGTCTTTGATGTCGTTGACGCTGGATGAGCACTTCGCGTAGATGCTCACTATTCCAAGTGTTTCATCGTGTCCAAGTTGAACGGTGAAAGCCGTGGCCTCAATCGTCTTTAGCCCTTGGATGGTATGCTCGGTGGTTCCAGCTGAGATTTTCTCCCGGATGAAAATGGCAGTACCTCTATTTGTGTCTGTTTTGTCCTTCCTGAAAGTAAAATATTTATTCATATTAATATTGTTCCGTTTGGTTACGTTGGTTTCTGAAATGAGAGCAATGTCGGGGTTATGTTTTTTTAGAAATAGATTAAATGACGTCCTCTTTTCTAGGCTGTACAGCGAATTTACGTTGTACGTCATGATGCGGAGCCTCTTTACTTGCATATTTGGAATATGAAGGTGGCTAGGGCCACGGTCTTATCTTCTTCACTCATGCTATCGTAGCTGGTGGGTATTGCCGTCTTGGCTTTTTTCATCAGGGTAACAAGGTCGCTCCCAAACATCCGCTGTGCCTCGTTGTTGAGGTTGATAGGCGAGGTTGGTGTCGGTTTAGTGGGCCTGGTTGGTGTCGTCTTAGGAGTTTTGGCTGCAGTTGGTTGTTGCTTGGTGGATGTGGCTGGTTTGGGTGAAGGTCCGCTTTTGAACATTGAGGCGTAGCTGACGGTTCGGCGGGTTGCCATGGAGATGGATTTGGCGGCGAATGCCTGCTGGGCCTTCTTCTCGGCGACTTCCTTGTTCCTTTCAGTCAACTTGGCCTTAAGGGTTGGGCACCCCTTGAAACTTGCCGGATGTCCTTCCTTTTGGCAGTTTGCACACCACACATCCAGTCCTGTGTTGGTAGTCCGCTTGCACTGACCTGGCTCATGCACCTCCTTGCATTTCACGCAGACGTATTGACGCCCACAGTTGGTGGCAACATGTCCAAATCGTTGGCAATTCCTGCATTGCACGATATCGTTGGACTTAAGTCTCTCCCAGTGGACCTTCTGGTTCATAATGAGTGTCTTTGTGTAGACCTCGCTGAGCTGGCAGGTTTTGTCCAGTTCCACGACAAAGTTGTTGTAGGACTTTCCTTGTGCTCTCTTGGCTTTGAATTCGGTGACCTTGATGATAGGGAGGCCCTCTATCCTGAGTTCATCTTCGACTTCAATCGCAGCGTAGGAGTGGTGGATGCCTTTGAGGAGAAGCAGGTTCTTTCTATCTTCCTTCGGTGTGAAGGAATTGAACTGAATCTTCCTCTCCTTGAGGAATTTCTTAATTCCTTCGAATGATTGGCGGCTTCCAGCGTTGATAATTGTTGTCTTTGTATTGCGGTTTTTGAACGTGACTGGCAAATTGTTCCCTTTGCAGAACCGGCTTATCTCAGCAATGTTTCCTGAGAAACAGAAAATTGGCGGCATTCCGGGACCCTTGGCTGGCTCACTTAATTTTGGTGCTCCTGATGTTGTGGAAGTTGATGGTGGGCAGTTTTTATCTGCGATTGTCTTCTTCGAAATTGCTGGCGGTGGTGGCTGAGTGGTTGGTGCTACTGCTGGCGCCACTGCTGGTGTTGTAGCGGTGGTTGGGGTGGATGAAACCGTGTCTACCGACCCGATTGGTGCTGGCGGCTCCTGTTTCTTCTTCTTGGAGTCTTTTTTGGCGGTGGTCTTCTTTGACCGTTTCTTTCCAGTTACCTCGGTGAACTGGTCGTCCTCGTCGGATTTATCAGATCTATCTGCCTCGTCGCCAGTCAGGCAGATAAAATCTTCGTCCTTTCCTTCGTTGGTTTCTATTATTTCCTCCATTGGCTGCGGTGCATCGAGCTGTATCTGCAGCTCCTTGACGAGGCCGCTGAGGCGCTGCCGGTGCTCTAACCCCAGGTCGGCTTGCATCCGCTTCAGCAAAGTTTCGAGAGCGGTGAATGCCGTTTCTAAGGTTAGCTTCTCCATTTTTCCTGAAATCTTAAAAATGTTATTAAAAATTCCTGGAAAATAAAAAAAGATTAGTTATTAATCCTGCAAGAGATTATAATTTCTAGAAAAGGTTAATTCTTTCCTGGAAAAACAAAATATTAAAGGATTAGCTTAATTATAATTCCAAAGAATTACAATAATGATGGGATAAACCCTATTACCAGTCCGGTCCTTCTTCTAGATCAGGTACCTGGCAGGTAGTCGGTGAGTGTCCCTTTTTTGTTCGGTGTGTTTGGGGTTTGTGTTTTTAGTCCGCTGTGTGTACGTCCTCTCGCGATGACGGTGACTGACTGTGACTGATTTGAGCTGCTCCTTTTATACTTGCAGCTCACCACGGAATCATATGGGAATCCATCCGAACAATGGGATATCCCCACTCCCATGTAATTTATATATTTCTTATGGTCGACGATACCTCACCATTATATTTGGCTATACACCATAGCCATACCATACATTGTATTTATCGACTACCCATTATACTTGGCTATACGCCATAGCCATATCATTCACGATATCCACCATCGAGCTCTACTGATGGTCGTGTCACACGCTGCTTGTGCGTGATATACACCATCGAGTTTACTGATGGTCGTTTTGCACACTGCTTGTGCATGGGGAGTTCTGTGTTTCTACCGTGTCTAATCTAATGTATCTTCTCCCCATTTATTTACTAAATGGGCGAGGTGGGCTTGCTACCCTAATGGTAGAATAACTGAGGTGGGAAAAGCTTATCCCAGCCACAACCTGCGTACTGTGTCCAGACTATATAATTATCCCCCGGTTGGTGTATCGGATGAGGGGTGTCTTTCCATTTTAATGCGCTAGATGGCGTCGTATTAGTGCTGGAGAGATGAAATGCAAAGCATGAAACGAGGTTCTCAAATGCCTCGTTACAGTATATACAGGCGTTACACCTGGCTCTACATCAATAGCGTAATTTGGTGTTGAATTAGGCAATTTTAATAGGCGTTTGAAGAAATGCAGTTGAAATGATTCAAACTGCCCTAGACATATAAATAGCCAAAGACCTGCTCCATAACACATACAAGTGTTGACAGTTGCGTTGAAAACACGAGATTTTGACGTCAGATCGATGTTTTGGTGGGCAAAGAAGTTGGGCTACATAACACTTAAAGCAAGTTTTGCTTCATTACTTTTCAGCTTTACATGTTTTGAAAAATTAAGGTTATAAGTAAGTACAACCCCGAGATACTTAAATTCTTCTACAACTTGAATAGGTGAGTTATTAAGACACCGTCGTTCTTCCGGTAACCTCCTAGTTCGACGTCCTTCAAAAATCAACACCTTAGTTTTGTTTGTATTTATCTGCAAGCCCCATTTTTCACAAAACGTGTTCAGTCTGTTTATCTGCAGCTGTAGGGTGAAGGGGTTGTCTGCCAGTAAAACTAAGTCGTCAGCGTAAAGGAGGACTTTCACTTGGATGTCGGCTATAGAAATTCCTCCTGGAAGTACATCACATACATCGTCAATGAATAATGCGAATAGCAATGGGCTTAAAATACAGCCTTGAGGAACACCTGCCGTCGTTTCGAACCTGCCGGAAAACTCTGATCCATCCCAAACAATAGCACTAGACGAAACTAGAAAATTGCAGTACATCAACAGAAAATTCCGGGATATGCCTACCGTTGAGAGCTTATATATCAGAGCATGCCTATTTACCTTGTCAAATGCTGCTTTGAAGTCTATAAAACATGTATACAACTTCTTCTTTTTTTCCAAACATTTTCTAGCAATACTTGTTAGTGCAAAGATATGATCCGTTGTAGAAAAGCCTGCACGGAAACCGGCTTGGAACATACTCAGGCGATTATTGTCGTCTATCCATTTGGTGAGCCTGACGTACAGAATTGACGTTAAGATCTTTCTCATAGAGTTAAGAATCGATATCCTCGGTAGTTTTCAGGTAGATTTGTGTCACCTTTCTTAAAAATGGCAAAGATAATTGCCTTGTTGAAGGTATTACGATAGAATCTCTGAACAAATTGTTAAAATATTGCAGAATGTAATTCTTTAGTTTTTCTGTACTATTTTTAAAAAACTCAATAGGTATGCCATCTATCCCTGGTGCCTTGTTGTTTTTCATTTTATGCAATGTTGTCTCCAGCTCGTACATGCTAATAGGGTTATCGAGTTCTTCGACAATAAAGTTGGGTGAAACGTAGGAAAAGCTTTGATGATTCAAATCGGCCGACAAAAGAGCTTTGAAGTGGGCTGCTAAAGTTTCAGCTCCGAGTGAGCTCACCGAGTTCCGATTACGACCACCCAGATCGCGAACCTTGCTCCAAAATGTTTTAGAGTCATTGCAGTGTACTAAGCTTCTTGCAAGATTATTAAGGTAATGAATTTTTTTTTGCACAAAGTTGTTTATATTCCTTGTTTATTTTCAAATATAAATGTTTAAAAAAGCTGTCATTTGTTGTCCTAAAAAGTTTTAGACAAAGGATAATTTGCGATGTCTTTTACATTCATTGTCGAACCATTTGTTACGTGGAGTAAATTAATGATTACTGCTTGTCTGTGCAAACGGGGTTGATGATAAGATTACTCTGATTATATGTTCACTACAATGGTCATAGCTGATTGTTGATTGAGGAGGGAGAGAGCGGCAGTTGCGGTTAAGAAGAGTTTTAAAGAGGGGAGCTGCATTAACGTTCCGTTTTAGCTTCGTAAAGTTGAAAGGGTTTCTGGTTATATCATTATTAACAAATTGGGCTGTAACCTCCAATGGTAAGTGACCTGAGAAATTTTTCATGCCCAATTTAAAGTCTACGAGCGAATTTGGCCAATCTGTGGACACTGCACAGAAATCAATTACGGAATGTCCCTGACCGCTTACAAATGTAAATTCAAGATAGTTGTCGCTTTTAGACTTTCCATTGACCACACATAGCCCAAAGTTATCAAAAAATTCTGTTAGAGGTCGGCCATTTCTGTTAAAGATTTCATCCTTGGAGTTCCTTACATCACTTACGTTATTGTTTTGAGCCATAGAAAAACAAGTATTTTGGTAAGATCCAATTCGTTTAGATCCCCAATGATCATAACCTTTTCTAAGTTGGAGTTGTTAACGAAATCCACTAAGCAATCAAATTCGTTATTACAGTTTAAGTACACTGGGATAATAAAATACTTTAAATTATTGTTAAATATTTGAAAAATAATTCTGTTTTCTGTATAAAAAAGTTTAACAAAATTGTGATTTATAGACTTTTTAACCCCACAAATAATCCCACCACTTGCTCTTCCGTGTAAATTTGTCCTACTTGCAGCAGAATACATAATTTTAAAGTTTTTCAGGTATTTACTATACTCGTTTTCATCTTTTTCTTCCACAAATGTTTCTAACAGAATAATTAAATCAAACTTTTCAATGTACTTAAAAAAATCTGATAATAAAAGCTTACTTCTAAGACCAGTAATATTATACGATAATATTTATTTGTAAAGGAAAAAACTTTAAAACAATTTGAATATTAAGAAAAAAAAACAAATTAAAATTTTTTTAGATTTTTTATTTATTGTTCAAGCTACTTTTGCTTAATTTCACAAATTATTTTTACAAGTGCAATGAGCGACGCGTTTCGGAATCTTTCCATCTTCGGGCGCAAGCTTCGTATTAGTTACGATTTTTTTTACGAAATTGTCACCTTCTTTTAGCTTAAGAAGCCCCTTGCAAGTCTGTATAGCAAATTGAGTTGCATTGGTTTCCGCGTTTAAAGGGAGTGAACTACAATAGAACATTCGTTTGTTTTTCTTGAAATAACTTCCAGTTGGTTCTCTAGGAGCTAGCATCCTTCTGACATATTAAGGAAAGATATTCCTCTATAGTTTGAGGCTTGGGGAGAGTACGATAACTTTGGCGACAAAAAATAATAACGGTTTCTGATAGAAGGGTTCAATACAAGCATTTTTTACTATGGGAGGGGGGGTCTATCTCCCCCCGTTTAGGCGGTAGGGGCAATTTTATAAAAATTGACTTAAAATCTAAAAAAAATTATTGTAAGATAACGGGAAAACTTACAGATACTAATTATACCTTTTATGAAAGCCAGAAATCTGCACTTTATAATAAATTTTAAATTAAGTGGTTTCAATTTAAAGTTTTTGAAATAACTGACTTCAAAGTCAAAATTTACGAAAAAAAATTTGAAAAAATCACTTTGAGTATTATGTTTCTCGTGATTACAAATGCCAATAAAAAAATATTTGATGTAGTTAGTTGCTTTAATAAATTTTTTATCAAACGCTGTAAACTACTTCTTTCTATGTCTTATAGTTCCGCAGGGTTAAGCTGCTCATGCTAAATATGAAAATAGCAATTGTTTTTCTAACTGCAAGTTATTTGATTGAACTGAAAAAAGTTTTGTTGCTATTTTCATATTTAGCATGAACAGCTTAACCCTGCGGAAAAAGGGTTAAAATAATGAGCCCCGCGAAGCGGGCCATGCGGAAAGCTGTTGCATACGGAAATGAATTGCACATAAGCACCTGTCTGATGAATTTTTATACTTTTATACTTTTTTCAGCTCGATCAAATAACTTGCAGTTAGAAAAATAATTGCTATTTTCATATTAAGCATGAGCAGCTTAACCCTGCGGAAAAAGGGTTAAAATAATGAGCCCCGCGAAGCGGGCCATGCGGAAAGCTGTTGCATACGGAAATGAATTGCACATAAGCACCTGTCTGATGAATTTTTATACTTTTATACTTTTTTCAGCTCGATCAAATAACTTGCAGTTAGAAAAACAATTGCTATTTTCATATTTAGCATGAGCAGCTTAACCCTGCGGAAAAAGGGTTAAAATAATGAGCCCCGCGAAGCGGGCCATGCGGAAAGTTGTTGCATACGGAAATTAATTGCACATAAGTACCTGCCTGATGAATATTTATACTTTCAATAGTCTATTTCCTAACTTTATCGTAAATTTGTACGTATTTCCTTAATTTTTTGAAAATATTGCATACTTCAATAGTTTTACTATATTTTTCAATTATCTTAAAAACTATAAGACATAGAAAAAAGTAATTTATATCGTTTGATAAAAAATTGATTGAAGCAACTAACTACATCAAATTTTTTTTATTGGCATTTGTAATCACGAGAAACATAATACTCAAAGTGATTTTTTCAAATTTTTTTTCCTAAATTTTGACTTTGAAGTCAGTTATTTCAAAAACTTTAAATTGAAACCACTTAATTTAAAATTTGTTATAAAGTGCAAATTTTTGGCTTTTATAAAAAGTATAAATTGTATCTGTAAGTTTTTCCGTTGTTCTACAATATTTTTTTTTAGATTTTAAGTCAATTTTTATAAAATTGCCCCTACCGCCTAAACGGGGGGAGATAGACCCCCCCCTCCCAAAGTAAAAAATGCTTGTATTGAACCCTTCTATCAGAAACCGTTATTATTTTTTGTCGCCAAAGTTATCGTACTCGTGCCTGAGGCTTCATCGTGGTTACCTTTTTTGAAAAGTGGAAAAATTATTGCTTTCCTAAAACTATCGGGGATTATCGCACTTTGGAAAATTCGGTTGAATTCATCTGTAAGCAGGGATAAAAAACTATCTGTAGCGTGCTTATAGTGTTCAAAAGGAATGCGGTCATCTCCAGGTACCTTATTTAACTTAGTTTTTTCAATAACCTCCTTGACTTCATGAATTGAAAATGGTGCATCTAAATAATCGTTAAAGATTAACGGGACTGCGTACTGCATTGGTGGAGAGTTAATCTCTATATTAAGGAGACTTTTGAAGTGGTTACTTAGGCTTGTTGATTGTATTCCTAGAGCAATTATATTTGTAGATCCATTTAGGAGTTTAACAGCCTTCCAAAATTCAGCGGAACTGCGTGTAAAAATTTGTTATTTCGCAAAGCAAATCCTTTTGTAATCTTTATTTGCCTCAGAGTAAAGTTTTCTGAACATGGGCAAATTTCGTGAACGATAGAGTTCCAAAAAATTAAAAGACATCTGCCTGGCTTTTAAATACTCCGAGTCAAACCACTTTTCCTTACAACAAATTTTCTTAATTGTTAGATGGCTTTGAGGGTTGGATTCTTTTATGATTTGCGTCAAGACTGTTATGTCTGCACGCACATTTGATTCCTCAAGCTTTCTTATTTCGCTTCTGATATTTTCCTGAAACTTGCTTTTGTTTTTTTCTATCCATTGTATTTTCGGAATAAAACTTAAACGTTTTGTTCCAACAGGTAATTCACTTTCGGATGTTGCAAAATTTAAAAGTTACTTCTAGTTGCATGTGGTCGGAAAACGTTTGAATTCCTACTCTAAAATCACTTACAACATTGTTCCACAGTCCAGATATAAAACAGTATTCAATTGTGGAACTATTTTGTTCTCTTATAAATGTAAATTCGCCGTCTGGATCACTGAAGGTGCTTCCATTCAGAACACAACAAATATATTCATCTAAAAGTTCCATAATTTGATTTCCTTTATGATCACAAAGTGAATCCTAAGAGTTTCGGTTTTGATTGAAGATAGGCCACTGTTTACTGTAGAATTTATTTTGTGACAAGCCAATTCTGCCATTGAAGTCCCCGATTAGCATCAAATTCGTTGCGTTGATAACTTGTAGAGCTTCACACAGCTTATCAAAATCAGATTTATAATGACTGCAGTTTATATAAATGGGAACTATGCACATAGAATCACTCCCAAGTTTCACGTCTATCTCATAATGATCATTTACTCTTCTGAAGTTAATGTCAATTTCAGTTAAATCTCTCCGGTACCCATAAAACAAACCTCCGCTTCCTCGTCCATATTTAGCTATCTTGACTGCATTCACCCATCTTAGTTCGTAACTGCTGAATATTTTCTTAAATTGTACTTCTTCGCTTTCCAATAAATGTGTTTCGAACAGTATAAATATATACAACTTTCTTACGTAATTGAAAAAATTTGGAAATAATATTTTGTTTTTTAAACCTGATACATTATAACTTATAATCTTAATATTAACTAATAAATTATTGTTTATATTACATTTCTGAATCTCATGCCAAGTGTAAACACTCATTGTTGTGCTTGCACCCAAATTCAAACTTGGTAAAGTTGTTTCCGCCCTACAAGTTTGGTTGTCACTAGAGTTGACATATTTGACATTTGTCGTGATTTTAGACTGTGACGTTTTATACGCATTGTTTTCGTTTAAAAGTTCATTCAATAAAAGATTAAGAAACGATATGTCTCCAAACATTAATTCAAGTGCTTAAAGTTCATTATTTTCACCACACTGCAGCCCTAAAGCTGTGTCCCAAAGCAAAAACTTTGCCCTCAATTACCAACCGATCGTCACGAATTACAATTTTTTTCTTCAATGGATTCCTTTCAAGCAGCTTTTTTCTTATGCGTAGAAGTTTTGCTCGTCGCTCGAGTTACACAAATGTAAGTCAGTCAACTTGACGTTGGCACATTTGTGTTGCTTCGCAACCCATAAATTGTCGATGCATCAGTTTCCTATGTGAACCTCACAATATCCGAAGTCCATAGCAAACTGAATGCAAACCCTAAATTGTCAATGCATCAATTTCCTATGAGAACTTCTCAACTACCGAAGGCCATAGGAAACTGAATGCATTGACCTTTAATTTAAGTAGGTATCTACTGTAAATGAATGGAAATAGAAAGACAATAAAAACTAAACCGTCAAACGAGACACAACGAAGTGCTCTGGTGTTTTTATTCGTATACATATTATACTCAAAATATATACAGTGAAACCCGCTTAAGAGAAAAGGCGGATTGTCAAAGTTTTTCTTTCACTTAAGCGGGGTTTTCACTTAACCGAACCCCGGTTAAGTGAAAAAAATTTCACTTGAGCGGAGTCCTGATAAATAAAAAATATTTCACTTAAGCGGATTTAAAAGTTTACATGAACAAATTAAATCGCATTTGAGTTTTTGTAGGTTAATTCGTAGGTACATTGGGCAAAACAAAAAGATTCCACTCCCAAGTTTGGCTTCAGGTTTCAAATATGTATATATTCAAATTTTTGAATACGGTACGTTTTATGAAGACAAAAATAATCTTACTTTTTTTCAAAAAGTCATTAATTTTCGTTTGTGACAAAATCTGAAAATGGCAATTCATCATTTTATATTCAATTTCTTCATTTTTACCAATATTGTTTTGACTGCGTATACTATATGCAGATTCCACTAACGAGTGTGCCGCTGTTTCATTCACAAGCCCAGCACAGATGGCCTTAGCTTCATCACAAGCATTCGGATTATTTTTCGGTAAGCGAACCAGTAAATTTGCCTCTGTGTTTTTTTGGAGCATTTTGTCGATTTGTTCTTCCAACACTTTGTATCGAGACTCAAGCTTTTCTACTCTTTGCGAGACTTCTTCATGCCGGTTTTTAAGACAGTTAAATTTGACGTTTAGTTGTCGGATATCGGATTTACGAGGGCAGTCCGATAAGTACTTAGCCTCTCCGCCCAATAGCGCCACTATAGCAAGAGAAACTTACTATAGTGTAGTACATTTTTTTAAAGGGTACTGTCGAGATTTCAGCCAAATTGGACTCATAGTTTTGTTTTGACCGCGTGTGGAAGCAAACGTGTCAGCGGATTTTAGAAAACTGGAAATAGAGCAATATCGGTCAGTGATTCGATTCTTGTTTTTGGAAGGGAAATCACGCAGCGAGATCAAAGAGCGGTTGGATGCTGTGTACGGTGACTCTTCTCCTTCGATGGCGACCGTCAAAAATTGGTTCAACGAGTTTCAACGTGGTCGCACGTCGGTTTTCGATGAGCAACGCCCAGGTGCCCCGAAAACGGCTACCGCAGAGGACAATGCGAAAAAAATCCACGATCTCGTATTTTCAGACCGCCGATTGAAGGTGCGCGAGATATCTGAGATAGTTGGCATCTTGACAGACCTCATGGGTCATATCTTGCATGAAATTTTGGGCATGAGAAAGCTGTCGGAGCGATGGATGCCGCGTTTGCTCACTCCAGACAACAAACGCAACTGTGTGACCACTTCAGAGCCGCGGCTAAATTGGTCTAGTTGGGCTATGAACTATTGCCCCATCCACCGTATTCTCCAGATTTGGCCCCGTGCGACTTCTTTTTATTTCCAAACTTGAAAAAATCACTTGCCATGCAGAAATTTGTGTCGAAATTTGAGGTCATCACCGCCACGGAGGCCTACTTTGCAGAACTCGAGAAAACGTATTTTTCAGATGGGTTAAAGAAGTTGGACCATCACTTTGTTAAGTGTATCGAACTAAAAGAAGATTATATTGAAAAATAAATCAACACTTTTCAAAAAATTTTGATTTTTCTTTTGTAGGCTAAGTACTTATCGGACTGCCCTCGTAGTTGCCAGATTTTTAAAGTGCTCGTCATTGTTTTCCTTGAGCAGCCTTTTCATAATTGTTTCAACATCCAATCCAGAGGTACTCATTGTTGTTCCGTGTGTTTTATTTTTAACAGATGAGCAGCGCTTTTCACTATGTTGGTGTTCAGGGGATATTTCAAGTATTCCACGCTTACTCGTTGAGGTTAGCCAATTCTCTACAAGTTGTTTTGCAGTTCACAGAAAATTTACAAAAAGAACTTACTTGCAGATGTTTTTAACTAATAGCACTGCTTAAAGAAGGTAACTTCGAGGTACTTTATGAATTTTTAAGACGTGTAATGTGTTTTTACTCTTTCATGAACTTGGTGATCATGTAACGTCAGAGCAGGAAAAGGATTTTAGCACGGATGACTCTGTTCACGGTCCTGATTTCGAGCTTTCGGACATGGACATATCTAAAAAACATGTTGCACTTTTTTTCCTTCTTACTCTTCCCTTCCAACAGGGGTTATATTTTCCAATAGTATTTAATATTCAAAGTAGGTAAGCTAAATTTAGGATGAATTCGAAAACTTAAAGACCGCGATCAAATAATAGGATTCACAAAGAAAACTTGCACGTAGTGCACCCGGTAAAAGAAGCGAATGAAATGAATGTTAATGGCTGAATGAAGGGTGAAGAGAAAAAAAATATGCAACACATAGCATGTATTGATACTGTCAGCCACGGCTACTCAGCTGGGTGTGTTCGATGATGATATGCGAAGTTTTATTAAGGTAGGTTAGATTAATTGATAAAGAGTTTTGATATGAAATAATAGGCAAGTATGTAATTAATAAAGTTCAGTGCTGTTAAATAAATAAGGGTGGGCGCCAGAAAATCTTTTTTTGAAAAAGGAATTTTCAAACCTTTTGCTGAAAAGGGAGAAAGTGGAAATACGATCAAATAGGAAAACGACAAATGAAAATCTGAAGAACACGATTGTTTTAAATAGGAAATGCAATGATTTATTATGTTGGGAAAACCGTAGATAACTTGGATGAAAAACCCAAATCTTTTCAAACAAGTAAATATTATAAAATGGATGTTAAAAAAAAGTAAATAGATGACGTTATACAATGTATAAAGTTGAATTATATAAAAGGGGTCCGGAGGACCGCTATTTGACTTTACAAGGGCAAGTCGAAAATTTGACCGTTAAAAGAAAATTCTCGATACGAGAAAAGTTACAAGGGTTCTAAGCCAGATGTTTTTCTGGGCAAACAAAAGAAAAGGAGGGGGCCACACGGTTATAAATTTTCTCAAAATCACAAGTTAAAAAAAACTACGACACTCAAAAAAAAAAAAAAAAAAATACATTCTACTTATCTTTTTGGACAAGATGTCCGCCGGCTATTCTCCTCGATCAATCACAAATTACGTCCTGCTGACGTCTTCTTTTCCTGCTCTGTTTTAATCCTTTTTATTCTTGTTTTCCTGCTGCTTTCCTCGTCTCACTATTCACTTCACTTTTCCTTAAATTTTCTTTTCCTCCGCTAAAACTAAAAATTATCTTGATCTTTGTTCACCAAACTCTCAAAATTTCTCTGTCTCAAAAACTACTTTTCAGCTTGATAGCTAACCAAGAAGTGTCTCCCACTTCAAGGCTAGCTCCCTGTCTGGACCCAACACCGCACTCATACACACACAAATTCAATCTTTCAACCAATCACGTTTCGTGGGATTCAGTTCCACGGCATCAACCACCAATGGGGTTCTGCCATCGCTGTCGAATACCCAACGAAAGTGCTCATACTCACTCTCTCAATTCAGCGAGTTCGACAAGTTGTTGGTGTCGTCCAAAACTTGCCGATCTCATGGGTAAATCCAGACCCCAATTACCCAATGTCAAAACCTTTCGATAAAATTGAAAGTTAAATAAATAAAAAAACCAAGTTTCATCTGGGCATTCTCCCAGTTACTTTAAATCCCGCAAATAGTGAATCGAGGAAGGCACAGTTTCCAAAATACTCTATTTTTAATGTACAATTTTCTGAGAAGAATCATAGCCGGAAGAAATCTTTTATAATCGCGAACCCTAACTTACGCCGGTGGACCCTTTTGCAGATTTGGGGGAGAGAAGATAAAACTATTAACGTTCCAATCTTTGATAGGTAATGAACTATTTAGGGTGGGCTTAAGCCTTGATTATGTCATGTAAAAATGTGTTATGTTTACGATGACTATTTGTATAATAATGTGTGATATTGTATATGGTGTGATGTTGGGTATTGTGTACATGCTGTATATTGTGTGATGTGTAATGTGTATAGTGTACATGGTGTCTTCTGTTATATGTGATGTTTGTGTACATGTGTGTATCTCATTTTGTGTTTGGAAATGGCAATTCTCCCTAGCCATCTACCAGGTTTGTATCTTGGCTCAACAAACCATTCAGCTCATCCGCTGATCAGGTGTACCTGCTTTTGTTATTTGTTCAAAGCAATGTTCCTTTTACGAACAACGGAAAAATGGTGGGTCGAAGAAATGATGAGGAGGGTTTCGGGACTAAAAGAAGGGAACAAAAACATAAATCAGTTTTTAAGGGAAGATCTTTGTTGCGGTAAAATTTTACCGTAACAAACAGTTGGGATGAAGAGCTTCTGAGAATGGGTAGGCAACTTGAAGCATATCTGGCCTCTCCTCCGCCACCAAATTCGATTGAAAACCAATCAAAATGTGATTCAAGTCAAGCAAGACAGCTACAAAGAAGCTGAACAGAGGAGAATCATGTATTGCAAAGAAAAAATAAATTTTGGAAGTCAAGACGAAATTTTCAAATCCTATTGGTCGTTGGGATCGTTTATTGAAAGAGTTATTGTTATTGGAGGTTTGATGGACATAAACATAAGATAGACAAAAGATATAAACGGTCACAAACGTTAAAAGAATATGAAACTCTACCACGAAACCGACAGAATCAAATGAAATATTTTATAAACCTTAATAAAGAAAGAGTTCGTGTTTGCCAAAAGTGTTTCAAGCAATGATTCAACGAAACTGAAAGCTTTTTGAAATCAGTTCAAGGAAACAAATTTGGAGCAACCCAACATACCTTTCAAGGATTATTGTGGTTCCGATGGAGGGGGCAACGAACTGTCTGAACAAGTTGTTGAACTTATTAAACCCATATGAACAGTTTTAAGGCATATGAAAGCCATTATACAAGGTGTGACTCATCTTGTAAGTATTTTTATGCGGATTTGACTTTGGCTACTGTGTACAAGCTGTTAAATTAAAAATACCCATCGATTTCCGTTAGCATGATCAAGTTTTTTAGTATTTTCAAAGATGCGTTTGCTTATTAAGAAACTAATCTTATTTCTATAATCTGTTCTATTTAAATAGAGATGACGCTCTTATTGGGCTTTAGGTCTGTCTTAAATTGTTTTCCGTAGATACTAAAAGTGTAATTTATAAAATAAGTACTTCAATTTCTCAAAATTTTTAAGCATTTATACTCATAATTTATGCAGACCCCTCTTTACAACTGGGCCCACTGGGCCCAGGCCGAGGGTCCCAAATTGCTGTAACAACACTCAACCTCTAGCGGTCTATTTTCAAGAAAAAAATATATTTCGATACATTTAACAACAACCTTTGTTGAACATTTTAAATCACATTCCCTCCGAAATTATATTCAAATTCAAACAAATAAAAGATGTCACTCAAGTAATGATCAGGACAATGAAACCATACACTCCCTTGTGTTAGTTTCAGGTTACTTTTAAAAATCCAATCAGAAAAAACATCCATACGTGTATCTTACGATCGAAGTTAAATGGCGTTGTAAAGATGAGAAAACTTCTTGTGTACCCTTCTGGCATTTGCTATGCGATGTTCCGAAAGGGTTATCTACTACTAATAATTTCTGCCTGTATTCACTCATTGTGGGTTTTTCATTTTTTGTATTGTTAATGTAGGCGTTCCATTTGTGTATAGAGTGTCCCATGTCCCTACTCATTATTAGATATACTCTGGAATGAACGCCACTCAATTTTTTAAGATTTCAAAGATGGAGTGTGTTACTGCTCATTTAAGCGGCCCATACCCACCACACATGTGTGCACACCGTGCTTATACAACACACAAATGACACACACTTCAGCAGCATAACCCACACCGACATTTTGTTCGCACCGTGTGGCACACCGAAAATTGGTGTGCAAACCACCCCACACACGTACCACATTTATCCACACCGACACACGTGTGCACACTTGTGTGGTTTGTATGGGCCGCTTTAGGTTCAAAAAAAATTTTAAAAAGTCTTTCTCAAACAAGATGGTCAGCGCGAGCTGATGAACTAAGCGCTTCAAGAAATTTAAGAAGCTTTCTTTGATGCCTATCGTTAACGATTTACGACAGGCACGAGAGGGCAGAAACCGACAGGAAGCTCTGTCTTTGCAAAAAAATATTAGATTTGCTGAGTGCAATCGATGAATTTATAATTGGGCTTAAGGAAAATTTTGATAACTTTGATTCATCATCCAGACAAAAAAACCCGGATTCCTAGTAAAAGAACCTTTCTGAAAGGACTAGGTGTAGAGCAGACTTTTTTTGACTGCTCTGAACCCTCAGCAATTTTGAATGGAAAAGAAGTTTTCGAAATTCAAGCCTTTCCTTCCATTGTTGACACTCTAAGCGTTGATTTGAAACAGCGACTAGGTTCATATACGAATATTGGCCAACGTTTTGACTTTTTTTCGATTGAAAAACCTGATTCTGAAGATTGACAAGTTTGTCGCTGATGTCAATCGAAAGCGACATCCTCAGAGGTATCGATTTTGTAGATATAATCAATGATTTTGCTAATCTTAAATCAAGAAAAAGACTCCTTCAATAAACATTCCTCTTTCCATCTTTTTGCATATCAATATTTTGTTCCTTAACCCTCCTTTACAAACTAGGGTCCATTTGGAACCCAGAGCATGTTTGAACACTCATAACTTTTTTGTTTTTCATTTTTTTTAAATGGGATTTTTACTCAGTTAACAAAAATCAATTTTTTATTCATTTCTTAAGTTAAAACGATAATCAGATGCTTAAAGATTTTTCTGCGATTTTTTTGTGAAAAGAACCCGTCCACCCGAATTGGGGTCCATTTGGACCCCTCTACTGAAATTCTATGAAAAATCATATTTTTTCTAAAAATTAATTATTCTATTTCAAAAGCAGCATAGTTTATGTTTAGAACGATTTAGTTTGAAGTTGTTGGCAGTTCCGCCAGACATTTAACACATAAGGTTCTAGTGTGGCAAGGGCAACAACATCTGCCACATCCATCGCAGGTGGTTCTGCTTTTCTTGTCGTCTGCTCTTGGGCAAAGGTGACATCTGCTTCTTTTATAAGAGAGCCTTTCGTGGACTTGTTTTAATTTTTCCTGGACTCTCCCCAAAATACAGAGAGCATCCAATGCAGATTTTCCAATGCCATATTGTGTTGCAGGTTGTGAACGGTTATTCAATTCTGACTCAACCAGTTCCTCCGCTAGTTCGATGAGTTTATCACTTCTGAACAAATATTTGTTTCTTCTAGGCGGATTGAAGTGCCGGAAAATGATGACAGTTGCTAGGGCTGCTACGTCCAGAAAGTTGTAGAATACAACCATCGGCCAGCGATTTGTTTGACGTGTACATGAATATATTGAGACCATTTGGTCGAATACATCGACTCCACCTTTGGTGCGGCTATAATCCAGTATCATTGCAGGTTTACTTTGATGACCGGAAGTGGCTTTCTTGCAGTTTTGTTGTGTTGATAGCAATACCACTTGTTTGTTTGGCCTCGGAACATAACTCACCAACGCCATTTTTCCAGAAAATCCATCTTTGGACTGGACGAAACTGCTTTTTGTAATTGACCTTTACAGGCTCATACAGGCAAATCTCTTTTGTTTTTCCGAATCGTGCCAAGAATATTGATCTTTTTATCCAGCAACTTCAATGCCAAATCCACCGACGTAAAGAAGTTATCAATAGTGAGGTTGCGTTCAGAATTGAAAAATGATGGCATCAACGACATCAGCACATCATATCCACGACCAAGTCCTGTACTTTGGTTAGAGCTACCAGTGCAGATAGAAAACTTCAGTGGATCGCCCGTTGAGCTTTCATTCAGCCACCTTAACTTCAAGCCATATTTGGCAGGATCTTTTAGGTCATAAAATTGTTAGATGACCTGAACAAACTGAAATAATGGCTTTTTTTTTTTGATAGGCATACCTGACAAGAACATTGATATACATGAATATTACAATCAGTAATTACGTAAAACAGACATATCGAAAGGGATAAACGGGAATCCCAGATTTGCGAAGTTAGGCAATTTCCATCGTTTTTGAAATTGAAAAATTTTATTGATGACCTCCTACATACCTGCATAATGACATCTCTGCTTAAATTTCTTTATTACTGCTATATGAAATACTTAGAAACAATTCATACAATAGCCAGAAGAACTCGGGTGGACACGACTTTTACCGGTTCGTAAAGGAGGGTTAAACTACATTCCTTAAACTATATCTGAATTTAATTTTCTGTTTTTTAAAATGTGTTAATTTTTGAATTCTTATATGAAAAATTTATTATTTTGTTTTTTTTTTCTTACATTATTTATGTTTATGCTAACGTTTATGTTAAAACATAAACATGCTGCAATAATTATTTACTTTTACAATGATTTATAATGATTGATGAAATATTGATTCAAAGTTATGTGTTTTTTTCTGTATACCTTTACAGCTCAACATAACATTTTTATAGCCCCATTTTCAAAAAGTGCCCAGGGCCCCCAAAAGGGTAAAGACGGCCTTGCATTTATGGCAATGATTTCTATAGGAATGAACATAAATTTAAAAAGCCCAACATTGACACCTGCAATAGATGTGTTTCGCTTCATGTGGCACGAGGGTATGGCTAAGCGAGGAGGCAATGAAATTGCGTCATGTTTAATGAAGCATATGCAAAATTTAATCGCCCACAAACAATTAAATCGTTTGGTTTCTTACAGTGACTCTTTCAGCGGACAAAATAAGAAAAAAAAAATTATCTGAAAAGCTTGCTTCCGCTTATCGAAAGTGCATTTCACAATTTTTATAATAATTTTGAAGCGGAAAATGCATGTGATATTCATCCTGACCTGATTCATGAGAATGAAAAAGAATAAATATTTTATGACTTTGCCTTTTAACTGTGGGGTAGAGCGAGGAGTATTTGACACAAAAATAATATTTTATACTTTTGGATCAACATTTAGCGGACAGGTAAAAACCTCGCAGTGGAAGAGAATTCTTAGTTAATTGACTTCAAAGTTATCAATATCACAACATTATATTCGAAAGAGTTTTGATGATCTGAAACTCAAAACTAATATTCAAAAAGTGACAAAACCTCCTACTTTTTAGGAGGTTTTGACAGATCCTTAGGAGGTTTTGACAACTGGTGGGAGGATTTATCAATCTAAAAGTTCTTACAAAAATGCACTGTGGATCAAAATTAAACGTAAAAACTTTATTCGATAAATTCTTAAATAGTTACTGGAATGGTTATAAGAATAGTTTAAAAACAAAGGGCTCTAATTAATCCAAGTTTGTATTTTAACGAATGTTTAGATCTGCAAAATCGATGTTAAATCTTATATTTTCTTTGGATCTAGAGTTGCCTGGCATTTCTTCTGGCTTAGGGAGCTTGGCTACCAAGTCCATTGACATTGCCAGTTTGATATCTTCAACTAAAGGCTCGTAAAATAAATTTGACTTATTTTGTCTTCGGAAATATTTGATTGTGTGTGGTAAAGCGGTATTGCGATCAACAGCTGCTACCAATCCAACGTAAAGGAACTTCTTTTTATCACCAAATTTTATAAGAACATAATCTCCGGGATTGGCGATAATATGCTTGCTGAACTTAACTCGTTCCGGTTGCTCTTCGTTGCTGTCTTCCCATCGTAATGATGTGTCCGAATCTCGGAGGATGTACTTATCGCAGTCTTCACTCGAAGAATCATTCAGTAGACGTGTCACAACTTTATGTTTTTTTACCTTCGGAATGCTCCTCATTTGGTGCTTGAGGCTCTTTTTGGCTGCGACTTTCTCCAAATGGTCTTTTTCTGGGGTGTTAGTATATACTCTGGACTTTCCAACCGGACGACCTGTGAATTTCTTTTTCCTTAATTTCGGAAATGGCCGAATAGCTGTGGTATGAGTTATGTGACCAACGCAAGTTAGAGGTTCCGAAGCTGAAGTAGAACTCTCTTCAATGGCAACTGATGTTGGAGATTGTCGCGGTAAAATTTACCGCTACAAAAAGTATCCTTCGGAGCCTTTCACGTATCCCTACCTCTTCTTTGTTTTTGGGTGTGGCTGCATAATTCTGAGAGAGTTAGGGGCAATCAAGGTTCCATCAGCCTATGGTTTACTCACTCAGCATTCTGCAAAAACATCCAACGTAGGTTGCTGTGGCAAAATCGGTAAAAGTTAGACCAGAAAAGAGACAGGCGGTCCCCAACGAACGAACATTGATGTACGTGCAGACGGGCGGTCTCACGAAAAACACAAAACTGCCTAATGGAACCTGTCAAAACACCCAAGGCAACACAACAACACTCTATACAAACATCCATGGTAGATGATCAATTCCTACCCAACGTTTTACGTCACTTTGACAAAATTAGTATGGCCTTCTGCCCAACCTAAACTGATAGTAAGTTTAGTTCTTTTAATTAAAATTTAATTGATATTGACATAAAAAAAGAATCACTTAGAGACGTGATTCCGATTTCATTCTCAATTCCCTTTTCTAACGATCTGGACGAAGGTCTACGGAAAGTATGTCGAGCTTTCAAACTTAGCTTCTTCTGTTCTTCGTTCTCCGAAAAAATATCTTCTTGTATTTTAGTTTGGTCCGGTTTGGGCTGGGGACTTTGCGCGAATGAAATAATTTTTCGGAGTAAGTCTTTCTTTAGGGGTTGAACTCGTCCACTAGGCTACTGGTGATCACATCACCTGAACGCAAAGGACCGCGTGTAGTTGATTCGTGACATCTCACTCGCACATCCTAGCCTAAGGGCGGAATGCTGCAGTAAAAGTGAGACCGAACAACACCACGCTTAAAGGTCTGACGAGGATGGCTGCATGGCCGATGCCGGATGGAGGAGAAAAACCCGCCGTGTTGATGGTCTCTTTACTTTTAGCGTGGAAAGTGAAAAGACATAGGAGAAAGCATCTTAGAAATTATTGCGATTACTTTTTTTGAGATTCGAGATTTTTCATTTGATTTGGAGTTGGGAGATATCCTACTAAGCCGATTTTGCGGAAAATTCCAGTTGGGAATTTTTAGCAAGGGAATAACTGAGATTAGAGCGGAGAGGGTATTTTCTCGGGAAGCCCAGGAGAGTGGTATAGAAAAGCTAAGTATTTCATTTTATTTATTTTCCACTTCGGAAAATCCTTCTTTTTCAAGGATTTTTCGAGTACTATTAGAGTCGCCTTATTTAGGCAAAGACTTAGACCTGCTAGGCCTTCGTTGTCCTACCGTTTGTTTTCTTTCCTGAGATTGCGGGACTCTCAACCGTTTTCCCCTTTATTTCTACTATTACTTTTTTTTCTTTCGGAAACTTTCCATAAGTAATTCTTCTTTGTGTCCAAAAGACACACTTATTTGTTTTACTATTTAACTTTCAACTTTCTAAACTTTTCTTAATTTCGAGAATTGTTCTCCTGCCAACCTCGGAAGAAATTCTGTAATTTTCTTTTATTTTGAAAAGATTCTGGTTTTTAATCCAGGTTTCGACCACGGTTTTTACCAAGACACACTATTAAAACAATAAATCTATTTAAACTTCCCTTTGGGAATTCAAACATATCTTCTTTTTATTTATTTTCTGTCGTCAAGGTTTGGAAATTTATCCCAACAAAAATTTTCTGGCGCCCACAGTTTTAAGGACACCCTGTCCTCCAAATTGATCACTTCTATAAAATCCATTATAATTCAATTAATCGTCCCCTTTTATTAATTCGTCTGACCTACCTCATCAAATTAACCTATCGAACACACCCAGCTGAGCTAACCGCGGTGGCAGCATATTTTGTTGCTGGATGCACCACTTTTTACTTGCGATTATAGGTACTATAAGGCAAGTCTTGCAATCGTGCAGAAAAAAAATTTTGAGATAACAATTAAACATAACATTACGATGATAGAGAATACGAAAAAAGTGGGTCTTGCAATTCTGTCTGTGTGTCTGTGTGTCTGTCTGTCTGTATATGGATCTACAGCCTGAACCAATAGACCGATTTGCTTCAAAATTTGCAGTAAGGGTCTGTGGAGCAGCCTACAGAGGGGTTTTTGGAATTGAGTCTCTAGGTTTTGAAACAACGGTACCTGCCATACAACCGATATGATAATACTTATTTTTCTCGAAAACAGCTCCAACGATTTCGATAAAATTTTGTGTGAAGTATTATTTTTGAATTGTTTTTCTTATGATGTTTAAAAATTGTTGGGAAAAAGCCTAAAAGCGGTACCTCCCATAGTACCGTTTTTTTCAAAACCGACTTTCTCGTTAATGGCTAATACTATCTTGACGAAATTTTGGATTTAAAAAGCCGTAAACAGTAAAAGAAAAACTGCATATCAATATTTAAAAAATTCGGTTTTGGAAATTGTTATAAATTTTAAAAAAAAAATTTTGATTTTTGGAAATTACTTCAAAACTTTGATATACTTTAAAATTATTTGTCAAAATAACTTCTAATAAGATCTAAAACTTTGCATACTTGATTTTTAAGAAACAGTTTTTCAAAAAAAGTGAAAAATAAAAACCGTTTTTTGAAAAAACTGGTCCAACGATTTTGGTTAAATTTTCATTATTCATATGTATTAGCAATTGCTAAAGAATGTCTTTTTTAGATTTTTGCTTGAAACCTTTAATATTTATTTTAATTTTTTCATTATTTTGCGTGATTTAATTGAATTTTCATAATTAATGTGTAGTTGGCAACCCTGTACCACAAAATATATTATGAAGAGCGAATACCGAAGCCTTTCACTCAGCCGTAAGATTTTGATATCGTATTTAGAACACAATCGCAAGTTCGTGCCCATTTTTTTTTCTTGCCGGCACTTCTCATTTCATCTGTCATTTTACTTTCTTGCCACGTGCATAATTTTAGATTAATTTAATTTGTTTTGTACGCGGTATTCAAGTCCCGTATTCATCCTAAATTTAACTTGTCTTATTAATAGTTAATTTAATTAATACCTGTGGAATAATAAAGGAGTGTCGGAGAAAAAAAGGTGTAACAAGATGATACAGTTGTATCAATGCTAGAGGATCCAATCAAAGCTAATGAAGTTATTGAAGCAGCCGCAGTTGACTCCGTTGTTTCTTTGTTTTCGTTGAATCCAACCGGCTCACAAAGTTCACTGTCCTCGAAAATATCACAATTGAAAAGGAATATCCTTGTAGATAAAAATCCTTTTGTAATGTTTTCGGAAGAGAATGCTGAGATGGAAGTGTGGGTATGTCATATATTGTAATCCCCTGCAGAACCTCCGGATTAATAACCAAATAATTGTTAAACGATACCTTACATTGTCGTTTAAATGGTCCGAATACCGATACGTCTAATGGCTGCAAACGATGAGAAGTACATAATATGTGCGGGGAACGAGAGCATAACGATCCCACTATCACGGCAGTACAAAATAACATCTAGTGAACAGTACAATGATCGTCCAGGAGCAGGAGAATTTGAACTTCTTTTGAACATTTCGAAAAACGTTTTAAGTGTTCTAAAACCTTAAGATGCATTTCTGCAGTCATCCAGCCACTGTCAGAAAATAAACCAATGGCCCCAGATAAGGCCCCTTTCATGAATAAGGGATTTGACCTCCTTCGAGGGCATATATAGACTGGAGGAATATGGTTTCCAGCTGTATTGGCAATTGCAACCATTGTCACTAAAATCCCCCTTTCACATGAAGTTGGAGGTTATAGTAAAATGTTACTCTTTTCATAAAGAGCAACAGAACTTACTCTAATCGAGTCCATGACCGTCGTAAGTCCAGTTTCATCGAGGCTGTAAATATTTTCGGGCTTGAAGGAATGCTTCAAAAGGAGACCTCTAAGCTTACAAAAAAATTCAGCCACAGCAGTTTTTGTAAAAGCTCTAAGGCGGGAAAGGTTTATATTCTCCGGTTTACGCAGACTTATTGATGGACTGCGCCTCATGAATCTCGATAGCCAAACTTTTCCAGCTGCTTGCTCACTATGCCTGAATGAGGGACATTTGATTTTATTTTTGATTTCATAGTCGTAAACAAAACGCTTTACCATATCAAATGTCAAACCGTGGTGTAGATTTGAAAATTTTTTAAAATATTCCGTCAACTCGGTCTCTTCCGATTTTGTTAGGACCTGAACTACAAAACATTTACTACTAGCCTTACTTTCAAGCTTTTCTGACAAAAGTTTGAGCCGATAAATTAGTGTTGTTCTGTTTAAATTATGTTTCCGAGCGGCACTCGTTGGTGTTTCAATTTTGTTTTTAATCTCCGTCAATGCTTTTTTCAGTGCATCTACATCAATAACCCTTTCAGGATGTTTCTTTTTGTAAATATTCGGCATATTTTCCTGAATAATAATATCTATAAACTTATTTTCTACCTAGGTCCTATTAGGATTTGACAGTTTTTCAAATCATCCATTATTTTAGATGTCAAATCCTCCTTTTGTCACACTAAATAAAAAATTTTGAACTTACCAAATTTCTGAAGTAGCCAGCACTGAAACATATATACATATATTGTAAAACCTTTTGATCATTTTATCAAAAAGGAAAATACAAAATAAAAGAAACTGTTACTGAAAACTGTTATCCGAAAAAACCAAACTGTGAAATTAATAAAAAAATGCACCACAAACCATAGACACGTGCGTAGGTCAACAAAGCACAGACACTACTAGTCACTAGTGCCATTATCATGAGAGCGAGTCACATGTCACATCATGTTAAGCACTCTTTATTTTGATATTTCCTCTCTTTGCGCGTTATGTGTTTGTGTAGTGCTATATTTGAAAATGACAAATCCTCCTTTCGTCAAATACTCCTCGCTCTACCCTACTTCATTTGTTACATTTCTTAGATTATTAAATTTGTATACTTTTTATGAATTGACTGTTTTTTTTTATTAAGTTTTGTTTACTTTTTGTTATTGTGTATTCTTTTTTAATATCTTAATTTATTTTCTAAAAAAAAAATAACTTAAAATGATTGAAAAGAAAAAAAATTATTCTGATAAACAGCTTATCTCATTTAAGAAGAACTTTTTAAAAATGATTTAGTATGCATTAAAAGCTAAAGTCACATAGGTAAGCAATGAAGGGTAAAAAACAATTTGGAAAAACAACTTTAAAAATGTTTTTCACAATAATTTGTGATTAAACCAACCACAGAAAGAAAAGCACGTAATCGCAGTTAAAGCCATTTGCTGGAATCAGAAAAACAATTGTGGTTTTAAATCACCACTTTTTCCATATTCAAAAACTAGTCTCAAAATGCTATATCCACAAATCATTTTTTGGACTTAAGTGGTTTTTGGTTGTGGCCAAAGAAACGTCTCCACCAAATTTGAGTAAGCCGGTCTTAGAGCAGTCATTGTTTGAAATTAGACGTTTTCATGTGGAATGTCTCATACCGCAATAAATTGAAGCTGTAAGCCGTAAGCCACAGTGGCGTAGATAGGGGGGATCAGGGGGATTAACCCCCCCCCCATTGGGATCGATAATTGTTTAACAAATCCAGTCATGAATGTAATAAGTTAAGGAAACACACACTGAAATTTAGTATGTACCTACTTCCTACGTGAATTAAAGCTCACATGATTGCACATTCTATACTTACAGTCTACGGGGAAAATACAAAGTCAACTTCGTCTGAAAGAAATTATTATTTCGGCAAATTACCTAATCTTTTGAATTTCTTTTTTATATCGATTTTCCACGCAAGGTATGAATAAAATATTTTCTTTTAAAGTCTTTAATACAGTTCAAAAAAAATTACTGTATAAACAATCCAGGTTATGCTCTTGCAATGGAAAATCTTCAAAATTAAGATCTGGACATTTATTTTTTGATCATCCGAGAGAACGACGGAGGACGGAACAAGCAATATGTCTGGTCAACACAATGTGTTCAGGCGATCATTCGCCAAAAATTTGCTCTGCATTATCTGTACGTAACAAGTGTAGCACATTCTTTGAACCTTGCTATTTCCAGCAATATACCAGCCATTAGAGATTGCCAAAGCAAATTTGAAGCAGTTTGCAATTATTTCAATACACCGAAAAGAAATGAAATGCTGCAAGAAACAATAAGCAAAAGCGAAGAGACTCCACAAAAACAGACATTAAAATGGCTGAATCTGACGCTTTGGATCTCAAAAGAGAGCAGAGAGAGAATGTTAAGCTAGACGCTAAAATTCTACAGTGCAATTTTCTTTTTGAGTTTCAATACATAATAGGTACTATAAATTAAATTAAGAAAGTGCTTTTATATTGCTCATTTGTCAGCCTAGATTGAGTTTTATTAAAACAAACATTGAACTTTCAATTTTTTGTGCTTAAACTTTGTATTTATAAACGCGATATATACTGGGTGATTTGCATAAGGCGTGACAAAAAGATAGGGTGTGTAGGTTGGACCTAGACAAGCAAAAAATCGTTTGGGAGGGTGGGGTCCATTTTACCCCGTTTAGGCGGGAGGGGCAATTTAAGAAAATAATCTAAAAATGGAAAAAATATTATTTAAAAAAAACGGTAATACCTACAGAGTCGTGCTATAGCATTTTGAAAAGCCAAAAACCTATACATTAAATAAAATCTAAAAATAAGTTGTTCAAATAAATAGTTTTTGAAATATTAATTTTCAAAGTCAAAATTTAAAAAAAAAAAAACATAATTTTTTTTCTTCAAACCATTTTTTTCAAAATTTTACGTAATTAAGTAGTATTTTTCTGGCTTATTTTCAATGTCATATAAATGCACAGAGTTTGCATTCTAAGATGGATGAATTTAAAGAATATGGTCTTTACCCAGTAAACAGTACAAATCCCACTCACTTTTCGACAACAAGTTCCACGTTGTTAGATTTATTAATTGTAAGCAATACCAGCGACATACTCCTTTATTCTCAACTGGATGCCCCTGCTTTTTCCAAGCATGACCTATTGTTTTGCACCCTTAAAGCCAATCCACCTTTCAAGCCCACAATCTACAAGTATAGAGACTTCAAAAATTTCAAACCTGATGAACTTGTGCGAGACACTCGACAGACTATATATACTCTAGTATCTCCTGATGATCAAGTAAAATTTCTTCAAGACTCTCTATAACTCAACATTTCTTAAATTAACAAATACCACAATGAATTCATGGTTTACGTCTGAAATTTTCAACCTTATAAGACAACGTGATCAGGCGGTTGTTGGAAGCGGTTTCGAGTTCCTGAAATGTTTGCAACATTTCGATCATTGTGAAACATGGTGTGCAAAAAAATACGAAATGCCAAACAAAGAGTTTGTTCTGAACGATTAAACGAAAACCTTTCTTCAAAAACTCTATGGAAAAACATTCGAGAACTTGGCGTTGGTAAACAAAAAGAAATTTGTAGCACGGATATTTGTCCTAATTATCTCAATGAAGAGTTTGCTAAAGTTCAAAGCAATCAAAATATATATGATAACAATGGTGTACTTGATGGCTCATTTGAGTTTCCGGTTGTTGACCCCGCAAATGAGGATGAGGGTTATCAGGTTGTTGACCCCGATAATCGTCATTACTTTGGATTTGTAAGAGCCGATGATGCGGAGGTTCTTAGCGCTATTCTTAGCGAAATACCTATAACAGCAGACGAGGTTATAAGTGTTTTATATAAAAAGAATAGAGAAATGGATTTTATTTTGTGATTTATTCTTTAAATTAATATTATTTCACTTATTAGATCAATATTTATTTTATTTCTGTTAAAATGTATTATTATGCAAAGTAATTTGTGACATAACTGTACTCTACACTTCTTGTTGGTACCTATCTGACATTCTCTTTTCTTTATATACCCACTCTAAAGATGTATATGTACCAGTTACATAAGCAGATGATGAACTTATTAAATTACAACTACTTGCTGTTAATCTTCTTAAGCAGACAGACGTCTTTTCTTTCGGTAAACTTTAACAGGTTATGGGCCCAGTTATCCAAAAAAAAAAAAACGTGACTGAATAATTTTTTTTGCTAAAGTCATTGTGGTTGAAAAGTTTCACGAAAAATATTAAAATATTTTGACATCGTGTTAGATACTTTTAATTTTTTTTAAGATGGATAATGACTATGCAAAAATTGAGAAATTGCAATGTTCAGAGCAATGGAACACTTGGAAATTCCAAGTTAAAATTATGTTAAACGCGAGCGATTTATTCGAGGTGGTAAACGGGGACGAGGAGATTCCGGCAGCAACGGATAATGCAAAATTGAAGGCATGGCGAGTCAAAGATCGCAAGGCTCAGAAGATCTTAGCAATTTGTGTTGGACAGCAGCCGCTGGTTCACATCATGAATTGTTCTACATCTGGTGACATTTGGAGAAAACTTTGTTCAGTATACGAACAAAAATCGAGTGCAAGTATAAGTTTACTTCAACAACGTTTCTATGGTTTTCAAAAAGACCCAATATATGATATGGCCACGCACATGAGTAAATTAGAAACTTTAGTGCAGCAGCTGGGAGATGTTGGAGAATTGGTCTCTCAATCCATGCTAATTGCAAAGATCTTAATGACTCTGCCAAGTCAATTTTCACATTTTTTTAGTGCTTGGGAGTCCACAGACGTTAAATCACGGACAATCGAAAATCTAAGGTCCCGTCTTATCATGGAAGAAACCAGGTTGAACGCAATGGAGCACGTGACATCGACTTCAGCGTCTGTGGACGACACTAGTGCACTTATTGCACGCAAAGCGCATGGACAAAAGTTTCGTCAGAACGATCGAGGAAAGAAAAAAAGTCCAGGTAAGTGCTTTGCATGTAATCAATATGGACATTGGAAGTCTGACTGTCCAAATAAAAGAAAACAATCAAATTATGCATACAAAGAGGAAAGTAGTGATTGTGATGATTTGGTTTGTGCAACAGTAAAGTCTAATGCTGTTGTTAGTGCTGATGATTGGGTATTAGACTCAGGTGCAAGCGAGCACATGACTTCACGAAGAGAATGGTTCAGTGAATACATACAGCTCGAGGAGCCCGTTCCGATAACAATAGGCAATGGAAGTAAAATTGAAGCACGTGGTAAAGGTTCAATTAAAATACTAGCTTTCAATGATCAGCAATGGGTTGAGCAGAAACTAGTTAATGTTTACTTTGTTCCTGATGTCAAAATAAATCTGTTCTCATCTGGTAGTGCTCTTGACAAAAATTATAGTCTCACTTCATCTAGAGACAAGTGTAAAATTACAAAGGCTAATGGTGTTATTGGTGCTGTAGGTGTTCGCTCAAATCGTTTGCTTAAAATGTTGTTTAAGGTAATGGAACCACAAAATTTGCATTCAGCTTGCATTTCTTTGAAGGCAGACTCGTTGCGAACGTGGCATGAGCGGCTTGGCCACATGTGTGTGGGTCAAATTAGAAGTTTATTGAAGTTTAATGAAATTCAATTTACTGATGAAGCAGATTTTTTTTGCGATGCTTGTGCGGTGGGAAAAATGCATAGGTCTCCCTTTCTCGAAAGTAGCTATCGCGCTAAGGTTGCAGGTGAATTGGTGCATACAGACTTGTGTGGCCCGATGCAAACGCCATCAATTGCGGGGTCAAAATATTTTTGTCTTTTCAAAGATGACTATTCCAATTTTAGAGTCGTTTATTTTATTAACGAGAAATCACAGGCTTGTGAAATGATTGAAAAGTATATTAATTTTGTTCATACTCATTTGGATCGTCATATCAAAACTATCAGATCGGATAATGGCTTAGAATTTAAAAATAAGGAAGTAAAAACCTTACTTGAACGCCATGGAATTTGCCATCAGAACACCGTACCCTACACACCACAGCAGAATGGCAGAGCAGAGCGAGACATGCGTTTTATAATGGAAACAGCAAGAACGATGCTTCACGCTAAGAATTTGCCGCTTAAACTTTGGGCTGAAGGGGTCAATATGGCTGTCTTCATAATAAACAGATTTGGACCAAGTCCTGAAAAATCTAAAACTCCATTTGAATTGTTTTTCAACAAAAAAATGTCTTTTCAAAATTTGAAAGTCTTTGGAAGCGAAGTTTTTATGCACATTCCAAAAGAAAAAAGACAGCAATTAGATAGAAAGTCAGTATCAGGAATTTTTGTTGGATACCCTGATAATGTCAAAGGCTTCCGAGTATGGTTTCAAAATTCAAACAAAATCGAAGTATCGAGAGATGTTTTGTTCAAAGAATTTTCAGTTGTTGGTATAAACTCAAATCGCACTCATTTATTGAAGGAAAAGGATGTTGCAAATCCGAAAAATGAGTTAGTTGTTGAATCGGAACTAGAAAATACAAATGCAGAATCAAAGCCAGTAGGAATGGCTCAAATAGAAGTTGATCGCAATAAATATCGCGAAAAGTTGCGTAGTCATTCCACAAACAACCAGAACAGTTCTGGACTTTACATTAATGCTTTAGAAATGTATGCATTTGTTTGCAGTACTTTCGAGCCAGTAACGTTTGAGGATGTTCGGCAATCGAACGAAGCAGATGACTGGAACAAGGCTATGGATGATGAGATAGAGTCTCATCGGATTAACAAAACGTGGGAGTTGGTTGACCCACCTCCCAACCGAAAGATCATCAAAAATAAATGGGTTTATAAAGCAAAGCTATCATTACAAAATACCGTCGAGTGCTATAAAGCACGTCTCGTTGCTAATGGATTAAATCAACAAGAAGGAATCGATTATGCAGAAACATTCAGCCCTGTTGCGAAGTTCACATCGATCCGAACAATTTTTGCTATTGCAGCCAGTCAATACCTTACTCTTTACCAAATTGACGTCAAGACCGCCTTCCTAAACGGTGAGTTGGATGAAGAAATATTTATGTGCCAACCTCAGGGGTATGATGATGGTTCCGGTCGAGTTTGCAAGCTCATTAAGAGCATATACGGCTTAAAGTAAGCCTCCAGATGCTGGAATACCAGATTCACGAGTTTGTTGTCTGATTTTGGCTTTATTATCTCGAAAGCTGATCCGTGTGTCTTCGTGCTGCAACATAAGCGAAGGATTGTTTATCTTGCAGTCTATATTGACGACGGTTTGCTTGCTGTCAGAGATGCAGATGACATGGAGTCAATCAAAACATTCTTAGCCAAACACTTCGAGGTTAAACTTTTTGAAGCTAACTATTACCTTGGGCTTCAAATTATCAAAAAAGAAAATGGTGGATACTTTGTTTATCAATCCAATTATATAGAAAGAGTTCTTCGAAAATTTAACATGTTGGATTCATGTCCAGTCTCTACACCCAGTGAACCTGGCAGCAGATGCTCCAAAATAGTAGAAAATTCATCAACAGTGACCAGATTTCCTTATCGTGAGGCAGTAGGCAGTCAGATGTATTTAGCGATCGGAACCCGGGCAGACATTTCGTATGCAGTGGGAGTAGTGAGCCGTTTCTTAGATAAGCCCGGCTCTCAGGATGTCAAGGCTGTCAAACGAATTTTTAAATATTTGAATAATACCAAAAATTTCGGAATATTATTTAAAGCTAAAGTTAATCTTATTTTTTCTATTTATAGTGATGCTGAATTTGCAGCAGATTACTCGACAAGACGTTCAACGAGTGGACAAGTTTGTCTTCTTGGAGGTAGTCCCATTTCTTGGTCGTCGAAGAGGCAGCGATGTACAGCACTAAGTACAACTGAGGCAGAGTATGTAGCTGCATCGGAAGCAGTCAAAGAGTTGATGTGGCTTGACGCGCTCATACATGATCTGCTCGTTCTACAAAACAATAAACCAGCGCTATATATTGAGAACCAGAGTGCCCTAAAACTAGTGAAGAACCCCAAATTTCACGCCAGAACTAAGCACATCGATGTTCGTGTTCATTTCATTCGAGAGAAATTCCATGAAAACCGATTCGAGATTTGTTTTGTGCCATCAAACGACCAATTAGCTGATGCTTTTACAAAGCCACTTCCAGCAGTAAAATTTGAATTATTTCGTAAAAATATAAATATTTTAGAATTGTAACTAATTCCTTTATTTGCAATTTAATAATAAGTGGGAGTGTTAAAATGTATTATTATGCAAAGTAATTTGTGACATTACTGTACTCTACACTTCTTGTTGGTACCTATCTGACATTCTCTTTTCTTTATATACCCACTCTAAAGATGTATATGTACTAGTTACATAAGCAGATGATGAACTTATTAAATTACAACTACTTGCTGTTAATCTTCTTAAGCAGACAGACGTCTTTTCTTTCGGTAAACTTTAACAATTTCATATTCAAACTAGTGCGTATAATATATTACCTTTAAAAATTTAATTTTTTATGTCATACATTCAATGAAGTCTTGTTATTTGTTTTTGTTTTTCATTATTAAAACTTAAAAAAGTTAGCCACTGCCTTAACCTCTTGATTTAACATATTAACTCTACTCCCCTCCCCCCAAAAAAAGGAGATATTAAACAAATTTGAACAAACTAACCACTTTAACTGCGATTGAAGTAAATTCGATTAAAAGCCGATTGTCACAATCATTCTTCTATTTATTCTTTTATAAGATTTTTCCTCCGACTTACATATATGTATATGACACAAATAGAGTCCCAAGTGGCCTCTTGCCCCTTTTTTTGGTCGGTGTGTTTATATTTCATTCATTTGACATAATGCAAGGGCCTGGAGTATTCTGTCTTATGACAAATACACCATCTCGATTACGAATCGTTTTTCTATTTATTTGCACAAATAGTAGAAGGGATGTCCCAAGGACTATTAATGTATAATAATTTGAAACAGGAACAATTCAGACAAAATGACATAGGGGAGTTTTTTTCTGCCATAAGCAACAGGAAAAGCACCAACACGACATAAGAATATAACTTGTGAAAGGGTAGGTTTTTATGTTTGGGTGAAGTGAATGCTATTTTGGCTTCGCGTCTAGTCTTTCGATTCGTTATTTTTTTGTCTTGCAACATTAGAAGGACGTGTTACATTTTAGTGATGGCTCACGTACCTACTTTTTTATAGTAAAATCTATCATATGAGAGTCGTTCGTTTTCGAGCTTTTTAAAAATAGATAATATTACAGAAATGAAAACTACATCTCTGCTGTCTTCTGTTTCGAAAGGGTGAGTGTGATAATGGTGACATCTGTGTCTTAAATTACAGCATTATAGCCCTTGCGACAATTTAAAACCAACAATGAAAGTATCCCCTTTTCATTAAAAACCTCTGATTTGAAGCTATAAAAATCCTAGTCTGGAGTTTGTTCCTGTAATAAGGGTAATGGTTAACTAATTTAACGCTTAAAAGAACTAAACGAAAACAAAAAAATTATGCAGAGTTTCTAGTCAAACTTTATCGAAAAATAGGACGTTACTAAATGTTTTTCGGGTACCGATGAAAACAACAAAACCAAAAACAAAAAACAAACGAAAAATCAATGCACTTTGTGCCTGTTCAATCTCCATCACAAACGCAAAAAAATACTACGAAAGAGAAAGGGAATTATTGAAATTCTTTATTTCCAAAATCTAACGACATTATTTTTTTTTTTGGTCTGTAAAACCTTTCCTTAAGGCTTTTCCCTATGTTATCTGGACGCAATAGAAATGTAAGCGTCGGGAGTACGTTAAGAGTGAACGCAAGACTTAAAACTTGAGTAGCTCGTGTATTTATGTACCGAAAATTGTATTCGCATGTAATATAGTATAATACAATTTTTTTCCTTTATTATTAAATTTTGATGTTGTTGTTCAGGTTCAGATCAAAATTAAATCTTTATGAAGGAAAAAAAACATAGGAAAGAGTGTATGTCATCGAGCAGTGCCGTTTTTAGCACTACCAGCGCCCTGGGCAAGATTTCTACGGCGCCCTCCAACTGCAACAAACCCAAACAATGAAAAGAAAAAGAATATAGTTAAATATCCATTTATTTGAATAAATAATTATTTATTATAAAAAATAACCATTTACTAGAAAAAAGCTAATAAAATTTTACTTTTCTGGCCTTTTTATCATTGAACTCTTTTATAAGGTTATCAAAGTCGATGTTTTCAGCAATTTCGTTTTCAATTGACAAAGTCGCTAGGTTTGTCAATCTAGATTGAAAAATTTGTTGATCGAAGATAGGTTTTTATCAGCTTCAGTTTTGAAAAACTCCGCTCCCCACTAGTAACCGTTACATGTATAGTCAATAAGATTCGCAATGCTATCCATACATTTAGATACAGTTCTTGTAAGTTTGGTGGATGGGCGATGTACTATTCGGGTAGACTCTGACTGGTGCCAGCTTGGCGGCGCCCAGATGTTGCAACTTATAGTACACGTCAATTTTGCTTACTATACCTCCTCGCGGTATCCACTGGGCCCTGGGATGCTCCGTCCAGAGCTGACCTGCTAAACTAGTAAGTGCGAGTGTTGACAAAGGATTACGGATTAAAGAATTGTGATCAACACTATAATTGCTCTGCGAACAATGACTGACTGCACGAATCTCAGTGGTCTACGAGAGCTTTCGCGTATACATATGTCCCAGCGGATGAATGCGAAGGACAGAATCAACGGTGGACTTAAGCAGTCAAAAAAAGCAGAAACCCCTGAAAAAGCTACTCCAATATATTTGGTTTAAAGGTCTTTCAGGGTCTTTCAATACTAGGACAGGGTATTGAAGAAGAGATGGTGGCGGATGAGCTCTTGGTGAGCCAACGGCAGCACTCACACCCCTGCAGCAGGGTACTGACACTGGATATTCCAGCCCTTTATGTCAGAAGGGATCCAAAAGTACCTGGCCCTTCAGGTTGGGGGTTGCGCGTGGGGTTAACTACACAACCACGTAGAAAAAAATTTGTTTCCAAACAACTAACAGCCTCGGATAACGATAATGATTTCAAAGTTGACAACCCAAGCAAGCGAATAAAGGACAATGACCTCCGGATCTGCACGTGGAACGTAAGATCTCTTAACGGACTATGTGCAGCTGGAGAATTAACAGACGCCACGGACAGCTGCAAAGCAGACATTACCGCCATCCAAGAAGTGCGATGGAGGGGACCGGGCATAAAGAAGATGAAAAACTGTGACATCTACTATGGCGACTGCTACAGACAACAGAAACAACGCTTATTTGGGTGCGGATTTGTTGTTAGAGGAAAACTCAGGGATAAGGCGATTAGCCAAAATCCAGTTAATGAGCGTATAATGACCATCCGCATCAGGGCTAAATTCGACAACATTAGCCTTATATGCGCCCACGCCCCCACAGAAGAGAAAGACGACAATTCCAAAGACTGTTTCTACGACCTCCTCGAAGCAACATATACGACGTGAAAAGAAGCTAAGGAGGACATCTTTGGAAATACAATCGGTAAGCATAGCCTCCACGACAAAACCTCTGAAAACGGACTGAGGCTAATCGATTTTGCTGAGGGCCTAAATCTTGTTGTAAGTAGTACACGCTTCCCGCATCTCAAAATTCTTAAAGGTACATGGCGATCCCCAGATCAATCAACCGTCCACCAAATTGACCATGTTGCGATCGACTCTTCCAGTGTGTTACATGTCCGAACTTTCTGAGGGGCCAACTTTGACTCAGACCACTACCATGTTGTAGCCAAAGTACGAATGAGGATATCATGTTCACGACCTACACAAACTAACGCTGTCAAGAGATATGACGTCGGAAAGCTACACTCAGAAAAATCTCAAACGCATTCATATTTAAACCAAACTCAAACACATATGGCTTGGCATGGAAGCGGTTTCTATTTAATTTTAATAGAAACCTATTAACTAATTGTTGAAATAAGTTGAACATGATTAAGTTTAAATTATCTTTGCTTTCTATTTAACTTAAACGTGTTTCTATTTTTTTTAATTGACTTCATCTAATGTTCTTTCAAATAGAATTATCTTCATTTCATTTGAATATGTCCGTGTTTGAAGCAAATACGTTTTCTGTTTAAAAAAAATTGTTTCAACGTTATCTTTTTTAAACAGATTCATAGTTATTTCAAGCACAAATCTATTCATTTATATCAAGCTCTTTCGATTTTAAATTAAAAAGTTTTTTATTTAAAATGATGGTAATAGTTTAGTTTAAGAACCGAGTGTGAATGTTGAGTAAGCATGCATATACCACAAAATCCTAGTGTACTAAATGCTAGTATACTAAGTTTTTGGTTATGTATACTTTTTTACTCATAATTCACACTCGACTCTTAAACAATTACCGTCATTTCAATTAAAAATTTTTTTTATCTAGAATCGAACAAATTTTATATATAAATGAGAAGACTTATATGCCTGGAATAACTATGGGATCTGTTTAAGAAAGCTAACGTTGAAACAATTTGTTCATAACAAATAAAAACAACTTTCGATTTAAAATTGAACGCAAATATACAATATGCACTTACCCAATAATTATTTTATCACATATAGCAAAAGAATATGACTCGGATAATGAAACTGCAAAAAGTTTTAAAACGTCAAAAGCTTCAAAGAAACCATGACTACTGCATGGGTTATACTTAAACTTTCCAATAATATAGCTAGGAACGGGGACGTTTACGGGAACTTAGAAACTACAACATCGATTTCAAAAATTTTTAGACTGTTACAAAGTTACAATGCTTCATTATCCCCGAGTAACATAAAAACTAATTCATCCCCATATTCCTACGGTTCCCTATATTCCCACGGGAGCAGGAACGTATACGGGAACTTTGACACTGCAGCACCGATTTCAAAAATTCTGTCACCGTTAGAATGCTACACTATCCCCGAGTAACATAAAAACTAATTCATCCCCTTATTCCTACGGTTCCCTATATTCCCACGGGAGCAGGAACGTATACGGGAACTTTGACACTGCAGCACTGATTTCAAAAATTCTTTCACCGTTAGAATGCTACACTATCCCCGAGTAACATAAAAACTAATTCATCCCCATATTCCTACGGTTCCCTATATTCCCACGGGAGTAGGAACGTATACGGGAACTTTGACACTACAGCACCGATTTCAAAAATTCTTTCACCGTTAGAATGCTACACTATCCCCGAGTAACATAAAAACTAATTCATCCCCATATTCCTACGGGAGCAGGAACGTATACGGGAACTTTGACACTACAGCACCGATTTCAAAAATTCTTTCACCGTTAGAATGCTACACTATCCCCGAGTAACATAAAAACTAATTCATCCCCATATTCCTACGGTTCCCTATAATCCCACGGGAGCAGGAACGTATACGGGAACTTTGACACTACAGCACCGATTTCAAAAATTCTTTCACCGTTAGAATGCTACACTATCCCCGAGTAACATAAAAACTAATTCATCCCCATATTCCTACGGGAGCAGGAACGTATACGGGAACTTTGACACTACAGCACCGATTTCAAAAATTCTTTCACCGTTAGAATGCTACACTATCCCCGAGTAACATAAAAACTAATTCATCCCCATATTCCTACGGTTCCCTATAATCCCACGGGAGCAGGAACGTATACGGGAACTTTGACACTACAGCACCGATTTCAAAAATTCTTTCACCCTTAGAATGCTACACTATTACCGAGTAACATAAAAACTTATTCATCCCCATATTCCTACGGTTCCCTATATTCCCACGGGAGCAGGAACGTATACGGGAACTTTGACACTGCAGCACCGATTTAAAAAATTCTTCACCGTTAGAATGCTACACTATCCCCGAGTAACATAAAAACTAATTCATCCCCATATTCCTACGGTTCCCTATATTCCCACGGGAGCAGGAACGTATACGAGAACTTTGACACTACAGCACCGATTTCAAAAATTCTTTCACCCTTAGAATGCTACACTATCCCTGTTCAGGTGAATCTCCAACTAAAATACGCCCTAGTAGGTTGCCACCCTTAAAGTGGAGAGTTGGAGATTTTCTTGAACATTATTCGGCTCGCGGCTAATAAACGTGCGACGGCTTCTCCGCCGGCTAAATGAAATATATGGATAAAAATTCATTCGATTAACAGCAGCCACCTTTCACAAACCTCCATTTTTTGCATAAAAAGTTAAACCTAAAAAAAGGGAATTTATAAAGTAAATTTTTATGAAGATCTTACAATAAAATAAAAAGGAAAAGAAACTCAACAAATTCAAAAGGGTTATATGTTAAATAAAAGAAAAGGGAAGGTGGAATCGACAGGGAGAAAAAAGCACACATCACATAGTGCACCACATATCCTGCAGGTAATTGCATGCAGTTCATCATTTGGTCCATTCGGCCGCATAGCAACACCAGTACATATATATATATATATATATTACCTGCAGATACCACAGACTCGGAACAGTTTTGGAAAACGTTGTGACCAGTCTATCCGACCATTTTCGGAAGACATTCTGCAACATTTTCCATTCCGACCATTTTCGGAATATTTTTGTCAGTCTATCCGACCATTTTCGGAAGACATTCTGCAACAGCAACAGATCCGATCATTTTCAGAATATTTTTGGAAACCGTCGTGACCAGTCTATCCGACCATTTTCGGAAGACATTCTGCAACAGCAACAGATCCGACCATTTTCGGAATATTTTTTGGAAACCGTCGTGAGTAGTCTATCCGACCATTTTCGGAGACATTCTGCAAATTTGGCACCGTCTCACAATAACGGCACGCCTGCATCCCTGCAAAACATTGTCAGTTCCAGCATCGTCAGTTCCAGCATCGCAAGTTCCAGCATCATCAGTTCCAGCATCGTCAGTTCCAGCATCGTCAGTTCCAGCATCGTCAGTTCCAGCATCGTCAATTCCAGCATCGTCATCGCAGCCAACATACATTTTGTATTGTACAGGTATTTATACAATTCTTTCCAATTTGCAATTTTGTATTTTACATTCATATATATATATATATTGGTACGTTATAATACGCGTTATAAAGCGGTAAAATTGAGAAATATAAGTGCTTTACAGTAGTACAGTTCGTAACGGTGGTGAGTAATGTTATTTTTAATTAAAACGTGATTTTTATATCATTTTTGCCATGAGCTTGGAAGATTTAATTTTGGCTTGCGACACATTGGTCGATTTTCATGCGGCATTTAAAGAAAAACCACGTAATAAGCTTTCACAATCGGTGATCGAAGCATTTCGGGTTGAGCTTCAAGAATTATGGCTTGAAGTTATAAAAAATTATGCTCCATATGCGGAGAATGACGACCTCAAGGCGTCACTCGTTGAGGTTAGGGCAAATTATAAAAGTTCTTCGAACACATATGTATATCGAATTTCTTAGTGAAATTCTGGAGGCCACTCGACCAGTCGAAAGTAAATCAAAAAAGGATGGCGATAGCAAAGATGATAATGAGGAGGTTTTAATGCATAGTATTCGTGTTCCACCATGCGAAGCGGAAGTTTTTAGTGGAAATTTTTTAAAATGGCCAGCGTTCAGAGACATGTTCACTGCACTTTATGTCCGGCACGCAAAACTTAATCCCGTTCAAAAACTTTTTCATTTGCGTGCCCGGACTAAAGATCATGCTTTGAACATTGTTTCCAAATTTGAAATTACGAAAGAGAATTTTGAAGCTGCGTGGTCGGCTCTTAAAGAGCACTACGAAAATAAAAGAGTAATTGTTAACATCCATCTTAGTGTTTTACTCGGGCAACCGTGCATTCAGGTAGAATCGGTCGCGGCATTGAAGGAACTGCGAAGCAACATCAATGATGCTCTTATTGCTTTAAAGTCACATAGTATCGAAACAAAAACGTGGGACGCGTTTATAACTTATTTTTGTGCAACTCGTCTTCCATCTCAAACACTTTCACTTTGGGAAGAATCCCTCGATAAGCCCACAGAAATTCAAACGTGGGAGAGCATGAATATTTTCATTTCAAATAGGTATCGGGTTTTGGAAAATGTCGCTCATATGCAAAAAGTTAATAAAGTTTCGCGAGTTACAGTGCCTAAGCAACAGTCTTCAAGCAATACGCCCCGTGTTCGTGCACATCATGCCCAAGTAGGTTCCCAATGCAAAATTTGCCAAGGAGAACACTCATTACGTTTATGCCCAGAGTTTTTAAAAATGAACGTGTCCAAAAGAAGAAATGCTGTTGGAAAATTAAAATATTGTTTCAATTGCTTAGCCTATACCCATATGGTACCCGCGTGCAAAAGTGAAAACACATGCTTTCATTGTAAGGGAAAGCATCATTCACTTTTACACTTCGATAGCACTCCGCCGGGGAATGCAAATACAAATTTACAGTCCACTCAAGCTCCAAGCCCAAGTACACCCAACACTGTTCCAAACAACAGTTCGAGATCTTCAAATCCCACTGAAGCCCCGAATGTAAATGCCCAAGCTTTCTTTGCCAAGTCACAGCAAACAACTTTGTTGGCTACGGCGATAGTAAGTATTCACCAAAATCAAACTGATTTTGAGTGGTGAGCGCTCATCAATCCGGGTTCGGAAATTTCTTTTATTTCTGAAGAGGTTCAAAGGAAACTTCAACTTCCCGTAAGATCAGTTAGAGCCACGGTGGCAGGCATTAATTCAACAGTGACAGCAACTTCTTCAAAGATGTGTTCGTTTACACTTAAGTCTCGAGTTGATGAAAATTTGAATCTTTTTGCTCAAGCTTTTGTTCTCAAAACAGTAACGGAGAATTTACCTTCGGTTTCAATGGAGTTAAGAGAATCTCAAAAACTTTTCGAATTTCAACTCGCAGATCCCTATTTTAATCAAAGTTCCAAGATTGATCTATTGATTGTCGCGGACTTATACCCGTCTATTATCCGTGAAGGTTTGAAACATAAGGTGTTTCAGCAACTAATGGCTCAAAACACAGTTTTCGAATGGGTTTTACTGGGCCCCCTGTAAAATCCCAATTCTGCAAATAATATGCAGCTTTCCAAATCACTATCGTTTTTTAACGAAGTTTCTGTTGTAGATGAAATTCAATGGTTTTGGATAATAGAAGAGCTCCCAAAAATTCAAGTATGGACGGCCGTGGAACAATTTTGTGAAGATCCTTTCGAAAATACCACGTATCGTGATGACACCGGTCGTTATGTAGTGCGGTTGCCGTTCAAAGAAAATTTTTTACAAGATCCTCGTTTAGGATTTTCATACGGAAACGCACAACGGCAATTCCTCAAAAATGAGAAGCGTCTTTTAAGTAACCCTAGCTTTAAACAAGAGTATGATTCGGTTTTATCGGAGTACGTTGACCTGGGTCACATGAAGCCAAGTGATTCATCAGAGACTGGTTTAAGCGAACAAAAAGCGTTTTTTATGCCGCATCACGCAGTCATAAAGCCCGAAAGTTTAACGACAAAGGTTCGTGTTGTCTTCAATGCGTCATTCGCTTCTTCAAATGGGAAGAGCTTAAATGACGTATTGTATCCGGGCCCAGCGCTGCAAAGGACATAACGCTGTTAATGTTAAATTGGCGGCTTTACAAATATGTTTTCAATAGCGATATAGAAAAAATTTATCGGCAAATTAAAATACATTCCGATCAAACCCCCTTTCAAAAAAATTTATTTCGCGAAAACCCAAAAGATCTTCTCAGTGTTTTTGAAATGACGACATTAACATTTGGTGTGTATTGCTCTCCAAACTTGGCCATTCTTACATTACACCACTTAGCTAAAACAGTAAAAATCTCTCATCCTCTAGCTTCCACTATACTTCAAAGAGAATTGTTTGTAGATGATGTGTTATCAGGAGCACATGATATTTCCACAGCGTTAAAAGCGCAATCCGAATTAATTCTTGCTTTGCAATCGGCTGGTTTGAACTTGAGGAAATGGACGTCGAACTCAAAGGAGTTGTTGGAATCTATTCCAAAAGGTTCACTTCTTAACGAAAACTTCTTGAAATTTGATGATAAAAGTTCAGTTAAAACTCTCGGTATACAGTGGAAGGCAACAGTGGATACATTTTCCTTTTCGGTTCAGTCAATTCCCCAAGCTAGTTCTTTCACTAAGCGTTCAGTTTTATCAGTGATAGCGAAACTCTATGATCCGGTAGGGTGGTTGGCCCCTGTCGTGATTGTCGCTAAAATACTGATGCAACAAATATGGAAGGACAACACTGATTGGGACAGCAATCTTCTTCCCATTACAGAACAAAGGTGGAGAACATTTGTATCCAGTTTGCATGAAGTTGCAACCGTGCGTATTCCTCGGTTGGTAGAATATAGTCCACATGGTGTATCACAGATACATGGGTTTTGCGATGCGTCGGAAATGGCCTATGCAGCATGCATTTACTTACGGGTGCAACACTCTGATAAAATTACATCACATCTTTTGTGGGCCAAATCGAAAGTAGCCCCAGTGAGTAAAATTTCGTTGCCCAGATTAGAGCTACAAAGTGCTGTTCTTTTGGCAAGGATGCTCCATTTAGCGTCAGCCTCACTTCAGATACAAAACCTTTCGTCAGTCCATTTGTGGACGGATTCTACCATAGTTTTGGCCTGGCTTCAGAAACATCCAAGTTCGTGGAAAACCTTTGTCGCAAATCGAACAGCGGAGATTTTGAAAAATTCGTCAGTGACAAATTGGTCGCATGTTGTTTCATCTGAAAATCCAGCTGATTTCGCTACAAGGGGAGTTTCTCCGGCCGATTTAAAACTCAATTCATTGTGGTGGAATGATCCTGAATGGTTGGTGCAATCAGAGTCAGAGTGGCCAAAATTGAAGCATAAACCAGTCGACGAGTCAGTTTTAGAGATGAAAAGTATTAAAACACTCACAGTTCAAGTCGTTCAAGATTTTGAAGAAGATCTTTGCAAGTATTCAAACTGGCATAAGATGGTTTGTGTATTCGCTTACATCTTGCGATTTTGTCACTCTTTCAAAAAACGTTTAAACTTGAAACACTCACGTTCAGAACTCTCACAAGAAGAAATTGTATTAGCAAAACGAAAACTTGTCGTTCTTACTCAAAAAAAATACTTTCATAAAGAATATTCTGGTTTGTTACAGAAAAAACAGTTAGCTTCCAAGAATTGGTTGGAAAAATTCAATCCCCTAATCGACGAAGACGGTATTTTGCGCTCCAATGGAAGATTGGTGCAATCGACTTTGTCCTACAGTGAAAAATTTCCGATTTTACTCCCTGTCAATTGTCTCTTCATTCAACGGTACGTTGAATATGTTCACGAGTTGTTTCTTCACGGTGAAATTCAACTCATGTTGCGGATGATTCGATCAGAATATTGGACCTTATAAAAAAGTATATAATTAACTGTACAACTTGTACTCGGTACAAAAAACATGTGCAAACGCAATTAATGGGTGCGTTACCCAAAGAAAGAACAGTTTTGACTCGGGCATTTACGAATGTAGGGGTAGACTTTGCAGGACCGTTTTTAATTAAAACGTATTATGGTCAAAAATGTCGGATGGACAAAGGATATGTATGTATTTTTGTTTGTTTTGCGACACGGGCCATACATCTGGAACTGGTGAGCGATCTCACAACACAAGCCTTCCTAGCTGCATTTACACGCTTCGTGTCTCGAAGAGGAACGCCTGATAAAGTGTTTTCCGATCACGGAACTAATTTCGTGGGAGCCTCTAAAGTTCTTTTATCTGACTTCCATAAGTCACTTACGCAATGTCCTACCGCCGTCGCTCATCAATTCTCACAAATAAAGTGGAACTTTATACCTCCCGCTTCATATGGGTGGGTTATGGGAAGCGGGCGTTAAAAGCTTCAAAATGCATTTTCGAAAACTGGCAGGCAACGAAAAATTCACATTCGAAGAATTTGTAACTCTGCTTACTAATAGAGTGTAGTTTAAATTCTCGCCCAATCTCACCCATGTCTGAAAACGTGACTGACATTGTTCCATTGACCCCTGGTCATTTTCTCACAGGTGACTTTATAACAGGTCTGCCTGAACCATCTTTCCAAGAAGAATCCCTTAGTGTAATGAACCGGTGGAAAAAGTTGAAAATTCTCCATCATCAACTTTGTGCTAGGTGGAAGGAAGAATATTCAAAAGAGCTCCATAAGAGGTACAAATGGAAACATCCACAAAGAAATATCGAAATAAATGATTTAGTTATTATTCGACACGAAAATTTGTCACCCAACGAGTGGCGCCTTGGCCGAGTTATCAAAGTGTATGCCGGACAAGATAATAAAATTCGGGTAGTAGAAGTAAAAACTGCGAATGGAATCGTCAAGCGTTCGATTGCCAAACTTTGTGTCCTCCTACCTCAGTAGCAGAATGAAATCGATTAAAAATCTTTATTTACAACGTATTCAGAATAGAATACATTTATTCAAATCAAAAATTAAGACTGCTCTCCATTGTGATATTCAAAAAAACAAATTTACTTAATACAATTATAAACAGTAAAGCAAATTGGAAAAACATTGTATGATATCTTTAAGTTTTGAAAAAAAAAAAAAAATATATTATTAAATATGTAAAACAATATAGACATTGTAAAGTTTTCAAAAGGATTACCGTAAACTCTTTATTGAATATCTAGTATTTTGCAATTAAAACTTTACTATGATAATTAAATGTCAATTAACTTGAATTTGGTATTTGGTGGTATTGTGGTATAATGCTTTTTCATAAAAATAAATTTCGCAATAAATATTGCAAGGCGGCCGGTAATGTTCAGGTGAATCTCCCACTAAAATACGCCCTAGTAGGTTGCCACCCTTAAAGTGGAGAGTTGGAGATTTTCTCGCGGCTAGTTAACGTGCGGCGGCTTCTCCGCCGGCTAAATGAAATATATGGATAAAAATTCATTCGATTAACAGCAGCCACCTTTCACAAACCTCCATTTTTTGCATAAAAAGTTAAACCTAAAAAAAGGGAATTTATAAAGTAAATTTTTATGAAGATCTTACAATAAAATAAAAAGGAAAAGAAACTCAACAAATTAAAAAGCGTTTTATGTTAAATAAAAGAAAAGGGAAGGAGGAATCGACAGGGAGAAAAAAGCACACATCACATAGTGCACCACAGATCCTGCAGGTAATTGCATGCAGTTCATCAATCCTCGAGTAACATAAAAACTAATTCATCCCCATATTCCTACGGGAGCAGGAACGTATACGGGAACTTTGACACTACAGCACCGATTTCAAAAATTCTTTCACCGTTAGAATGCTACACTATCCCCGAGTAACATAAAAACTGATTCATCCCCATATTCCTACGTTTCCCTATATTCCCACGGGAGCAGGAACGTATACGGGAACTTTGACACTACAGCACCGATTTCAAAAATTCTTTCACCGTTAGAATGCTACACTATCCCCGAGTGACATTAAAACTAATTCATCCCCATATTCCTTCGGTTCCCTATATTCCCACGGGAGCAGGAACTTATACGGGAACTATGACACTACAGCACCGATTTCAAAATTTTTTCACCGTTAGAATGTTACACTATCCCCGAGTAACATAAAAACTAATTCATCCCCATATTCCTACGGTTCCCTATATTCCCACGGGAGCAGGAACGTATACGGGAACTTTGACACTACAGCACCGATTTCAAAAATTCTTTCACCCTTAGAATGCTACACTATCCCCGAGTAACATAAAAACTAATTCATTCCAATATTCCTACGGGAGCAGGAACGTATACGGGAACTTTGACACTACAGCACCGATTTCAAAAATTCTTTCACCGTTAGAATACTATACTATCCTCGAGTAACATAAAAACTAATTCATCCCCATATTCCTACGGTTCCCTATATTCCCACGGGAGCAGGAACGTATACGGGAACTTTGACACTACAGCACCGATTTCAAAAATTCTTTCACCCTTAGAATGCTACACTATCCCCGAGTAACATAAAAACTAATTCATCCCCATATTCCTACGGTTCCCTATATTCCCCCGGGAGCAGGAACGTATACGGGAACTTTGACACTAAATCACCGATTTCAAAAATTCTTTCACGGTTAGAATGCTACACTATCCCCGAGTAACATAAAAACTAATTCATCCCCATATTCCTACGGTTCCCTATATTCCCACGGGAGCAGGAACGTATACGAGAACTTTGACACTACAGCACCGATTTCAAGAATTCTTTCACCGTTAGAATGCAACACTATCCGCGAGTAACATAAAAACTAATTCATCCCCATATTCCTACGGTTCCCTATATTCCCACGGGAGCAGGAACGTATACGGGAACTTTGGCACTACAGCACCGATTTCAAAAATTCTTCACCCTTAGAATGCTACACTATCCCCGAGTAACATAAAAACTAATTCATCCAAATATTCCTACGGGAGCAGGAACTTATACGGGAACTTTGACACTACAGCACCAATTTCAAAATTCTTTCACCGTTAGAATGTTACACTATCCTCGAGTAACACTAAAACTAATTCATCCCCATATTCCTACGGTTCCCTATATTCCCACGGGAGCAGGAACGTATACGGGAACTTTGACACTACAGGACCGATTTCAAATCAGTCGTTCAGCAACAGCTATCGCGAGTAGACGTGTTGACGACTTTAGCTGTGTATTTCCAAGTGAGAAAGTGTTTTATTAAGTATAAAATCAGTGAATTTTAATATAGGCAGTAGCCTAACGTGTAAAGCAGTAGGTACCCAGTGCGGAGGAACTTGGGTTCAACTCCCAGCCGAGGCATCTCCACTTTTTTCTTTAATTTAAGAAAATAGCCAAAATTAAAGAGAAAATTAGGTTACGGAGCGAAAAGAAAGTAGCAGAGGTGTGTGTGATGGACCAATCTGGTCCATCAACATCGAATAAAATGTTGGAGCAAAATCCTACAAAAACAACAACAACAAGAAGTAAAGCAGCGGCATCAACCGCAATGCAAATTGCGGTAACAACCGAAACAACAGCAGCGACAACAACTGCAGCTAAGAGGAGGCGGATTAAAGTCAAGCCAAATTTGGTATCCCGCAATCAGAAAGCAAAGGCAACTGATAAGGAGGTCGACGACGATGGTATGTCGACCAGTTCGGAGAGTGTCGGTAGTTTAAATTCGACATACGACTACGAGTCGAACGGTGGGGAAGGCCGTTACACCGGCAGCAACAATTCTTTCGCTGCGTTAGCGGAGAACGGTGACGATGACAATGACGTTATAGGAGATAACGAGGAGGACAAGCGACTCCACGAGATAACAAAAATCGTGGAGAAGCTGTCTGCCGAAATTCAGACAATAAAAACAAGGCAAATAGCCCGCAGGCAAGCCGAATGCGAGGCTAAGCAACTACGATTGCCAGCGGCACACAATGATGATAATAAACCACAGCAGCCTACAACAACAAAGGCTGCAAATGTTAAAACTGCGCCCGTGCAGCAACGAGGGACGACAGCTAATAAAATAGCTGTCGAGGTTAAAAAAACTGCTACAAAGGAGCAGCCACGGGGGACCGCAGCTAAAAAAGCCGCGCCAACGACCACCAGCAGGAAGCAGGCACCAGAGCCGAAGCAGCAGGAAAAACAGCAACAGCCAGCACAACAACAGCAGCAGCCAAGGAAAACAGCAGCTAAAAGCAGGGTGCCCCCTATAAACACCCACAAGATAGATTTTCAAGCAACAAAAAGCCTGTGTAAGTCCGCCATAGGCGATAAATTTGTTATTAAACGTTTAGGACAAGATCGACATGCGATCCAATGTGAAAACATTGGTGACCACAAGATCATTCGGGAGTTGTTGAAAGTGACAGCCACCGAACATTATAGTTATACTCCCAAAGAGGAGAAGCCAAAAAGTATGCTTTTGAAAGGGGTAGAGCCCACCTCTGACCCAGAGGAGCTCTTAGCGGAACTCCGCAGGTTGGCGAGCGACGATCTCGAGTTTATCGGGGTCAAGTCGTTCACCACGGCTAAGGCTAGACGGGAGAGGCGGCTATTGCCGATGTTCCTCGTCACCCTATCACCCAGTAGCCGTCTGGAGAGTCTAAGGAAAATCTCCGTCCTGGACTACCAGATGGTAAGCTGGGAAAAAATAAACAGGCACGGAGACATTTTACAATGTCTTCGTTGCCAACGGTTCGGGCACGCCGCATTCAACTGCCAAATGCAGTCGAGGTGCGTAAAGTGTGGAGAGAACCACAAAGAAAAAGAGTGCAAGCTCGGTGAGGAAAGGGTCGAAGATAAGACCCAATTGAAATGTGTTCTCTGTGGTGGAGATGGACACCCTGCTAACTATCGGGGATGTCCTCGATACCAAGTGATTAAAAAATCATTAAAAGCTGCTCCAACAGTAACCAAGGACGAGGGAAGGCATACAGCCAGACCGACTCCAAGGGCCGTCGTTCCCCAAGTTTCCTACGCCCAAATGGCGGGTGGAGCTGGGAAAACGGTACAACCTCCCCAGAAAGAGGCCGCACAGCCATCTGTGTCAAAGGCAGCTACTGGGGAGTCAGAGGTGATGGTCGCTCTGCGTGTCATTCAGGCACAAATGAGTGAACTATCACGGCAAATAAGTGAGCAGGCGCGTAGGGTAGACTTGATCTACCATGCAGTGCCGTCGCTTGCGCAATTTTTAGGTTAACGGGCGCGCTGCCGGAGAGGCCTTTTAAGATCCTAGCCGTGAATGTGAATTCGCTAGTTAGGATAGAACGACGAACCAACTTCCTTGAGTTGTTAAAAGACCAACGTCCTGATGTATGTATGGTTAGCGAAACTAGGCTAAATCAGCATCACAAACTGACGGATAACAATTACATTATCATAAGGAGGGACCGACCCAACTCGACTCTCGCGGGTGGGGTTGCGATCTTCTTACGTAAGGGCATTGCTCATAAGGTAATATATAGCGGTGAAGTACGTCGATTCCGGTTGCTGGAAACGTGTATCATATGCATCCCTCTCCAACAGGGGAGGCGATTGTATGTGGTCTCGCTCTATGCACCGCCGGAAGCTTCTCAAACCTCATGTTTTATAACAGAGCTCGAAACGCTGTTTCGATGTCTGAATCTGAACTCGTATGAAAACTATTTCCTTTTGGCCGGTGATTACAATGCTAAACACCAAGATTGGGGAAATCAATTAGCCAATCCAAGGGGGACCCAGCTATTCAATTGGCTGGGGCTCCACAGCATTGAGTGTAAAGTCGATCTGCTAGCTACTGACAGGCCTTCATATCCTCGAAATGGCTCTTATTTGGATCTATTGCTTTTAGACTCAAGACTGAAACTGACCGACGACATTCTTCGACGAACGAAAAATTGTTTGACGACGGTTGAGTACGACAGTGACCACTGTGGACTTGCCGCCGTCATACTGCTTCCGAACGACCTTGTGGAACTGGAGGAGTACGTGCCAACGCACTCTTACAACTACGGTAAGACACGTTGGCCGCGCTTTGCCGGTGCCGTCTCAAGGGAACTTCGTTCAAACGGTATTGCGCCACCATGCAACAGGAATCTGTCGAACGTTGAGATCGATGGGTACCTGCAACGTATGGAGGATGCAATCCGTAGTACAATGGACAGGACAATTCCTAAATATAGGCAACATGACTCTACGAACATGTACAGAAACGCGACAATCGACGCACTTTACAAACAAAAAAGTAGACTCCTGTCAAGACTAAAACTCTTGCACAGGAGGTTTACTGACCGACACGATTTGGAGATTAGAACTCTGAAGTCACAGATCAAAAATCTCCAACAGTTAATTAAAGAAAATTACAGAATCTCTATATCGCTTTTCTGGAACAACAAAATTCGGGCTGTACAATCCAACAACCCGAGTATGTTTCCGGAAATAAATAAAATTTTTAGGAGAAAAGATCAAAATGACCTTCAGGGTATTAAACTCCAAAGGACGACAGAGAACAGAAACTTACTTATGACAATAGGGATAGATCCGGATGAGGCCATCTTGGATGATGACCACTTTATAGTGGAAGATGCTCAGGAGAAGGTAGAGACGGTGGTTGCTGTTTTCGAGCGAGTATATAAGGTGAATGAGTGCATTCGCCCGAATTACGACCTTGAGAATAGAGCCTTCGTTGGACACTTCTATCTTAGAGACGAGATCTTGCATTGGCGATCCGAGAATCCTGGTTTCACTAGGTTCAATGACGACCGACTTGCAAATGCAGTCATCGCCCAGCGAAACGGGGATAACACCCTGTTCGTTTCTAAGATGGACCTCTTGGACATCTTTCACAAAATAAAGAAAAAGAAGTCAGCAGGAGTCGACGGCATACCCAATGTTGTGCTGCGAAACCTCCCTTCGGAAGCGGTGGACATATACACCACGTTGTTCAACAATGCGCTGAATAATGCATATTATCCAGTGCGTTGGAAGACGGCAGTGGTCCATCCTCTCCTTAAGAAAGGGAAGGATGGTTCCAATCCAGCAAATCTCCGGTCAATTAGTCTTCTTCCGAGTATCAGCAAAGTATTCGAGAAAGTTCTCAATAGAGCTCTGTCCACATGGGCTGAGGACAAAAATATTATTCCTGAAAATCAGTTCGGTTTTAAGGCGGGCCATGATACCACACATGCCGCGTCTAAACTAGTATCAGATATTCAAAGGAACAAAGCTAAAAATCAGTGTACGGGTGCATGTCTGGTTGACTTGGAGAAGGCTTTCGACACCGTTTGGTTAGACGGTCTTTTCTATAAGTTGATTAGATATGGCATGAGTAAACCACTACTATATATTCTGAATGACATGCTTCATGGTAGAACGTTTGTTGTGAAAAGTTGCAATAAAACTTCTACCAGAACTTTTAAAATACAGAATGGTCTGCAACAAGGAGCGGTGAATTCGCCTATTTTGTTTAGCATTTTCACCGGCGATCTAATTGGTTCACTTCACCATGCTATCGCGTACGCCGACGACCTAATCGCGTACAGAACAGGTCCAAAGATCGAGGTCATCAGAATACTCTTGCAGCGTGACTTCGATAAGATTCAGCAATATTGCGATGACTGGAAGTTGAAAATCAACTTCCAGAAATCGGAAACAATTGTGTTTAGAACCTCGTTGGCTCGGGCCTCAAGGGATACGAGAAAGAACTGGCGAAAGCTGGTGATCGTTGATCTATATGGCCACCCACTGCCAAGCAAAGTAGTAGTCAAATACCTGGGCATTTGGCTAGATCAGTATCTATATTTTAACAAACATATGGATGCAGCTCTGGCCAGGGCTAGAGTAGCTTTTGGTCTGACAAGGAGACTGTTTCACAGCAGTCAACTTGATAGCAGAGTGAAGGTGATTTGCTACATGGCCCTCATAAGGCCAATGATTGTCTATGGGTGCCCTGTATGGTTCAATGTTACAGCGTCTCAAATGGAAAAGATTCGGGTGTTTGAGAGACAGTGTCTGCGTACCTGTCTTGGATTGCACAGAACACCAGAGTCGGAGTACAGAAAATATTATCCTAATGAGGTCCTTTACAACGGGGCTCAAATAAACAGAATCGACAACTTCATGATAAAACTGACTCGGGGTCACACTGCAAGGTCTATGTCTTCGAACAATGGCCTGATATTTGGGGCTTACTACCCCAACTTACAATATATGGAGAGAACACGTTTCAATGGATTTGTCCCACCGGAGGCTTTCCTCTATTTTGACATGATAGGTTTGATACAGGACAGATCGGCGGTTCCGTTGATCTACCACGTCTGCCGTAAGTCCGTGGAACGACGGCTCCTTTATGGCCGGGACGTCGCCGCAGTAGGCGGAGAAGCTGAAGAGCTCCTCCGGTTCAGTAGGGCGGTATCAGATCGCGATCGACGGGACGTTGTTAAAACGTCAGAACAGTTCTGGTGGTTGTCTGAGCAACAGGCAGAAAATGATATTGGTAGCGAGTCGCCAATGGCTGGCTTGCACAGGCTTAGTGTGTAAGACTTAGGGTGTAGGGGGTAGACATAGTGGCAACCAAAAAAATTATAAAAACAAAAAAAAAAAAAAAAAAATTGTAAAAAATTAAAATCAAAAAAAATGTAAAAACACTGTGCGTCCCAAAATCCAAAAAAAATAGAAAAAATAAAAAATCCCAAAAAAAAATTATAAAACACAAAAAACAAAAAAAAAAAAAAATACATATAAAAAGCTACTATGGCTGCTCTAGTTTTAAGTAGTTTTAATTAGTTTTAAGTAGTTTTAATTAGTTGTAAGTAATTTTAAGAAAAACATAAAAAATGAAATGATCCATGAAACTAAGTTTTTTTTTAATTTTCTTAGTTATTAATTAGTTCTAGTGTGAAATAGATATATGGTATCTTTAGGCCGAAAGGCATTAGAAATAAGTTATTGTATAATTTAGAGTACCCGTCTAGGGTCAGTAAGTTAATTAAGTTATTATGTAAGCTAGTTTAATCATTTTTGTTAGCAAATAAGTAGTTTTAAGAAAGAATTAATAAAAATGAATTTAAAACTGAAAAACTGGACCGATTTCAAAAATTCTTTCACCCTTAGAATGCTTCACTATCCCCGAGTAACATAAAAACTAATTCATTCCCATATTCCTACGGGAGCAGGAACGTATACGGGAACTTTGACACTACAGCACCGATTTCAAAAATTCTTTCACCGTTAGAATACTATACTATCCTCGAGTAACATAAAAACTTATTCATCCCCATATTCCTACGGTTCCCTATATTCCCACGGGAGCAGGAACGTATACGAGAACTTTGACACTACAGCACCGATTTCAAAAATTCTTTCACCGTTAGAATGCAACACTATCCGCGAGTAACATAAAAACAAATTCATCCCCATATTCCTACGGGAGCAGGAACGTATACGGGAACTTTGACACTACAGCACCGATTTCAAAAATTCTTTCACCGTTAGAATGCTACACTATCCCCGAGTAACATAAGAACTAATTCAGCCCCATATTCCTACGGTTCCCTATATTCCCACGGGAGCAGGAACGTATACGAGAACTTTGACACTACAGCACCGATTTCAAAAATTCTTTCACCGTTAGAATGCAACACTATTCGCGAGTAACATAAAAACTAATTCATCCCCATATTCCTACGGGAGCAGGAACGTATACGGGAACTTTGACACTACAGCACCGATTTCAAAAATTCTTTCACCGTTAGAATGCTACACTATCCCCGAGTGACATTAAAACTAATTCATCCCCATATTTTTTCTTTGGTTCCCTATATTCCCACGGGAGCAGGAACGTATACGGGAACTTTGACACTACAGCACCGATTTCAAAAATTCTTCACCCTAAGAATGCTACACTATCCCCCAGTAACATAAAAACTAATTCATCCCCATATTCCTACGGTTCCCTATATTCCCACGGGAGCAGGAACGTATGCGGGAGCTTTGATACAACAGCACCGATTTCAAAAATTCTTCACCCTTAGAATGCTACACTATCCCCGAGTAACATAAAAACTAATTCATCCCCATATTCCTACGGGAGCAGGAACTTATACGGGAACTTTGACACTACAGCACCGATTTCAAAATTCTTTCACTGTTAGAATGTTACACTATCCCCGAGTAACACTAAAACTAATTCATCCCCATATTCCTACGGTTCCCTATATTCCCACGGGAGCAGGAATGTATACGGGAACTTTGACACTACAGCACCGATTTCAAAAATTCTTTCACCCTTAGAATGCTACACTATCCCCGAGTAACATAAAAACTAATTCATTCCCATATTCCTACGGGAGCAGGAACGTATACGGGAACTTTGACACTACAGCACCGATTTCAAAAATTCTTTCACCGTTAGAATACTATACTATCCTCGAGTAACATAAAAACTAATTCATCCCCATATTCCTACGGTTCCCTATATTCCCACGGGAGCAGGAACGTATACGGGAACTTTGGCACTACAGCACCGATTTCAAAAATTCTTTCACCGTTAGAATGCTACACTATCCCCGAGTAACATAAAAACTAATTCATCCCCATATTCCTACGGTTCCCTATATTCCTCCGGGAGCAGGAACGTATACGGGAACTTTGACACTAAATCACCGATTTCAAAAATTCTTTCACCGTTAGAATGCTACGCTATCCCCGAGTAACATACAAACTAATTCATCCCCATTTTCCTACGGTTCCCTATATTCCCACGGGAGCAGGAACGTATACGAGAACTTTGACACTACAGCACCGATTTCAAAAATTCTTTCACCGTTAGAATGCAACACTATCCGCGAGTAACATAAAAACTAATTCATCCCCATATTCCTACGGGAGCAGGAACGTATACGGGAGCTTTAACACTACAGCACCGATTTCAAGAATTCTTTCGCCGTTAGAATGCTACACTATCCCCGAGTAACATAAAAACTAATTCATCCCCATATTCCTACGGTTACCTATATTCCCACGGGAGTAGGGTTACCATTTCAGAAAAAGACAAAATGGGGACTTTGAGTTTTGCTAAGCGGGACAGTTGGGTTTTAGGGGGACAAAACTAAAAAAAAAACAACTTTTTTAGTTTTAGAAATAAATAAAAAACAACTTAATTTTTATTATACCTTTGGTTTTTATTAAAAAATAAATAGAAAAAAAAAGATTCAAAAAAGGAACATAGGCTCAGGTATTCATGTTTTCCTATACACATTCAGTGAGATAAAGGTAAGAATAAATCCTTTACAAATTATATTTATCTCCAGATTTTATTTTTTGTAACAAACTGTCATTTGCATATATAAATTTGTAAAAGTCATTGCAACTCAATTTGTAGTTATGCTTAACAATCATCTCTGCCTCAACTGATTCTATAAGTAAACGATTTCTGTCTTTTCATCCAGGTGTTAAACATAAGACTGAATATTCTTTCACTTTGAGCATTTAACGATGATCGTAACTGCTCAATAATTTCAAACAATTCTACAATTAGTGGGCCTTCTGATTCTAATTTAAGTATGGCAGCATTTATTTCCGATCCTATGCTAGAAAACAACCCAAAATATGCTTCAGCTAGCTCATTTTTAAAAAAAATTTCTAGTAATGGTGAGCATATCTCTTTTTGTAAAAAATATTCCTTGACAGGTTGATACCCTTTATAAAGCCTTTCGACTGTAGGAACTAATGATAGCCATCTGGTTGGAACATGTCTTAAAAGTTCGGAGTATTCAATATCACAAAACTCATATATTTTTTTTAAATCCTGTCGTCTTTTAGTGTGCGAAGCAAATTCGTTAAATATTTTTATGACAATAACCTCAATATCAAAAATTAAGAAACTCGAAGCTTTTTTCACTGCATTGTGCAAGTACACCCTATCTTTAAAAGGTTTGGACTGAACTTTTTTAGCTCAGTAAACACACTTTGCTTGCATCCAAAATTAACACTTGCGTTATCGGCGCAGTAACTAACAATATTGTTCGGAGGGATACGAGCTTCTTTAAGATTTTTAATAATACTTTCCGCAATTGTGTTTGATGTTTCAGATGGTAGATCATAAAATTTAAGAAGTTTGGTTTCTATCCCATTTTCTTTGGTAAAATACTGCACAATTAAAGGGAATGTTTTTATATTGCCCTTATTTGAGGCATCAGTAGCAATTGAAAATGGATGGTCGTCCGACAATTGCTCAATGATTGTCCTATGTGATTCTACTGCCAGAACTTTTCCAATTTTCTGGCACTTGGTGCGTCCACAAGCAAAAGTGTCTTTTAAAAAAAAAAGTGTTCATATGTAAATTAAATCATAACTCACTGAATCAATAACACATACCTGCAATTTTGGAGTCTGGAAACAAGGTATGAACAATTGAACTTGTGCAATTTGCAGAGTTATAACTGTGACCATGAATTATCGTATGGTACGATAAAGTTGCTTCTGAGGAGCTTGAAGACGCCGACGGATCCAACTTATTGAGAAAGCTTGTTATTTTATCTCGCTGTATTTGACTCGATTGTGTCTGATGTTTCGTTTGATTTTGGTGTTTCTTAACATCGTATTGGCCTCCATTTGATATTTTAAAAACAGTTTTACACACAATACATTTAGCAAACTCTTGGCCATTTGAACTTTTGGTTATCCAATCATAGTTTTTTTTCCCACATCTTGTTGTAAGAAACTTTTCGTTTTTTCGCTTTCTTACACTTTTTTTCATCATCGGTATCATAAAAGCAATCTTCACCGGACATTTTAAGTTATTTTCTTTTATGTATATAGTACATGTGACCAAAAACATTAAAATATGACAAAAACATATCTTTCTAAATAAAATTTAGAATAAAGCGGGCAGAGTGACAGAAAGAAAACAACTTTTGCAGTTAAAGTTGGATACGGTTCGTTGAATGGTATAAAATGAATGTATCCAGTTGTAGGGAAATTCAAAGTTATGATGGAAGTATCCACAGAATTACTTAAGAAAACAATTAGAACAGAAAATTCCATATTTAAGAACGCAGTTTTTTAATAAAATGGTGAAAAATTAAGGATGTGTAAAAAAGGGGGACATTTGCGTCCCCCTTATTCATTTCCTGTTTTGGGGGACTAGTTTCTTGTATAGATGAAAATGAAGGACTGTTCCCCTAAAAGGGGGACGAATGGTAACCCTACACGGGAGCAGGAACGTATACGGGAACTTTGACACTACAGCACCGATTTCAAAATTCTTTCACCGTTAGAATGCTACACTATCCTCGAGTAACATAAAAACTAGTTCATCCCCATATTCCTACGGGAGCAGGAACGTATACGGGAACTTTGACACTACAGCACCGATTTCAAAAATTCTTTCACCGTTAGAATGCTAGACTTTCCCCGAGTAACATAAAAACTAATTCATCCCCATATTCCTACGGTTCCCTTTATTCCCACGGGACCAGGAACGTATACGAGAACTTGGACACTACAGCACCAATTTCAAAAATTCTTTCACCGTTGGAATGCTACACTTTCCCCGAGTAACATAAAAACTAATTCATCCCCATATTCCTACGGCTCCCTATATACAACACCGATTTCAAAAATTCTTTCACCGTTAGAATGCTTCACTTTCCCTGTGTAACATTAACTTTAATTCATTCACATATTCCTACGGGAACGGGAGTCCTTACTAATATAATAAGTGTGAAAGGAGCTCTGTCTGTCCGTCGTTTTATGTTACTATCTCCCGCCCAAACTAATAAACCGATTTAAATGAAATTTTGAACAAAGATTGTTCAGAACCTGAGGAAAGACATAGACTATATATTTTTTTCCTATATTCCCACGGGAGCAGGAACGTATACGGGAACTTTGACAATACAGCACCGATTTCAAAAATTCTTCCACCGTTGGAATGCTCCATAATCCCGGAGTAACATTAACTTTAACTTATCCACATATTCCCACGAAAACGGTCACCATATTCCCACGGGAACGGGAGTCTTTACTAATATTGAAAATGCGAATTTAGCTATGTCGGTATGTTTTTCGTATGTCTCCCGTTCAAACTGCTAAACAGATTTTATTAAAATAGCTACAGGGATGGTCTAGAACATGCGGAAGGATAAAATCTATATATCTATCCTTATATTCCCACGGGAACGGAAAATTGAATTCAAAAACTATGGTCTCAAAAGCATTTTTAATACAAGGTGTTGAAATAGGGGTTGAATGTTTTTTTTTGGAAATACCGCCATTTTTAAGGCTAGAAGTTTTATTTCCTAAAAAGTTAAAAATGCTGCTGAAAGTCACTATTCCACGCGGACGAAGTCGCGGGCACAGCTAGTATTTATAAAAAGATACATAAAAGAACGTAATAGCAATTAAAAAAGGTCTGTTTTGCGATTAAAAGCACTTTTGCATATTTTTTTTTCACGTTTTTCTGTGAATGATGATATTTTTTCAAAAGTAATTGTAAAGTAATCCCTAAAATAGGTTTTATTATTTAATTATTAATAGTTTAATTCGTTTGAAACAAGTAACAAAATAATTTTTCCAAGTCTGACATAAATCACAAGTTTCATTTGAATTCAACCCCAGCGTGTAAACAGAGTAAAAAAAACCCAAGAAAAATTCTTTGTTACTTTTGTGAACAGACCTATTTTTGACATTTGTATTTTTTGTCACGAAAACGTAAACAAACCAGAACAAAAGGCCGAAAGAGAAATGGAACTGCAAAAAATTATAAAAATTTATGTTTAAATTATAAAGTATATGTTTGAAAAAATTATAATTATTTACAGGAAGCAAATGACAGATCTGCTCTCAAAACAGATCACTTAATTCGACCTTGTTCGTTTATTTAACATGATGACGAGCGCATTGCTGGCTCCTCCAAATTATTTACGGCGCTTTAGAAACTGTGTATAGAGAAGGATAAAATAGCTGTATGTTTTTTCACTCCTAAAAGAAAGTCAAAACCAGCTAACGTCGCCTTTGTGCCAGTGACAGTTGCAGGCGAAGAGGTAAATTCTCATTCGTACATGAATGGAGATCATTACAACTTTATCAATACAACTTTAAAGAATGGAACATCGAAGCAACTCCCTCAGAGGAAGGCCAAGAGCTCTTTAGAAAGATAACAAAGAAACTGAAAGTGAAGTACAACCCGAGTAAAATTAAGGATCCTGCGCTAGAAGAGCTTCAGTCCAGACTGCTTGCCTTGGCTTTTGATATTAAGACCGAGAATGGGGGTGAAATTCAAATGCCTGATGCTGCAAAGCAAGACGAGCGAATAGAACAGTATTTAGAAGAATTTTTAATTTTGTTTGGAGGAAAAAGGATAAATGTGAAGAGAAAAGCGGCTCCAAGTAAAGTCCCTTCGGCCAAAGTAGCAAAAATTTCAGATCAAGATTTGAGCGTAGTCCTTGTGGATAATCTCATTGCAACTAACAAGTTGGAAAGTTTGAATAAAGACCAGCTTTTCAATTTCTTGAAGTCGCAGAAGGCCAAAGTTACTAAATCGATGTCGAAAGCCGTGCTTGTCGAAAAAGTTTTGGAGTTGAGACCCAACTGAGTGGTGTTTGAATTATTGTTCGTATCCTTAATGTTAATGTTGATATACAAATATATTTTTTTTATTAATAGCTTAAGAGTTTTGCTGATCAGTGAGGGCTTCCATAATTTGTTAAATCAAGTTTTGCTTGTGCTCTGCAGTCTGCAGAGCTGTTCTGAATTTTGATTCGGATATAAAATTCTCCAGCTGTTGTTTTTTTTCATATTTTTTATATTATTTGGCTTATTTTGTTAAATTTCGCTTATTTTTTGTACTTCGACTTTTGTAAACAAAATTCTTTTTGACTTTTTATTAGATTTGACAACTGATCAAGAACACCAACCCTCAAATACAAAAAACCGAAGCGTTTTTTTTGGATATCGTGTTATGTACATAACAGTCGTGTGAAAAAAAAACACGCCTAATAGCTTAAATTAAAAGCAAACCTTTTATGAGACCCAGAATGCGATTTGTGAAATTGAAAAAAGAATTGAAGTCAACTAGACTGCTACGTAATTATTTTCAATGGATTTCTAGTGTAACGTTTATTACAACATATACAGGGTGTCCCGTAATTCGTTTTACATACTTTGGGATATTATTCTTGGTCATATTCTAAGAAAAAAATTGTTGTACAGTAAAGTCCGTTTCCCAAGTTTGACATCACTTTTTGACAATTTAAAAAAAGGCTAACTTTGGTGTACCTTGACCTGTGTTAAATTCGATATCTCTGTCAATACTGATGATAGAGACCTAATCTTAGACTTAATTTTTTGTAGAAATAACAGTCCTTAAGACTGTATTTAAGTTGAGCTTCCATAGGTTTACGGTTGCCAGATTTTCAATTTTAAGTGGTGTTCAAATTTTCTTCCCAAAACAAAGTTTTGACTTTGATGTCATTTTTTTGGAGAAAAAGCCTGATAAACATAGAGTTTCTTTACTTTTTACAGGTGAACAAAACAATAATAAAGAAAAAACTCAGCATTAAGTTAGCTCAAAAACCCATACATTTTATGATACTTGGAAAAATACAAAATGGGAACAATTTAAAAAAAAATAAAAAAAAGTTTTTGCTTTGAGGTTTGTTTGAATAAAACAATAATATGATCACTTTTAGTAGTTTTTTTATGTATTTAATACAAATACAATTATAACAAGTGCTCAAAGCGCCCTCCTTCGTTTTGAATCCATGCCAGAGCCCGTTTTTGGATTTCATTGTGGATGTTTGCTTTAAATTTGGGGTATGAATGTTCAATAGGTAAATAAGTCGTATAAAAGAATAAGAAAACAAATTTGTTCATTAGTTTGTCAAATTAAGTCACGATTGCAGTTTGATCAGGGAGTTTTTTGAAATGCTTTCATTTACGAGAGAAGAATACGCAGACATTTTTTTTCTTATATGAGTTTTTAAATGGAAATTGAAGAAAAGCACAACAAAGGATACCAGGAACTTTATACTAACTGAAAATCTGGCAACCCTTAGCCTATAGGAGTCAAATTTAAATACAGTTTCAAAGATTACAAGACTACAAGTAAGACAAGAGTTATCGACAGCAAACACCCACAATGAAATCCAAAAACGGGCTCTGGCATGGATTCAAAACGAAGGATGGAGCTTTGAGCACTTGTTATAATTGTATTTTTTTAAATTTTTCCCATTTCGTATTTTTCTTAGTATCATAAAATGTATGTGTTTTTGAGCTAACTTAATGCTGAGTTTTTTCTTTATTATTGTTTTGTTCATCTGTAAAAAATAAAGCAATTCTATGTTTATCAGGCCTTTTCTCCAAAAAAATGACCTCAAAGTCAAAACTTTGTTTTGGGAAGAAAATTTGAACACCACTTAAAATTGAAAATCTGGCAACCGTAAACCTATGGAAGCTCAACTTAAATACAGTCTTAAGGACTGTTATTTCTATCAAAAATTAAGTCTAAGATTAGGTCTCTATCATCAGTATTGACAGAGATATCGAATTTAACACAGGTCAGGGTACACCAAAGTTAGCCTTTTTTTAAATTGTCAAAAAGTGATGTTAAACTTGAGAAACGGACTTTACTGTAAAACAATTTTTTTCTTAGAATATGACCAAAAATCATATCCCAAAGTAAGTAAAACGAATTACGGGACACATACCCTATTTACATTTGGAAATATTGTTAAATTTTTTGTGGAAATTTCTTCGAAGTCAGAGGGATGTTTTCCGCTGTTCTCTTTCTAATATTATATTAATAGGAATAAGTTGCTTTATTATATAAAATGAAAAAAGTTAAGCCGCCAAGTAAATATAAAACATATATTATAAAAGAGTAACGAGTTAAAACAATTGTATTCAAAAAGCTTTGTTTGAGTGAGTTGAAGAGAACCGAGATGTTTTTTTTTTTTGTAGAAGCCAGTCAAAAAGTATGAAAAGAAGCAAAGAGTCAAGTGCCCAAAAAATTAGAAAAGAAAAGAATCAATTATCAAATTATTATCTTATTAATTACTTTTATATCGAGTTTCCTTAATATTAAAATATCAATTTCAATCTATTTAAAAGAAGTGTGTTTTTATTGAAACGAAAACAAGAAAAAAGGAGATTATATCTCAAGAAAAAAACTACATGGTGTCAGAAGTGGGATACCGGTTGAAACTGTAACTAACCAGAACCCGTGCGCGAAGAATAATGAATTGTTGAAAAGTATAATATAAAGTAAAAAGAATAAGTGCAAAGCCTAATGTAAAGTGCTGATTAAAACAAAATTAAAGTGAACCGTATTTGTGCAAACGCAAAAAAAAAAAATAATAACAAGACCAGTGATATACTGTATATGAGTTAATGAGTCATTAATGCATGCCATAAATTGTATTTGAGCTTTTAGTTCAACTCTCATGACACCTAAGTTCAAATATTGGTACATATTAGACTTGAACCATAAGATAAGCTTTTAATATTGATCATGTTTAATGAATGTTGAACTTTCATGTTGCGAAGAAAAAGCTTTCATAAATAGAAACAAAAAAAAAATATAGGTACATACAGATCATAAGAATTTACGTGTTGTGCACCATCGATCTGTCATCAGTTGCGTTAATGACGCTTCCCGAAAATTTATCGGAGCTTAAGGTCAGAGAATTACAAAAATTATTGCGTGATCAGGGCTTACCTTATAGATATAAAGTCAAGACGGATCTAATTAAAAGATTACATAAATTTTCCGCATTGTTTGAAGGAACAGAGGTAGAAGAAAGAGAAATAGAAGAGGCAATCGAAAGAAAGCAGCGAAGGAAGCTTAACAGATTGTGCGGAACAAAGTGAGGGTGAATTAAGTGAAGAGTTTGGGCTAGAGACAAGTGAAGAAGAGAAGAAACAAAGGGAAAGAAGCTTTAAAAATTCGTCGAAAATGCCTAATGAGTCGGAAAATAAACCTATCCAAAATAACATCCAATTAAAAGACGTTGAAGAATCTCTCGAGAAGTTTAGTGGTGAATCTGGTTAGAAAATCGTAGCATGGTTAGCTGATTTTGAAAATATTTCGGAGGTGTGTAGATGGAACAATCCCCAAAAGTTTTTGTACGGAAGAAAATTGTTGTGTGGGGCTGCGAAGCTTGCGGTTGAAGCGGAATCTGGTGTGGTCAGCTGGGAAAAACTACAAGAGGTTCTTCATACCGAATTTTCAACAAAGGAACTTGTTAATGTTCATGGGATATTAGAAAATACAAAAAAAAATGGCAAATGAATCGTTGTTGGAATATTTATATCGTATGAAAAAAATATCACTACGCGGAGTGGTGGAAATACAACACCTCATCAGTTACATAATAGCAGGCATTCTTGATGATAGGATAAACAAAGCCACGCTTTATCAATCGAAAAATCTGAAGGAACTAAAAGAAAATTTCAAAGCGTATGAAAGATTTAAGGCAGATCAGGCTAAGGAAAAAAGGTGGTCTAATATAGATCATCCAGCGAGTAAATTTAAAGAACGTTCGAATGAAAGATATGTTTCAAAACGTTGTATGAATTGTGGCTCCTTATCACATGCCACAGGTCAATGTCCAAATAAATCGAAAGGCGCCCGTTGTTTTAAGTGCAATGAATTTGGACACATCGCTCCAAATTGTCCATCTACGTCAAGGAACAATGGTGGGGCTAGTGGGTCAAGAGAAAACAGAACACAGATTAACCTGGTTAGGGCGTGCGACTTAACTATGATGGTAAAACTGAAAGGGAAAACATACTGAAAAACATAGATACTGGAAGTGATATATGTAACTATTACCCTCGTTTACAAACCGGCAAAAGTCGTGTCCACCCGAACTGGGGTCCAAATGGACCCCACGATTTTTTTCTTCGAAATTTTTCTGATTTTTGACTTATATTGTTCAGTTATAGTTCTTCTGGCTATTGTATGAATTGTTTCCAAGTATTATATATAGCAGGGATAAAGAAATTTAAGCAGAGATGTCATTATGCAGGTATGTAGGAGGTCAGCAATAAAGTTTTTCAATTTCAAAAACGATGGAAATTGCCTAATTTTGCAAATCTGGGATTCCCGCTTATCCCTTTCGATATGTCTGTTTTACGTAATTACTGATTGTAATATTGATGCATATCAACGTTCTTGCCAGTCCGCCTATCAAAAGAAAAAAATAGTCATTATTTCACTTTGTTCAGGTAAAAATGATTGAATTTCCTCAATACATGCCAAGCAAGCCTGCCAAAAATGGCTTGAACTTTAGGTGGATGTATGAAAGCTCAACGGGCTATCCACTGAAGTTTTCTGTCTACACTGGTAGCTCTGACCAAAGTATAGGACTTGGTCGTGGATATGATGTGGTGATGTCGTTGATGCCATCATATTTCAATTCTGGACGCAACCTCACTATTGATAATTTCTTTACGTCGGTGGATTTGGCATTGAAGTTGCTGGATAAGAAGATCACTACTCTTGGCACGATTCGGAAAAACAAAAGAGATTTGCCTTAACCTTTTGTAGCGAAGGAGGTTCTTGATGAGCAGAACGAGCCTGTTAAGGTCAATAACAAAAAGCAGTATCGTCCAGTCCACTCATCCATTTTTGGATTTTCTGGAAAAATGGCGTTGGTGAGTTATGGTCCGAAGCCAAACAAACAAGTGGTATTGCTATCAAAACATAACTGTGAGAAAGCCACTTCCGGTCATCAAAGTAAGCCTGCAATGATACTGGATTATAACAGCACCAAAGGTGGAGTCTATGTATTCGACCAAATGGTCTCAGTTTATTCATGTACACAAAAAACAAATCGCTGGCCGATGGTTGTATTCTATAACTTACTGGACGTAGCAGCCCTAGCAACTGTTATCATTTTTCGACACTTCAATCCGCCTAGAAGAAACAAAAATTTGTTCAGAATTGATAAACTCATCGAATTAGCGGAGGAACTGGTTGAGTCAGAACTGAATCACCGTTCACAACCTCTGCAACACAATCTGGCATAGGAAAATCTGCATTGGATGCTCTCTGTATTTTGGGGAGAGTTCAGGAAGTATTACCAACAGTCCCCGAAAGGCTCTCTTGTAAAAGGGGTAGATGTCACCTTTGCCCAAGAGCAGATGACAAGAAAACCAGAACCACCTGCGATGGATGTGGCAGATGTTGTTGCCCTTGCCACACTAGAACCTTATGTGTTAAATGTCTCCCGAAACTGCCCACAACTTCAAGTTAAATTCTTCTAAACATAAACTAGGCTGCTTTTAAAATAAAATAATTATTTATTAGAAAAAATATGATTTTTCATAGAATTTCAGTACTGGGGTCCAAATGGACCCCAGTTCGGGTGGACGGGTTCTTTTCACAAAAAAATCGCAGAAAAATCTGTAAACATCTGATAATCGTTTCAACTTAAGAAATGCATAAAAAATTGAATTTTGTTCACTGAGTAAAAATCCCATTTAAAAAAAATTAAAAACAAAAATGTTATGAGTGTTCAAACATGCTCTGGGGTCCAAATGGACCCCAGTTTGTAAACTAGGGTTAAAGGAATCGGAATAGATTCATTTGACGGACCCGAAATGATCGTATCCAACTTTGGAAACGATGAAAAGAGGACGTTGGGATGTTCGAATTTGGAAGCGAGAGTCATACGAGCTGACATTTCATACCGTGCCTCATTGTTTCATGAGGGAAGAAATACTTATAGGAAAGAATTTCTTAGAGGTCGCAAGTATTTTTATAGATAAAGGCAAAGTTATTACCTATAAACTAGAACCTGGTAACGAAAAGCTATTTGTTGCACGTGTAAATTTAGTGCACAGTGCGGAGAAAATTGAAAGTTTAGCGGAAGTTACAAATGATAACGATCGAGATATGTTCAAATTTATAAGTTCATATAGTCCAGTAAAGCCGAGTGAATCGCGAGTCAAAATGCATATTACTTTAGTGGATGATGTACTTGTGTATGAAAAACCAAGGCGGCTAGCGCCCAGGGAATGGGAATTTGTGTACCAACAAATAGAAACTTGGTCAAAGGAAGGAATTATAAGAAAAAGTTCTTCAAGTTATGCAAGCCCTGTAGTATTGGCATACAAAAAAGATGGAAGTTACCGACTGTGCATAGATTTTAGGAAACTTAATTCTAAAACTATAAGAGACAGATTCCCGTTGTCGAACATCGAAGATATTTTGGAAGGACTTTTTGATGCAAACGTTTTTATAACTCTGGATCTTAGTAATGGTTTTTTTCACGTCGATATTGACGAGTCATCGACTAAGTTCACGGCACTTGTTACGCAGGATTAGTCCATCATCCTTCCTCCTTAAAACACTGGAAAGAATGATTGACATACACTTAAGACAAGAAATTAAACCTAGTCTGATTTCAACGGCGCAACATGCCTATATAAAGGTAAATCAGTGGAAACTGCACTCCACTCTCTGGTTTGCACCATTGAAAAATCCCTGCACTACAAAGAATACTCTCTCGTCGCATTCCTAGACAAAGAGGGTGCATTTAATAATGTTAAAAATTCAGCAATCACTAATGCTCTTGATGGGCTGCTCATAGAGGAACACATCAAAAACATGATAACAACAATGCTCAGCAGCAGAATCATTAGTTCCGAAATGGGGAACTACAAAACAAGCAGAATGGCCAATAGAGGAACCCCGCAGGGAGGAGTTTTATCTCCCCTACTGTGGAACCTGGTCGTTTACAAATTGTTAATCGACCTAGAGGACGAAGGTTTCAAAACAATAGCCTATGCCGATGATGTAGCAATTGCCGTTTCAGGCAAGCACCCACAAACCCTAGCTGAGCTGCTATAAACAGCACTTAACAAGCTTAACAATTGGGCTGCAGAGTGTGGTCTGAACATCAATCCACACAAAACGGAATTAGTTCTCTTTACGAGGAAATACAAAATTCCGGACTTCAGACCCCCAACTATTAAAGGGGTAACTCTCACACTGTCAAATCAGGCTAAATATCTAGGTCTCATTTTTGACAAAAAACTGACCTGGAAAACCAATATTGAGGAAAGAGTAAATAAAGCCAACGTTGCACTCTTCTCCTGTAAAAAAGCCATTGGCGGGAAATGGGGTTTCTCCCCCCAAATCACCCATTGGCTGTTTACATCGGTAATTAGACCGATACTCACATACGGGGTGATAGTCTGGTGGACAGCACTAGACAAGATGATCAACTACAACAAGCTGGCCAAAGTTCAAAGAACGGCTAGTCTGTGTATTAGTGGTGCACTGAGGACAACTCCATCGGACGCCCTCAATGTACTACTAGATCTCACACCCCTAGATATCTTCAGCAAACAAGTCGCAGCTAGCTCAGCTAATCGACTCAGAGCTACATCACAGTGGACCAATAATCAAATCGGCCACACTACCATTCTAGATAACTTTAGATTCTTACCGAATCGATGCGACTACACCACCCCCAAGTTGGTGTTTGACAATAATTTCCAAGTAACCATACCTTCAAGAGAAGCTTGGGAAAATGGCGCTAGTAGGTATTGGTGGACCACGGCGTGGGAAAATTTTGGATGGGATGGTGCCCTTGAATTCGTTTGAGGTCACCGCGGTGTTATTTAATGGGATGTTAATGGGGTGTTTAATGGGTGTTTAATGGGTTTATGTTTTGTTTGAGGTGGCCGCCGCTGCGCTATGGGTGATTTTGGAATTTAATTTAAATTGAAATAAAAATGCACACTGCCGAGGCTGAGATTTGAACCGGGGCCTATGGCGTGTCGCGCGTGTGACATTTCATTTTTTTCATTTTCAATTCATTTTTATTAACTTTATCTTATATCTACTTACATGCTAACAAAAATGTGTAAAACTAGCTTATATAATAACTTAATTAACTTACTGACCCTAGGCGGGTACTCTAAATTATTCAATATCTTACTACTAATGCCTTTCGGCCTTATGATACCTTATTAATTACAAACTAGAACTAGTTAAAACTAAGAAAATTTTTTAAAAAAACTTAGCTTTCTTGATCTTTTTTTTTTTTGTTTTCTTAAAACTAATTAAAACTAATTAAAACTACTTAAATCTACTTAAAACTAGGGCAGCCACAGAAGCTTTTGATTTTTGTTTTTTTTTTTTTTTTGTATTTTGTATTTTATAATTTTTTTTGGATTTTTGTATTTTTTTAATTTTTTTTTTTGGTTTTTTGTATTTTGTGATTTTTTTTTTTTTTTTGATTTTATGTTTTTTTTTTTTTTTTTTGATTTTTTGTGATTTTTTTGTTTGCCACTGTGCCCACCCCCTATACCCTAGGACTTACACGCTAAACCTGTGTAAGCCAGCCATTGGCGACTCGCTATCATTATCAAATTCTTGTTGTTGCTCCGACAACCACCAGAACATATTCGACGTTTTAACAACGTCACGACGATCGCGATCTGAAACCGCCCTACTGAACCGGAGGAGCTCTACAGCTTCTCCGCCTACTGCGGTGACGTCTCGGTTGTAAAGGAGTCGTCGTTCCACGGACTTACGGCAGACGTGGTAGATTAGCGGAACCGCCAATCTATCCTGAATCAACCCTACCATATCAAAATAGAGGAAAGCCTCCGGTGGGACAAATCCACTGAAGCGCGTTTTCTCCATATATTCAGTGTTGGGGTAATAAGCCCCATAAATCAGGCCATTGGTCGAGGTCATCGCTCTTGCAGTGTGACCACGAGTCAGTTTTATAATGAAGTTGTCGATCCTGTTTATTTGAGCCCCGTTGTAAAGGACCTCATTAGGATAATATTTTCTGTACTCCGACTCTGGTGTTCTGTGCAATCCAAGACAGGTACGCAGACACTGTCTCTCAAACACCCGAATCTTTTCCATTTGAGACGCTGTAACATTGAACCACACCGGGCACCCATAGACAATCATTGGCCTTATGAGGGCCATGTAGCAAATCACCTTCACTCTGCTATCAAGTTGACTGCTGTGAAACAGTCGCCTTGTCAGAGCAAAAGCTCCCCTAGCCCTGGCCAGAGCCGCATCCATATGTTTGTTAAAATATAGATACTGATCTAGCCAGATGCCAAGGTACTTGACTTCTACTTTGCTTGGCAGTGGGTGGCCATGTAGATCAACGATCACCAGCTTTCGCCAGTTCTTTCTCGTATCCCATGAGGCCCGAGCCAACGAGGTTCTAAACACAATTGTTTCCGATTTCTGGACGTTGATTTTCAACTTCCAGTCATCGCAATACTGCTGGATCTTATCGAAGTCACGCTGCAAAAGTATTCTGATGACTTCGATCTTTGGACCTGTTCTGTACGCGATAAGGTCGTCGGCGTACGCTATAGCATGGTGAAGAGAACCAATTAGATCGCCGGTGAAAATGCTAAATAAAATAGGCGAATTCACCGCCCCCTGTTGTAGACCGTTCTGTATTTTAAAAGTTCTGGTAGAAGTTGTGTTGCAACTTTTCACAACAAACGTTCTACCATGAAGTATGTCATTTAGAATATAAAGCAGTGGTTTACTCATGCCATATCTGATCAACTTATAGAAAAGACCGTCTAACCAAACGGTATCGAATGCCTTCTCCAAGTCAACCAGACATGCACCCGTACACTGATTTTTAGCTTTGTTCCATTGAATATCTGATACTAGTTTAGACGCGGCATGTGTGGTATCATGGCCCGCCTTAAAACCGAACTGATTTTCTGGAATAATATGTTTGTCCTCAGCCCATGTGGACAGAGCTCTATTGAGAACTTTCTCGAATACCTTGCTGATACTCGGGAGAAGACTAATTGACCGGAGACTTGCTGGATTGGAACCATCTTTCCCTTTTTTAAGGAGAGGATGGACCACTGCCGTCTTCCAACGCACTGGATAATATGCATTATTCAGCGCATTGTTGAACAACGTGGTGTATATGTCCACCGCTTCCGAAGGGAGGTTTCGCAGCACAACATTGGGTATGCCGTCGACTCCTGCTGACTTCTTTTTCTTTATTTTGTGAAAGATGTCCAAGAGGTCCATCTTAGTAACGAACAGGGTGTTATCCCCGTTTCGCTGGGCGATGACTGCATTTGCAAGTCGGTCGTCATTGAACCTAGTGAAACCAGGATTCTCGGATCGCCAATGCGAGATCTCGTCTCTAAGATAGAAGTGTCCAACGAAGGCTCTATTCTCAAGGTCGTAATTCGGGCGAATGCACTCATTCACCTTATATACTCGCTCGAAAACAGCACCCACCGTCTCTACCTTCTCCTGAGCATCTTCCACTATAAAGTGGTCATCATCCAGGATGGCCTCATCCGGATCTATCCCTATTGTCAAAAGTAAGTTTTTGTTCTCTGTCGTCCTTTGGAGTTTAATACCCTGAAGGTCATTTTGATCTTTTCTCCTAAAAATTTTATTTATTTCCGGAAACATACTCGGGTTGTTGGACTGCACAGCCCGAATTTTATTGTTCCAGAAACATGAAATGGAAATTCTATAGTTTTCTTTAATAAGTTGTTGGAGATTTTTGATCTGTGACCTCAGAGTTCTAATCTCCAAATCGTGTCGGTCAGTAAACCTCCTGTGCAAGAGTTTGAGTCTCGACAGGAGTCTACTTTTTTGTTTGTAAAGTGCGTCGATTGTCGCGTTTCTGTACATGTTCGTTGGATCGTTTTGCCTATACTTAGGAATTGTCCTGTCCATTGTACTACGGATTGCATCCTCCATACGTTGCAGGTACCCATCGATCTCAACGTTCGACAGATTCCTGTTGCATGGCGGCGCAATACCGTTCGAACGAAGTTCCCTTGAGACGGCACCGGAAAAGCGCGGCCAACGTGTCTTACCGTAGTTGTAAGAGTGCGTCGGCACGTACTCCTCCAGTTCCACAAGGTCGTTCGGAAGCAGTATGACGGCGGCAAGTCCACAGTGGTCACTGTCGTACTCAACCGTCGTCAAACAATTTTTCGTCCGTCGAAGAAAGTCGTCGGTCAGTTTCAGTCTTGAGTCTAAAAGCAATAGATCCAAATAAGAGCCACTTCGAGGATATGAAGGCCTGTCAGTAGCCAGCAGATCGACTTTACACTCAGTCGCGCGTGTGACGTTGCACTAGGCTATCGGGGTAGTTGTAGGTTGATGTGTAAAAAGTCTACTTATGCGTACAAAAAAGTTATTTATAGAATCTTTTGGTATGTTGAGGCTTATAAAAAGTGTGACGGTTGGTGGTGGTTTGAATTTGTTTTTTTTGTTTAGCTTTAAGATAGAGAATTTGTCACGATCGATTTTTGGTTGTGCATTGATTGTGGATGAACAGCATGTCATTTTACAGCTTATCATGAGGTTTCTTTCTTTCTGGCATAGACACTGTTAGTTGTTCTATTTTTAGATTTAGATTTCAGAACTGAAAATTTGAATTTGAAAAATAAAAAGTGTGACGGTTGGTGGTGGTATGAATTTGTTTTTTTTGTTTAGCTTTAAGATAGAGAATTTGTCACGATTGATTTTTGGTTGTGCATTGATTGTGGATGAACAGCATGTCATTTTACAGCATATCATGAGGTTTCTTTCTTTCAGGCATAGACACTGTTAGTTGTTCTATTTTTAGATTTAGATTTCAGAACTGAAAATTTGAATTTGAAAAATAATCTGTCTTCTGTTAGTTGTTCTATTTTTAGATCTTGTTGAAGGGGGTTGTGACAAAAACATGCTGCTAAGATGTTAAATGACATGTTCATGCACAATGTTGAATGTTATAAAAAGTGTGTGTGACGGATGGTAATGGATTGAATTTTGAATGGTTGACTATGTTTGAATAATCACAAAAGTCGGTTAGTCGGTTTTAAATTTTGAATTGTAGATTTTATGAAAGAGGATCTGGTCATGTTGATGCATTTGATCGTTGAATGTGGATCCAATTAATCTAAAACTCAATTTGTTTGTTATCAGTAAAAGTAATAATTTATTTCCTTGTGTAGGTATTGAGATTACATAGTTTAGTTTTTCTTAAACCCTTAATTGGGGTACTTTCATAGTCTTCTAGTAGATATGTAACAGGATTTGTTTGTAAGGAGATTGAGCGTATACACTTGTGCATGTGCTGTGCATATCAACTTCTCGGGTATACCATGGATGAGATGTAGTCATCGAAATGGAACTGAGAATGTGATTACTTTTGATCGCTGAATGTGATTACCATGGACATTAAGATCACGAGGAATCAAATTATATTTTGAGGGTTATTGACTGAACGATGAGTCTCTTCAACTGACTATTATATTGTATGTGTACCAAATTTTCTCCAATGAGAAATCAGAGTTTTTTTTTTTTTTTTTTTAAATTTCACATACCTACTTTGAAAACTCAAGTGATGTGTGTAAATATGTTAATTGGTTTCCGTAGATTTCCCATGACTATTATTTTTGTTTAAGGAATAAGGAGATTGAGCATATACTTATGCATATCAACTTATAGTTCTTGGCATGCTGTAGATGAAATTAAGTCATAAAAACTTTAATTTGAAATGTGATTTTTTTTCATTGTAAGTTCTTATTTTACCATAAATAATAAATTTTATGTTTATTTTTCAATATGAATGTATATTTTGATTATGAGTACTCTTGAATGTGTCACAGTGACCAAGAATCGATCTGTTTGGATTATATGGATGAAGTCTTGAACTAGCCTGTAGGATCACAAGCCATGAACAAATTATATTGGTTTTCCAAGATTAGAGTGGGGATGTCATTGAAATTTTATGTTAATTGGTTTCCGTAGATTTCCTATGACTATTATTTTTGTTTAAGGAATAAGGAGATTGAACATGTACTTATGCATATCAACTTATAGTTCTTGGCATGCTGTAGATGAAATTAAGTCATAAAAACTTTAATTTGAAATGTGATTTTTTTTTTCATTGTAAGTTCTTATTTTACCATAAATAATAAATTTTATGTTTATTTTTCAATATGAATGTATATTTTGATTATGAGTACTCTTGAATGTGTCACAGTGACCAAGAATCGATCTGTTTGGATTATATGGATGAAGTCTTGAACTAGCCTGTAGGATCACAAGCCATGAACAAATTATATTGGTTTTCCAAGATTAGAGTGGGGATGTCATTGAAATTTTGGAAAGGGAACTTAGTATAAAAAGTAGAGCATTTTCCAAATAAAAATTATTCTTCAAGAATACCTCAAAAGTGTAGTTCTTTCATTTTTCGATTTTCAATAAATTCTAAAATCTATTAAAAAAATGTCTGGGTTTTCAAATAAACTGAACAACCTTCACAGTTCCACAGACAAGGAAGGAATTCTGGACATCTTCCAGATTTTCGAAAAATATCTGGAGGAGTTCTCCCAAGGCTGTTGGGAATTAAAACATCTGAAAGATGCCTTAGAGGAAGAACTACGTTTGGCTAGAGAGGTGCCAACCTTGGGGAGGCTACAGAGTGTGGCACACCTCATCAAGATTTTAAATATTAGGAGCTGTGAGCTGGGTTTTGGGGATGATGTACCTATCATCCCCATAGAAATATATATTTTTTTTACAAAAATTTTAAAAAATATAAAAAATAAAAATTTTTTTTAAAAACTATAAGAAATCATGTTTTTTTCTTCTTATCAGAGAGAGAATTCTTTGAAAAGTGTTTAGGCTTAGGTGCCTACAGTGTGCTTTTTCCCTCGACTTTTTATTACAGTATTGGGCAGTTACCGTGTGTATCTAACACATCTCATACATCTTCATACATCTCCAGAGCTGTGAGCTGGGTTTTTGTAAAATGATGAATAATGATTGATTTTATATTTTTTCATGAGACTTTGAAAAGAGGCTTTGAAAAATTCTTTCCCATCATCAGTTTGTAAGTTTTTTGGGGGTACGTGTGTCTTTACTGAAAATATGTTGCATAGCAATAGTGACATTGTGCCCTGTTTTGTTTTTGATGGGAACTGTCCAAGCAAACTTGGAAAATGTATCAATAACCGTGAGAAGATATCGGAAATTTTCATTATCATTTGAATAGACACCCATTTCAACTAGATCAGCTTGCCATAAATCATCTAATCCCTAAATAATAACTCGCCTTTTTTTAAAATTCCTCCGAGCAGGTTTATGTAATTCATTGACAACATCTCTTTTACTCATCTTTCTTTAAACTGATTGAAAAGAAAAAAAACATTTCATTCTTATATTTGTTTATTTTGTAATCTTTTATATAATAGTATCAATTTTTTCATTCTTAATAATTTATTCTCAAGTATATAGCAAGCACATGTGTCTGGGCCTTCCTTACATTGATTCGAGGACCATGGGCAATTTATAAAATGACATCCATTGACAGACTCTGACGATGATACACCTTCAAACTGGTTCAAAAAACTCATAGTGTTCAGAAATTCCTCATAATGTTCCTCTAATAAGATATTCTGATTATACTTAAGCAAGTTTAAAATATCTTCAATAATCAAAGTATATTTAATGTTAGACATAACGAATGAATTGTGACTTGACACTATGATGTCTATAATTAAACTGATTTTACTTTCCAGTTGCTGAATCTTTCACCACAATATATGCATTTTTTAAAAACTGTTGTCGTAAATGATGGATTTCGTTTTGAGCATGTGCTCAATTTTTTCATCGACATAGGTTTTGGAAGTAGCGTCTCTCTTATCATAGGGTTCCTGAATATTTTGTAATCTTTTCAATTTTAAATCGTAATCTCCAGCTTCTGTTTTGAAGAATCCTTCGCCAGGTGGTCCTGGTATACCTTGTGGACCCCGCTCTCCCTGCAATCCTCGCGGCCCAATCTTTACTCTAGCTCTATTGGAAAAACGACCAAATTTGTCTTTACTCATAATATGTCTTTATACAATTATGTTATTCTCTTTTAATTCTTCAACAATAGAGACAATTTCATTAGAGTGATTATTATTCCCTGCTTGTTGTGACCCGATTAAAAGCTTCAATCGATCTACAAGTTCATTCGGATCATCCCAATATATAAAGTCTTTCTTCATGCTTGATAATGTCATTAATCCACTTCCGAATGAAGGTGTGGTATTCGCAAATAAATGTTTTATTATGTTGTATTTAGCACCACGATTACCTCGTACTTGTTTCTCTGAATCATGGGAATCTCTATGCGAATTGGTATCCGTTAATATAGTTTTATAGTTGTTTAAGTCTTCACTATTATATATTTTTTCGTTTGGTCTTTTCATGAATAGGAGCTCGTATAATCCATGTGTCCCTTTAAAGTTCTTAGTTTTTACATGTATATCATTTCCTTGAACCCTGAACTCACCATCTCCAATATATAGCTTTCCATTTTTCAAGTATATACCATATATATTATCAATTGAATTGGAATTGTTAATAAATAGATCCAGACATTTTTTAGGAATGTCGGAAAATTCTTCATGAGATAACTGCTCTGCAAAATTCCGATGCTTAATGCGTTGATTTTTTCTAGTCTTCGAATGTTCTAAATGGGTTCTTGGGATACTATTATTGTTATCTGTAATGGCGTAACTAAAGGAAGGTGACGGTGTAATAAATTCTTCTTCCTTTTTAGTGGGTTCAATTTTCTTTGTAGAACTTTGAAAAATATTTTTCTCATGATCTTCCTCTTGCTTAGAGTTTGATTTTTCAACTAATTTATTAAGTGGAGTAGTAATTGGTCTTAAAGCATTCTCTACTTGAGTTTCGTAAGCTTCTTTACCCCGCTTAAGAGCTTTGTATTTTTTTCGTAGTGCTTCTGTGGTTTTAATAAGTTCTTGTTTGAGTTTCACATCTATATGCATCATTTTTATTTGTTTGCTTTTTTATAAAAACAATCCGTAAATAAGGTTCGTATACATCGAAATAATCGTAATGGATTTAAGTTAAGAAAGATATTACAGATACTTGTCTTAATTGATGAACTTTGATCATTGAACTGTGTGAATCGATTTTTAACTGTAGTATTGTGTTCAGTAAACTGTAACGAAGTGTTCTCATAGAACATTTCTGCACATATGACGCAAAATGATAATGTGATTTGTTTTATAGGGAAGGGGTAAGACCGCTTTAAACAGAACTTTGGAAAAGGCTCGTAACAGCTCCAAACAGCTTTTCAAACAGCCCCAAAACAGCTTCAAACCGCTTTCAAACCGCTCCGAACAGCTCGTAACAGCTCCAAAACGCTTTTCAAACAGCTCCAAACCGCTTTTCAAACAGCCCCAAACCGCTTTTCAAACCGCTCCGAACAGCTCGTAACAGCTCCAAACAGCTTTTCAAACAGCCCCAAAACAGCTTCAAACCGCTTTCAAACCGCTCCGAACAGCTCGTAACAGCTCCAAACCGCTTTTCAAACAGCCCCAAACAGCTTCAAACCGCTTTCAAACAGCCCCAAACAGCTTCAAACCGCTTTCAAACCGCTCGTAACAGCTCCAAACCGCTTTTCAAACAGCCCCAAACAGCTTCAAACCGCTTTCAAACCGCTCGTAACAGCTCCAAACCGCTTTTCAAACAGCCCCAAACCGCTTTCAAACCGCTTTTCAAACAGCCCCAAACCGCTTTCAAACCGCTCGTAACAGCTCCAAACCGCTTTTCAAACAGCCCCAAACCGCTTTCAAACCGCTTTTCAAACCGCTCCGAACAGCTCGTAACAGCTCCAAACCGCTTTTCAAACAGCCCCAAACAGCTTCAAACCGCTTTCAAACCGCTCGTAACAGCTCCAAACCGCTTTTCGAACTTTTGAACTGTATATTTACACTGTATTTAGTTTCAGAAAACTATCAAAGCCTTTCCTATAACGACCTTTATTCAAAGACACATCTTTATCAATAACTAAAAAACCATGTTTAATGTTCCAACATTCTACACATAATTTTTGAAATATTGAAAATGACATATCTGAATTTACATGATCATTGTAGATATGTTTTAAGTTCATATCATCCTGTTTAAAGACGATTAGAAAATTAGCATTGTCTCTAATTAAATGTTTGGGTATTCTGGTATATGTCTGACACAAATAAAAACTATCAATATTATGATGTCGCCCCATGCTAAAGTATGTTCGAATAGTGTCTTGTTTTTCACACGCAATATCATCAAATATAAATATAGAGTTTGGTTTAGCTTCTTCAGGTGGTATAACTTCACTGTTATTGGAAAAAGTAAAGAACCCCATATGCTTTATTGGTTGGACGGCTCTTCGTAGAAATTCATATTTTGGCTGTTGTAAGGATTTCGAATAAATATATATATTTTCAAATTTCAAGCCATTTGGATGTTGTAGCAAAGTCATCATTACATTAGTTTTTCCGCAATTTGATGGACCTGTTATCAAACCTCTTATGCTATTGGGCAATAATATACTATGCTTTTTTGTTTCAATTCTTTTAACCAAATCCATGTTTTCTATTGGTAGCTGATGTTGTTGTTTTATGAATCGCATGATGATAAAAACTAAATGATTTCCCCATATATATCAAGGTTTTATTGAAAAAATGTCATAACATTATTAGTGACCTCTGCAAATCGTTGTATACCTAATAAAATGATAGATTTTTCTAATCAACCTAATAGTCAACGAAAATTATTCTTCACGATCGTATAGTTGAATACTATCCAATGACAGGAGAAGTTCAAAAACTTATCTAACACATGACAATTTGTATACCTACTTCAATAATAAAATATTTTATTACCCGATAAAAAACATGGTGGTTTATTTTATTTATATTTTTATTTTCAAAAAGTCAAGAAGAAGAAGAAAAACATAATTGAATTACAAGTTCAATGATCAAAGTTCATCAATTAAGACAAGTACCTGTAATATCTTTCTTAACTTAAATCCATTACGATTATTTCGATGTATACGAACCTTATTTACGGATTGTTTTTATAAAAAAGCAAACAAATAAAAATGATGCATATAGATGTGAAACTCAAACAAGAACTTATTAAAACCACAGAAGCACTACGAAAAAAATACAAAGCTCTTAAGCGGGGTAAAGAAGCTTACGAAACTCAAGTAGAGAATGCTTTAAGACCAATTACTACTCCACTTAATAAATTAGTTGAAAAATCAAACTCTAAGCAAGAGGAAGATCATGAGAAAAATATTTTTCAAAGTTCTACAAAGAAAATTGAACCCACTAAAAAGGAAGAAGAATTTATTACACCGTCACCTTCCTTTAGTTACGCCATTACAGATAACAATAATAGTATCCCAAGAACCCATTTAGAACATTCGAAGACTAGAAAAAGTCAACGCATTAAGCATCGGAATTTTGCAGAGCAGTTATCTCATGAAGAATTTTCCGACATTCCTAAAAAATATCTGGATCTATTTATTAACAATTCCAATTCAATTGATAATATATATGGTATATACTTGAAAAATGGAAAGCTATATATTGGAGATGGTGAGTTCAGGGTTCAAGGAAATGATATACATGTAAAAACTAAGAACTTTAAAGGGACACATGGATTATACGAGCTCCTATTCATGAAAAGACCAAACGAAAAAATATATAATAGTGAAGACTTAAACAACTATAAAACTATATTAACGGATACCAATTCGCATAGAGATTCCCATGATTCAGAGAAACAAGTACGAGGTAATCGTGGTGCTAAATACAACATAATAAAACATTTATTTGCGAATACCACACCTTCATTCGGAAGTGGATTAATGACATTCACAATTTCGATTTTCTAAAAATAAACAAAAAAGCATTCAGAGAAGAAGAAGAACCATTTTCCATAAAAAACTAAAAACATTTTAAGTAATTTTTTTTTGAAATATTTATATTTTATTTTTATTTTTTTTTTGTTTTTGCTCTGTATAGCTAATACATAGAATTATTTTTTTAATATTTTTTGTTGTGAGTTATAAATATTGTTTTGACTATCATAATAGTCATTAAAACTGAAGTTAGGTACTATATTTACCTCTTCGGTTATTTGAAGCTTTTGCTTCCTCTTTTGTTTTGAATGCTGCGGCTGTTGTTGTTGTTGTTGCTGTTGTTGTTGTTGTTGTTGTTGTTGCTGTTGCTGTTGCTGCTGCTGTTGCAGTTGCAGCTCCAGCTGCTGATGCTGTTGCAGTTGTAGCTCCAGTTGCTGATGCTGCGGCTGTTGTTGTTGTTGTTGCTGCTGCTGTTGCAGTTGTTGTTGTTGTTGTTGTTGTTGTTGCTCCTGAAATATTTTTCATAAATTAGTATTTTATTTTTATTAACTTATATTTCTTTCTATAACTTACCTTACTTTCCTTGTCGTGGAAATCAATATGGAACGAATTTGTTCCATATGGAGCCACGACTTCGAAGGCTAGATTAGCTAGCCCCTCTACATCTTCGTCATCCATCTGAGTTAGGCACCGCTTAGGGAGGTACACCTCATAGTCGTCCAACTCCAGCATGATGGACGGGCCATATTCAGAATCCCTTCTGAATCCCCGTACGATATTATACTTTTTCTTCAGCTCCAGCTGAGCCAGCCTCTTGTAAATCTTCCTTTTCGCTTCAACCTTTTTAGGTTCTTGTGTTGCAATTTTTGATTTTAACTTGCTTAAAAATCCCGACATTTTTTTTTTTTTTTTGAATAAATTTTAGATATAGAAATAAAAGAGCTTCACTTTTTGACTTTTTCTTGAAGAATAATTTTTATTTGGAAAATGCTCTACTTTTTATACTAAGTTCCCTTTCCAAAATTTCAATGACATCCCCACTCTAATCTTGGAAAACCAATATAATTTGTTCATGGCTTGTGATCCTACAGGCTAGTTCAAGACTTCATCCATATAATCCAAACAGATCGATTCTTGGTCACTGTGACACATTCAAGAGTACTCATAATCAAAATATACATTCATATTGAAAAATAAACATAAAATTTATTATTTATGGTAAAATATGAACTTACAATGAAAAAAAAAATCACATTTCAAATTAAAGTTTTTATGACTTAATTTCATCTACAGCATGCCAAGAACTATAAGTTGATATGCATAATTACATGCTCAATCTCCTTATTCCTTAAACAAAAATAATAGTCATAGGAAATCTACGGAAACCAATTAACATATTTACACACATCACTTGAGTTTTCAAAGTAGGTATGTGAAATTTAAAAAAAAAAAAAAAAAAAAAAACTCTGATTTCTCATTGGAGAAAATTTGGTACACATACAATATAATAGTCAGTTGAAGAGACTCATCGTTCAGTTCAATAACCCTCAAAATATAATTTGATTCCTCGTGATCTTAATGTCCATGGTAATCACATTCAGCGATCAAAAGTAATCACATTCTCAGTTCCATTTCGATGACTACATCTCATCCATGGTATACCCGAGAAGTTGATATGCACAGCACATGCACAAGTGTATACGCTCAATCTCCTTACAAACAAATCCTGTTACATATCTACTAGAAGACTATGAAAGTACCCCAATTAAGGGTTTAAGAAAAACTAAACTATGTAATCTCAATACCTACACAAGGAAATAAATTATTACTTTTACTGATAACAAACAAATTGAGTTTTAGATTAATTGGATCCACATTCAACGATCAAATGCATCAACATGACCAGATCCTCTTTCATAAAATCTACAATTCAAAATTTAAAACCGACTAACCGACTTTTGTGATTATTCAAACATAGTCAACCATTCAAAATTCAATCCATTACCATCCGTCACACACACTTTTTATAACATTCAACATTGTGCATGAACATGTCATTTAACCACAACCCCCTTCAACAAGATCTAAAAATAGAACAACTAACAGAAGACAGATTATTTTTCAAATTCAAACTTTCAGTTCTGAAATCTAAATCTAAAAATAGAACAACTAACAGTGTCTATGCCTGAAAGAAAGAAACCTCATGATATGCTGTAAAATGACATGCTGTTCAGTTTTAAATTCATTTTTATTGTGTATCTCTTATAACTACTTACATGCTAACAAAAATGTTTAAACTAGCTTACATAATACCTTAATTAACTTACTGACCCTAGGCGGGTACTCTAAATTATACAATAACTTATTTCTAATGCCTTTCGGCCTAATGATCTAATCTCTATTTCTAACTATAACTAGTATTAGAGCTAAGAAAATTTTTAAAAAACTTAGCTTTTTAGATCCTTTTTTATGTTTTTCTTAAAACTACTTAGACTAATTAAAACTACTTAAAACTAATTAAAACTACTTAAAACTAGAGCAGCCATAGTAGCTTTTTATAATTTTTTTTTTTTTTTTTGTTTTTTGTGTTTTATAATTTTTTTTTTTGGGTTTTTGTATTTTTTCAATTTTTTTTTTGAATTTTGGGGACGCACAGTCATTTTTAAATTTTTTTTGATTTTGATTTTTTACAATTTTTTTTTTTTGATTTTCGACGCCGCTTTAATTTTTATAATTTTTTTTTTTTTTTGGTTTTTATAATTTTTTTTTTTGGTTGCCACTATGCCTACCCCCTATACCCTAAGTCTTACACACTAAACCTTTGTAAGCCAGCCATAGGCGACTCGCTATCCGTAACATTTTCCCTATGTTGCTCAGACAACCACCAGAACATATTCGACGTTTTGATAACGTCCCGTCGATCGCGATCTGAAACCGCCCTACTGTACCGGAGGAGCTCTTCAACTTCTCCGCCTACTGCGGCGACGTCCCGGTTGTAAAGGAGCCGTCGTTCTACGGACTTACGGCAGACGTGGTAGATTAACGGAACCGCCAATCTGTCCTGTATCAAACCTATCATGTCAAAATAGAGGAAAGCCTCCGGTGGGACAAAGCCACTGAAACGTGTTCTCTCCATATATTCTATGTTGGGGTAGTAAGCCCCAAATATCAGGCCATTGTTCGAAGACATCGCCCTTGCAGTATGACCCCGAGTCAGTTTTATCAAGAAGTTGTCGATTCTGTTTATTTGAGCCCCGTTGTAAAGGACCTCATTAGGATAATATTTTCTGTACTCCGACTCTGGTGTTCTGTGCAATCCAAGACAGGTACGCAGACACTGTCTCTCAAACACCCGAATTTTTTCCATTTGAGACGCTGTAACATTGAACCATACAGGGCACCCATAGACAATCATTGGCCTTATGAGGGCCATGTAGCAAATCACCTTCACTCTGCTATCAAGTTGACTGCTGTGAAACAGTCGCCTTGTCAGACCAAAAGCTCCTCTAGCCCTGGCCAGAGCCGCATCCATATGTTTGTTAAAATATAGATACTGATCTAGCCAGATGCCCAGGTACTTGACTACTACTTTGCTTGGCAGTGGGTGGCCATATAGATCAACGATCACCAGCTTTCGCCAGTTCTTTCTCGTATCCCTTGAGGCCCGAGCCAACGAGGTTCTAAACACAATTGTTTCCGATTTCTGGAAGTTGATTTTCAACTTCCAGTCATCGCAATATTGCTGAATCTTATCGAAGTCACGCTGCAAGAGTATTCTGATGACCTCGATCTTTGGACCTGTTCTGTACGCGATTAGGTCATCGGCGTACGCTATGGCATGGTGAAGGGAACCAATTAGATCGCCGGTGAAAATGCTAAACAAAATAGGCGAATTCACCGCTCCTTGTTGCAGACCATTCTGTATTTTAAAAGTTCTGGTAGAAGTTTTATTGCAACTTTTCACAACAAACGTTCTACCATGAAGCATGTCATTTAGAATATATAGCAGTGGTTTACTTATGCCATATCTGATCAACTTATAGAAAAGACCGTCTAACCAAACGGTATCGAAAGCCTTCTCCAAGTCAACCAGACATGCATCCGTACACTGCTTTTTAGCTTTGTTCCATTGAATATCAGATACTAGCTTAGACGCGGCATGTATGGTATCATGACCCGCCTTAAAACCGAACTGGTTTTCTGGAATAATATGTTTGTCCTCAGCCCATGTGGACAGAGCTCTATTGAGAACCTTCTCGAATACCTTGCTGACACTCGGAAGAAGACTAATTGACCGGAGATTTGCTGGATTGGAACCATCCTTACCTTTTTTAAGGAGAGGATGTACCACTGCCGTCTTCCAACGCACTGGATAATATGCATTATTCAGCGCATTGTTGAACAACGTGGTGTATATGTCCACCGCTTCCGAAGGGAGGTTTCGCAGCACAACATTGGGTATGCCGTCGACTCCTGCTGACTTCTTTTTCTTTATTTTGTGAAAGATGTCCAAGAGGTCCATCTTAGAAACGAACAGGGTGTTATCCCCGTTTCGCTCGGCGATAACTGCATTTGCAAGTCGGTCGTCATTGAACCTAGTGAAACCAGGATTCTCAGATCGCCAATGAGAGATCTTGTCTCTATGATAGAAGTGTCCGACAAAGGCTCTGTTCTCAAGGTCGTAATTCGGGCGAATGCACTCATTCACCTTATATACTTGCTCGAAAACAGCACCCACAGTCTCAACCTTCTCCTGAGCTTCTTCCACTATAAGGTGGTCATCATCCAAAATTGCGTCATCTGGATCTATTCCTAATGTCAGAAGTAAGTCTTTGTTCTCTGTCGTCCTTTGGAGTTTAATACTCTGAAGGTCATTTTGATCTTTTCTCCTAAAAATTTTTTTTATTTCCGGAAACATACTCGGGTTGTTGGACTGCACAGCCCGAATTTTATTGTTCCAGAAACATGAAATGGAAATTCTATAGTTTTCTTTAATAAGTTGTTGGAGATTTTTGATCTGTGACCTCAGAGTTCTAATCTCCAAATCGTGTCGGTCAGTAAACCTCCTGTGCAAGAGTTTTAGTCTTGACAGGAGTCTACTTTTTTGTTTGTAAAGTGCGTCTATTGTCACGTTTCTGTACATGTTCGTCGAGTCAAGTTGCCTATATTTAGGAATTGTCCTGTCCATTGTACTACGGATTGCATCCTCCATACGTTGCAGGTACCCATCGATCTCAACGTTCGACAGATTCCTGTTGCATGGTGGCGCAATACCGTTTGAACGAAGTTCCCTTGAGACGGCACCGGAAAAGCGCGGCCAACGTGTCTTACCGTAGTTGTAAGAGTGCGTCGGCACGTACTCCTCCAGTTCCACAAGGTCGTTCGGAAGCAGTATGACGGCGGCAAGTCCACAGTGGTCACTGTCGTACTCAACCGTCGTCAAACAATTTTTCGTCCGTCGAAGAATGTCGTCGGTCAGTTTCAGTCTTGAGTCTAAAAGCAATAGATCCAAATAAGAGCCACTTCGAGGATATGAAGGCCTGTCAGTAGCTAGCAGATCGACTTTACACTCAATGCTGTGAAGCCCCAGCCAATTGAATAGCTGGGTCCCCCTTTGATTGGCTAATTGATTTCCCCAATCTTGGTGTTTAGCATTGTAATCACCGGCCAAAAGGAAATAGTTTTTATCCGAGTTCAGATTCAGACATCGAAAAAGCGTTTCGAGCTCTGTTATAAAACATGAGGTTTGAGAAGCTCCCGGCGGTGCATAGAGCGAGACCACATACAATCGCCTCCCCTGTTGGAGAGGGATGCATATGATACACGTTTCCAGCAACCGGAATCGACGTACTTCACCGCTATATATTACCTTATGAGCAATGCCCTTACGTAAGAAGATCGCAACCCCACCCGCGAGAGTCGAGTTGGGTCGGTCCCTCCTTATGATAATGTAATTGTTATCCGTCAGTTTGTGATGCTGATTTAGCCTAGTTTCGCTAACCATACACACATCAGGACGTTGGTCTTTTAACAACTCAAGGAAGTTGGTTCGTCGTTCTATCCTAACTAGCGAATTCACATTCACGGCTAGGATCTTAAAAGGCCTCTCCGGCAGCGCACCCGTTAACCTAAAAATTGCGCAAGCGACGGCACTGCACGGTAGATCAAGTCCACCCTACGCGCCTGCTCACTTATTTGCCGTGATAGTTCACTCATTTGTGCCTGAATGACACGCAGAGCGACCATCACCTCTGACTCCCCAGTAGCTGCCTTTGACACAGATGGCTGTGCGGCCTCTTTCTGGGGAGGTTGTACCGTTTTCCCAGCTCCACCCGCCATTTGGGCGTAAGAGACTTCGGGAACGACGGCCCTTAGAGTCGGTCTGGCTGTATGCCTTCCCTCGTCCTTGGTTACTGTTGGAGCAGCTTTTATTGATTTTTTAATAATTTGGTATCGAGGACATCCCCGATAGTTAGCAGGGTGTCCATCTCCACCACAGAGAACACATTTCAATTGGGTCTTATCTTCGACCCTTTCCTCACCGAGCTTGCACTCTTTTTCTTTGTGGTTCTCTCCACACTTAACGCACCTCGACTGCATTTGGCAGTTGAATGCGGCGTGCCCGAACCGTTGGCAACGAAGACATTGTAAAATGTCTCCGTGCCTGTTTATTTTTTCCCATCTTACCATCTGGTAGTCCAGGACGGAGATTTTCCTTAGACTCTCCAGACGGCTACTGGGAGATAGGGTGACGAGGAACATCGGCAATAGCCGCCTCTCCCGTCTAGCCTTAGCCGTGGTGAACGACTTGACCCCGATAAACTCGAGATTGTCGCTCGCCAACCTGCGGAGTTCCGCCAAGAGCTCCTCTGGGTCAGAGGTAGGCTCTACCCCTTTCAATAGCATACTTTTGGGCTTCTCCTCTTTGGGAGTAAAAGTGAAATGTTCGGTGGTTGTTGTTTGCAACAACGCCCGAACGATCTTATGGTCACCAATGTTTTCACATTGGATCGCATGTCGATCTTGTCCTAAACGCTTAATAACAAATTTATCGCCTATGGCGGACTTACATAGGTTTAATGTTGCTTTCAAGTCCAATTTGTGGGTGTTGATGGGGGGCACCCTGCTCTTATTTGCTGTCTTTCTTTGCTGCTGCTGTTGTTGTGCTGGCTGTTGTTGTTGTTGTTGTTGTCTCTGCTGCTGTTGCTGCTTTGGCACCGTCTCTCGTGGCTGCTTCGATGGCACGGCTTTTTTAGCCGCGGTCCCCCGTTGCTGCTCTTGGGTAGCAGTTTTCTTTCCGTTTTGCTCCCCAGCTATTTTATTAGCTGTTGTGCCTTGTTGCTGCACGGGAGCTGTTTTCGCATTTGCCTTTGTTGTTGTTGGCTGTTGCTGTTTGTTGTTCGGTTGCAGTTGTTGTTTTTTTGCCTCGCTTTCTGCTAGTCTGCGGGCCACCTGTCTTTCTTTAATCTCTTCGATTTCTTTGTACAATTTTTCCAATATTGTAGATATCGTACGAAGTCTATTGTCTTCTACATTGTTAACATTATCCTCGTCCACACCGTCGCCTTCGTCTGCCAATGCTGCGAACGAGTTTCCACTACCGGTGTAACGGCCCTCGCCACCGTTGGACTCGTATTCGTACGTTGAGTTTAAACTCACGACACTCTCGCTGCTTCTCGACATCCCATCGTCGTCGACCTCCTTATCAGCTCCCTTTGTTTTTAGCTTACGGGAAACCAAATTTGGCTTTGCTTTTAGGCGCCGCCTCTTCTTTGCAGTTGTTGTTGCTGCTGTTGCTGCTGTTGCTGGCACCGCAATTTCCATTGCGGTTGTTGCCGCTGTTTTACTTGTTGTTGTTGTTTTTAGTGTTGGATTTTCATCCAACACTTTATCTGATGTTGATGGACCGCTATGGTCCATCAGAAACGACTCAGTCGCTTTTTTTACCTTTCTAATCGGATTTTCTCCTTTATTTGGGCTATTTGCTTTAAAACAAGAATAAAAATATGAAGGCGCGGCTGGGAATTGAACCCACGTTCCTCCACACTGGGAACCTACTCCGCTACGCGTTCGGCTACTGCCTTATTGAAAATTCACTGAATTTAAACTTTCAAATCGCACTCCACTTGTAAATATACCACAGCTAAAGTCGTCAACACGTCTACACACGATAGCTGTTGCTGAACGACTGAATGACATGCTGTTCATCCACAATCAATGCACAACCAAAAATCGATCGTGACAAATTCTCTATCTTAAAGCTAAACAAAAAAAAACAAATTCATACCACCACCAACCGTCACACTTTTTATTTTTCAAATTCAAATTTTCAGTTCTGAAATCTAAATCTAAAAATAGAACAACTAACAGTGTCTATGCCTGAAAGAAAGAAACCTCATGATAAGCTGTAAAATGACATGCTGTTCATCCACAATCAATGCACAACCAAAAATCGATCGTGACAAATTCTCTATCTTAAAGCTAAACAAAAAAAACAAATTCAAACCACCACCAACCGTCACACTTTTTATAAGCCTCAACATACCAAAAGATTCTATAAATAACTTTTTTGTACGCATAAGTAGACTTTTTACACATCAACCTACAACTACCCCGATAGCCTAGTGCAACGTCACAAGCGCGACAGTCGTTCAGCAACAGCTATCGAGCGTAGACGTGTTGACGACTTTAGCTGTGAGTATATTTACAAGTGGAGTGTGTTACAAAAGTTTAAAAAGTTCAGTGAATTTCAACTAAGGCAGTAGCCGAGTAAGTCCGTGGAACGACGACTCCTTCACAACCGAGACGTCACCGCAGTAGGCGGAGAAGCTGTAGAGCTCCTCCGGTTCAGTAGGGCGGTTTCAGATCGCGATCGTCGTGACGTTGTTAAAACGTCGAAAATGTTCTGGTGGTTGTCGGAGCAACAACATGAACTTGATATTGATAGCGAGTCGCCAATGGCTGGCTTACACAGGTTTAGCGTGTAAGTCTTAGGGTATAGGGGGTGGGCACAGTGGCAAAAAAAAAAAAATCACAAAAAATCAAAAAAAAAAAAAAAAAAACATAAAATCAAAAAAATCAAAAAAAAATCACAAAATACAAAAAAAACCAAAAAAAAAAAAAAAAATTAAAAAATACAAAAATCCAAAAAAATTACAAAATACAAAATACAAAAAAAAAAAAAAAACCCAAAAGCTTCTGTGGCTGCTCTAGTTTTAAGTAGATTTAAGTAGTTTTAATTAGTTTTAATTAGTTTTAAGAAAACAAAAAACATGATCTATCGAACTAAGTTTTTTAAAATTTTCTTAGTTTTAACTTGTTCTAGTTTTGATTCATAAGGTATCTTAAGGCCGAAAGGCACTAGTAGTAAGATATTGAATAATTTAGAGTACCCGCCTAGGGTCAGTAAGTTAATTAAGTTATTATATAAGCTAATTTTACACATTTTTGTTAGCATGTAAGTAGATATAAGAAAAATTGAATAAAAATGAATTAAAAAAAAAAAAAAAAAAAAAAAAGTAGCCGAGGTTGTCTAGCAGCAAGTACCCAGCGTGGAGGGACCCGGGATCGATCCCCACGCGAACCTAAAAGTTCAACTTTTTTGGTTAAACAAAATTGCGGAGCAAAAAGAACGTGAACGTTTATTGAAAGAAATAAGAGAAAAAATTGATGTGATGGACCAGTCAGGTCCATCAACATCTGGTCAGGCGATGTTGACAACAACAACAACAACAACCACAGCAGCGGCAACAACCGCAATAACAACAGCGGCAACAACCGCAATCAAGAGAAGGCGACGCATACAAGCGAAGCCGAATCTGGTCCGTCGCAAGCAAAAGGCGGTGGAGGAGAAGGAGGTTGAAGGTATGATGTCAACCAGTAATTCTGATAGCGAGGAAAGCCTAAACTCAACGTATGAATACGAGTCAAACGGCGGAGAAGGCCGCTATACAGGGAGCGGTAATTCTTTCGCTGCCCTAGCAGAGGACGAGGAAGAAAAAAATGAAAAAAATGAAAAAAATGAAAATGAAGATAAGCGACTACAATCGATTACTCTAATAATAGAGAAGCTTAGTAAAGAGATAAGCGAGATAAAGGCAAGGCAAGAGGCCCGCAGAAAAATTGAAAGCGAGGCAAGACAAAAACAGTCTGTGCCAAAAGAAAATGCTCCAAAGCAAAATAGAGCACCTGCAGACAAAACTGCAACCAAACAGCAGTCAGGAGCAGCAAAACAGGCTGCTAATAAAGAAACTGCACCCGTGCAGCAACGCGGGACGTCAGCAAAAAAAGCTGAAATAAGTAAAAAAACTGCTACCGATGAGCAGCCACGAGGGACCGCGGCTATAAAAGCCGCGACAACGATCCCCAGCAAGAAGCAGCAGCCATCAAAGCAGCAACAGAGGAAACAGCAACAACAAGAGCCAGCACAACAACAGCAGCAGTCACAAGAAAAGACCACAAAAAAAGGCAGAGTGCCCCCGATAAATACCCACAGCATGGAGTTGAAAGCCACTATAAATCTGTGTAAGTCCGCCATTGGCGATAAATTTACTATAAAACGATTAGGTCAAGATCGGCATGCGATCCAATGTGAAAACATTGGTGACCATAAGATCCTTCGGGAGTTGTTGAAAGTGACAGCCACCGAACATTTTACATTTACTCCCAAAGAGGAGAAACCAAAGTCCATGTTATTGAAAGGGGTAGAGCCTACCTCTGACCCAGAGGAGCTCTTAGTTGAATTCCGCAGGTTGGCGGGCGACGATCTCGAGTTCATCGGGGTCAAGTCGTTCACCACGGCCAAGGCAAGACGGGAGAAGCGGCTATTGCCGATGTTCCTCGTCACTTTATCACCCAATAGCCGTCTGGAGAGTCTAAGGAAAATCTCCGTCCTAGACTACCAGATGGTAAGATGGGAAAAATTAAACAGGCACGGGGACATTTTACAATGTCTTCGTTGCCAACGGTTCGGGCACGCCGCATTCAACTGCCAAATGCAGTCGAGGTGCGTCAAGTGTGGAGAGAACCACAACGACAAAGAGTGTAAGCTCGGTGAGACAAGGGTCGAAGACAAGACCCTACTGAAGTGCGTTCTCTGTGGTGGAGATGGACACCCTGCTAATTATCGGGGTTGTCCTCGATACCAAATTATTAAAAAATCAAAAAAAGCTGCTCCAACAGCAACTAAGGATGAGGGAAGGCAAACAGCCAGACCAATTCCAAGGGCCGTCGTTCCCGAAGTCTCTTACGCCCAAATGGCGTGGGGAGCTGGGAAAACGGTACAGCCTCCTCAGAAAGCGGCCCCACAGCCATCTGTGTCAAAGGCTGCTACTGGGGAGTCAGAGGTGATGGTAGCTCTGCGTGTCATTCAGGCACAAATGAGTGAACTATCACGGCAAATAAGTGAGCAGGCGCGTAGGGTGGACTTGATCTACCGTGCAGTGCCTTCGCTTGCGCAATTTTTGGGTTAACGGGCGCGCTGCCGGAGAGGCCTTTCAAGATCCTAGCCATGAATGTGAATTCGCTAGTTAGGGTAGAACGACGAGCCAACTTCTCTGAGTTGTTAAAAGACCAACGTCCTGATGTATGTATGGTTAGCGAAACTAGGCTAAACCAGCATCACAATTTGACGAATAATAATTACAATATCGTAAGGAGGGACCGACCCAACTCGACTTTCGCGGGTGGGGTTGCGATCTTCATACGTAAGGGCATTGCTCATAAGGTAATATATAGTGGTGAAGTACGCCGATTCCAGTTGCTTGAAGCGTGTATCGTATGCATCCCTCTCCAACAGGGGAGGCGCTTGTATGTGGTCGCGATCTATGCGCCGGAGGCTTCTCAAAATTCATGTTTTATAACAGAGCTTGAAACACTTTTTCGATGTCTGAAACTGAACTCAGAAGAAAACTATTTCCTTTTGGCCGGTGATTACAATGCTAAACACCAAGATTGGGGAAATCAATTAGCCAATCCAAGGGGGACCCAGCTATTCAATTGGCTGGGGCTCCACAGCATTGAGTGTAAAGTCGATCTGCTGGCTACTGACAGGCCTTCATATCCTCGAAGTGGCTCTTATTTGGATCTATTGCTTTTAGACTCAAGACTTAAACTGACCGACGACATTCTTCGACGGACGAAAAATTGTTTGACGACGGTTGAGTACGACAGTGACCACTGTGGACTTGCCGCCGTCATACTGCTTCCGAACAACCTTGTGGAACTGGAGGAGTACGTGCCGACGCACTCTTACAACTACGGTAAGACACGTTGGCCGCGCTTTTCCGGTGCCGTCTCAAGGGAACTTCGTTCGAACGGTATTACGCCGCCATGCAACAGGAATCTGTCGAACGTTGAGATCGATGGGTACCTGCAACGTATGGAGGATGCAATCCGTAGCACAATGGACAGGACAATTCCTAAATATAGGCAACATGACTCTACGAACATGTACAGAAACGCGACAATAGACGCACTTTACAAACAAAAAAGTAGACTCCTGTCAAGACTCAAACTCTTGCACAGGAGGTTTACTGACCGACACGATTTGGAGATTAGAACTCTGAAGTCACAGATCAAAAATCTCCAACAGTTAATTAAAGAAAATTACAGAATATCTATATCTCTTTTCTGGAACAACAAAATTCGGGCTGTACAGTCCAACAACCCGAGTATGTTTCCGGAAATAAATAAAATTTTTAGGAGAAAAGATCAAAATGACCTTCAGGGTATTAAACTCCAAAGGACGACAGAGAACAAAAACTTACTTTTGACAATAGGGATAGATCCGGATGAGGCCATCTTGGATGATGACCACTTTATAGTGGAAGATGCTCAGGAGAAGGTAGAGACGGTGGGTGCTGTTTTCGAGCGAGTATATAAGGTGAATGAGTGCATTCGCCCGAATTACGACCTTGAGAACAGAGCCTTCGTTGGACACTTCTATCTTAGAGACGAGATCTCGCATTGGCGATCCGAGAATCCTGGTTTCACTAGGTTCAATGACGACCGACTTGCAAATGCAGTCATCGCCCAGCGAAACGGGGATAACACCCTGTTCGTTTCTAAGATGGACCTCGTGGACATCTTTCACAAAATAAAGAAAAAGAAGTCGGCAGGAGTCGACGGCATACCCAATGTTGTGCTGCGAAACCTCCCTTCGGAAGCGGTGGACATATACACCACGTTGTTCAACAATGCGCTGAATAATGCATATTATCCAGTGCGTTGGAAGACGGCAGTGGTCCATCCTCTCCTTAAAAAAGGTAAGGATGGTTCCAATCCAGCAAATCTCCGGTCAATTAGTCTTCTTCCGAGTATCAGCAAGGTATTCGAGAAAGTTCTCAATAGAGCTCTGTCCACATGGGCTGAGGACAAACATATTATTCCTGAAAATCAGTTCGGTTTTAAGGCGGGCCATGATACCACACATGCCGTGTCTAAACTAGTATCAGATATTCAATGGAACAAAGCTAAAAATCAGTGTACGGGTGCATGTCTGGTTGACTTGGAGAAGGCTTTTGATACCGTTTGGTTAGACGGTCTTTTCTATAAGTTGATCAGATATGGCATGAGTAAACCACTGCTTTATATTCTGAATGACATGCTTAATGGTAGAACGTTTGTTGTGAAAAGTTGCAATATAACTTCTACCAGAACTTTTAAAATACAGAACGGTCTACAACAGGGGGCGGTGAATTCGCCTATTTTATTTAGCATTTTCACCGGCGATCTAATTGGTTCTCTTCACCATGCTATAGCGTACGCCGACGACCTTATTGCGTACAGAACAGGTCCAAAGATTGAAGTCATCAGAATACTTTTGCAGCGTGACTTCGATAAGATCCAACAATATTGCGATGACTGGAAGTTGAAAATCAACGTCCAGAAATCGGAAACAATTGTGTTTAGAACCTCGTTGGCTCGGGCCTCATGGGATACGAGAAAGAACTGGCGAAAGCTGGTGATCGTTGATCTACATGGCCACCCACTGCCAAACAAAGTAGTAGTCAAGTACCTCGGCATCTGGCTAGATCAGTATCTATATTTTAACAAACATATGGATGCGGCTCTGGCCAGGGCTAGAGGAGCTTTTGCTCTGACAAGGCGACTGTTTCACAGCAGTCAACTTGATAGCAGAGTGAAGGTGATTTGCTACATGGCCCTCATAAGGCCAATGATTGTCTATGGGTGCCCCGTGTGGTTCAATGTTACAGCGTCTCAAATGGAAAAGATTCGGGTGTTTGAGAGACAGTGTCTGCGTACCTGTCTTGGATTGCACAGAACACCAGAGTCGGAGTACAGAAAATATTATCCTAATGAGGTCCTTTACAACGGGGCTCAAATAAACAGGATCGACAACTTCATTATAAAACTGACTCGTGGTCACACTGCAAGAGCGATGACCTCGACCAATGGCCTGATTTTTGGGGCTTATTACCCCAACACTGAATATATGGAGAAAACGCGCTTCAGTGGATTTGTCCCACCGGAGGCTTTCCTCTATTTTGATATGGTAGGGTTGATTCAGGATAGATTGGCGGTTCCGCTAATCTACCACGTCTGCCGTAAGTCCGTGGAACGACGACTCCTTTACAACCGAGACGTCACCGCAGTAGGCGGAGAAGCTGTAGAGCTCCTCCGGTTCAGTAGGGCGGTTTCAGATCGCGATCGTCGTGACGTTGTTAAAACGTCGAATATGTTCTGGTGGTTGTCGGAGCAACAACAAGAATTTGATAATGATAGCGAGTCGCCAATGGCTGGCTTACACAGGTTTAGCGTGTAAGTCTTAGGGTATAGGGGGTAGACACAGTGGCAAACAAAAAAATCACAAAAAATCAAAAAAAAAAAAAAAAACATAAAATCAAAAAAAAATCAAAAAAAAAAAAAAAAAATCATAAAATACAAAAAACCAAAAAAAAAAAAAAAATTTAAAAATACAAAAATCCAAAAAAAATTACAAAATACAAAATAAAAAAAAAAAAAAAACCCAAAAGCTTCTGTGGCTGCTCTAGTTTTAAGTAGATTTAAGTAGTTTTAATTAGTTTTAATTAGTTTTAATTAGTTTTAAGAAAACAAAAAACATGATCTATATAACTAAGTTTTTTAAAATTTTCTTAGTTTTAACTTGTTCTAGTTTTGATTCATAAGGTATCTTAAGGCCGAAAGGCACTAGTAGTAAGATATTGAATAATTTAGAGTACCCGCCTAGGGTCAGTAAGTTAATTAAGTTATTATATAAGCTAATTTTACACATTTTTGTTAGCATGTAAGTAGATATAAGAAAAATTGAATAAAAATGAATTAAAAAAAAAAATGAATGTCACACGCGCGACACGCCATAGGCCCCGGTTCAAATCTCAGCCTCGGCAGTGTGCATTTTTATTTCAATTTAAATTAAATTCCAAAATCACCCATAGCGCAGCGGCGGCCACCTCAAACAAAACATAAACCCATTAAACACCCATTAAACATCCCATTAAATAACACCGCGGTGACCTCAAACGAATTCAAGGGCACCATCCCATCCAAAATTTTCCCACGCCGTGGTCCACCAATACCTACTGGCGCTCTTTTGGAAAATGAAGCAATACACTTCTACACCGATGGTTCAAAAACCAGCGAAGGTGTGGGAAGTGGAATCTACTCAGAAAAACTGAATCTCAGTCTTTTCTTCCGCCTACCCGATCATTGTAGTGTGTTCCAAGCGGAAATTCTGGCGATTAAGTAGGTGCTGTCTTGGCTCAAAGAAAACGTCATATCCTCCACGGATATTCGGATCTTCTCAGACAGCCAAGCTGCCCTTAAATCTCTTGCCTCTGTCTCTACAAAATCCATCACGGTCCAAAATTGTCAGATGTCTCAGAGGGAGATGTCAAATCAGTTTAACATTCACCTTTCATGGGTGCCAGGGCACAGGGACATACCAGGCAACTGTATGGCAGACGAACTAGCCAAAAAGGGCACGACCACTTCCCTACGCTCAGAATGGAACAACATAGGTGTACCTATCGCTACATGTAAACTCCTACTTAGAAAAGACGCTTCAAGGATAACAAACACTAGATGGACTGAGAGTAACAACTGCCTTGCAACCAAAAAAGTTTGGCCGTGTGTTGACTCAAAACGCTCGAAGAGTTTGTTGGCCCTGAACCGTCTGTATCTAGGTTCTACCATAGGTGTTCTTACGGGACACTGTCTAATAGGGAGACACGCCAAAAGACTTGGTGTGTTTTCCAATGATTTCTGCAGAAGCTGCATGGACGAGGAGGAGGAAGAAACCGTTCAACACCTTCTTTGCTCATGCCCTGCACTACTTCATAGGAGGAAAACTAGTCTAGTCCCGTAATGGAAGATTAATAAGTGATCAACTCGTTAATCTTACATCGGGTTTCTGAGATCAGTAGGTGATTAACTTGCTGATCTCTGTGGTATCACAATGGGCCCTTGCGGCCTAAGTGTGTTAGGCAATGTACTCATTGACTGACAGCCACTTCCACCTAACCTAACCTTGTTACGCAGGATGGTCAATGGGAATTTCTAAAGGCACCGTTCGGATTTTGTAACTCACCTGCAGCCTTCCAGCGGCTTATTGATTCCATATTCAGAGAAACCATTCGTGAGGGTCTATTACGAATCTATGTAGATGACATCATTATTGCAGGTAAAGACGTTAAGAATTGCATTGAGAAGTTTGACAAGGTTTTAACTATCTGTAAGGAAAACGGCCTTATAATAAATTGGAAAAAGTGTAAGTTTTTGCAAAGGAATGTGGTGTTCTTGGGACACATCGTGGAGAAAGGAACGATTAAACCGTCAGACGAGAAGGTAATTGCAGTGAGGAACTATCCAAGACCCAAAACTATCCAACACGTTAAGAGCTTTCTGGGACTGACAGGATTTTTTCGAAAATTTGTGGAAGGTTACTCCATCCTTGCCAAGCCACTTTCAGATTTGACTAAAAAAGGGACGAAGTTCACTTGGAGTGAAAAACAGGAAGCGGCTTTTCAAAATTTAAAGAAGCAGCTGTGTGACGGTCCACTTTTGAAGTTATTTAATCCGTCTCTACCAACTCAGTTACACACGGATGCGAGCAAAGAAGGATTTGGGGCTGTTTTACTGCAGAAGCATGACGATGGTCATTTTCACCCAGATTTTTTTTTAAGTTACAAAACAAATAGTACAGAAAGGAAGTACCACAGCTACGATCTGGAAGTGTTAGCTATTATTAAAGCGTTGAAGAGGTTGAGAGTGTATTTACTGGGACTCGACTTTGAGATCTATACGGATTGCAAGGCGTTTAAACTTACAATGGAAAAGAAGTCATTAAATAGTAAGGTAGCTAGCTGGACAATGCAGATCGAAGAGTTTCAATGTCGGGTTCATCATCGATCAGGGAGTGCTATGCGACACGTTGACGCTCTTAGTAGGTTTCCAGTTGTTTTGAAGGTGGAGGATGAAGTTTTTCAGGGGTTACGAAAAGCGCAAGCAGCAGATGATTTTTGCAGTGTTACACTGAAATTATTGGAGAGTCAGCCGTACAAGGACTTTGAAAATCGTAACGGTATACTATATAAGTTCGAAGATGGTCTTCGTTTACTGGTGGTTCCGAAAAGCATGAGGAAACAAATTATAACAACGGCTCATGAAAAGGAACATGTTGGAAAATTCAAAAGGTTAAAGCTATTGTTCGTCAAGACTACTTAATTCCAAATATAGAGAAGCACGTTGAAGCGGTTGTTCGAAATTGTATTCCGTGCATATTAGTTTCAAAAAAACAAGGAAAGTTGGAAGGCTTACTTAATCCAATTGCAAAGCCGGATGTGCCATTACACACCTATCATTTGGATCACGTTGGACCGCTACCATCAACCGCGAAGTCATATAAGTATTTACTGGTCATTGTTGACGCCTTTTCAACATTTACCTGGATTTATCCAGTAAAAACATGTAATACGGAGGACGTCATCAATAGAATGGAATTACAAAGCGGAACATTTGGTTTTCCACGGCGTATCATCTCTGATAAAGGAGCAGCTTTTTCATCAAATAGCTTCAAAGACTTTTGTGCAAGAAAGAATATTGCCCATCATTTGGTTACAACGGGAGTCCCAAGGGGAAATGGTCAAGCCGAGCGTCTCAACAAAATTATTATTGAAGTCCTGGCAAAGCTAAGCGTAGAAGATCCTATGAAGTGGTACAAATTTGTGGATCGTGTGCAAAGTGCTATCAACTCAACTATATCAAGGAGCACTCAGAGGACGCCCTTTGAGCTACTGATTGGTGTTACCATGTTTACTCCAGAGGACTTGGAACTTAAGAGCCTAATTGATGAAGAGATTATGCAGCAGTTTGAAGATGAGAGGAAAGACTTGCGGGAACAGGCCAAAAAACAACTAAAGAATGTGCAACAGGAATAAAAAAAAAGCTACGACAAAATCAGGAAACAAGCACCAACATATAAGCTCGGAGACGTGGTGGCTATCTTGCGGACTCAGTTTGGGACCGGCTTAAAATTATATCCGAAGTATCTGGGTCCATATGAAGTTATAAAGGTAAAAAGGAGTGATCGTTACGAGGTGAAGAAGATTGGAGATCACGAGGGTCCGAATCTATCGCCGACTGCGGTGGACTATATGAAGCCATGGAGATGCTATGACGAAGGTGACAGCGAAGACGAGTCGTCTGGGACAGACGAAATGCAGGATGACCGTGTGGAATAAGTTGCTTTATTATATAAAATGAAAAAAGTTAAGCCGCCAAGTAAATATAAAAGATATATTATAAAAGAGTAACGAGTTAAAACAGTTGTATTCAAAAAGCTTTGTTTGAGTGAGTTGAAGAGAACCGAGATGTTTTTTTTGTGTTGTGTTGTTTGCCACCACTTATCCCCACCTCCGCCCGAAAAACAAAAAAGCAAAAGAAAAATATAATACACAAATACGGTGTAAAAGCAGATACAAAGCGAATTAAAGTAAAGCTTAGTGATTCGCGAAGAAACGAAGCTAAAAACAAAAACCAAAATAATAAAAAAAAAAAAAAAAGTTTACGGAAAATAACTATCAAAAAGTGAAAATGGCTCAAGATTCAATGGCCCAGTGCATTGTGTTGCTTACCCAGCTAATACGGAGTAATGCACAGAATCATGCACAGGAACAGATGAAATATGTTCCCGTATTTAAAGGAGAACCGGGGACGTTACCATCGTTCATTGATATTGTGGATATGAAGATGGCTTCAATTAGAGAGGAAGACAGAGGACCAGCCTACGAGGCACTGTTCAACGGGAAAATCTTGGGAGCGGCTAAGAACCTTTTGAAGGTGAACGTGCCAAGGAACTGGGAGGAATGCAGAGAGCGCCTCAAAACCCACTTCAAGCCAAGGAAGGACCAGCTCTTCATCACTAATGAAATATTCAAATTAAGAGTAAGTAGTGTGTTAGATTTAAGTAGGAAATTAACAACTATTGTAGAGGATATTGCAGAGTACGCTGCACTTTGTGTGAATGGTAATGCAATGGCTGATATATTAAGCAGCATTGCAATACAGAAAGTAAAAACTGTAGTTTCTGGTTCATTAGCATACGCTATAATGGACATTGCAAATTTGTCCGAGATTAGGGTTATTGTTGACAAATTTATCGGGTTGGATGAAACAAATTTGAGCCAAGTAGGAAGTGAAACTAACAAAAGTAAAAATAGGTATAACGAGGGGAATTTCAGGCAGCAAAGCAGTAGAATTATTCCTAATACAAACAATTTTAGACAGAGTAATAGAATAAACACAAATGCAAATAATTTTAGGCCGCCGAATTTTGCAAACCCATTCAGGCAGCCAAGTGTGCCACACAATTCTGGGCAACCTCACTATAGGAATAGCAATAGCAACAGCCAGCAAAGTAGGCAAAGGTCCGACCACATGTCAGTTGACGCCCTAAACAATGAGGAGGAAGGTGTAGGAGAAGATGTTTTTTTTACAAACTAGCCTCGGAAAATAGGATAATACTAAAGCTTACAATTAAGGATGAAAGTTATCTAGCACTATTAGATACAGGATCAACAGTTAGTATAATGTTAGAAAATAACTGCCCGAGACTTAGTTACACGACTTTAAATACAAATTCAACGCGGATAAGTACAATTCAAGGTCAAGTGCAAATGCTAAACAAGTCAGTAGCAACAATCTGCCCAAAAGAGTCAGACGCAGACAATGCAAGAATAAAGTGGCTATAGCCATGAAAATTGATAAGCCATTTAATTTTATCATTGGCATGGATTGGATAGGTAAGAATGTCAGAGAAATAAACGTTGACAAACAAGAGTTAGTTTTAAACAATGAGGTCCGTCTTCCATTTTTGAGTAAAATCGTGTCTGAAGAAGATAACGCACTCGAAGTGAGCAAACTACAAGATATTCAATTTGACCATTTAAGGGAAAAAGAAAGAGAACTTGTAGAGCCACTTATAAAAAGATTTTCTAACCTTTTTTATAGAGAAGGGGACATATTAACAAATACGGATACAATACGTCATGAGAAACGAACTACGACAGAACAACAAATAAATTCTAGGTTATACCGCTTACCCAAAATCCATGAAGAAGAAGTAAAAAGGCAAATGGACGAGATGGAAAAAAATGGCATTATAAGAAAAAGTAGTAGCAGATATAGCTCACCGATCATAGTTGTACCAAAAAAGAAAGACAACTCGGGAATTCAAAAGTTTAGAATAGTGGTAGATTATAGAAGGTTGAACCAAGTCACCATAGATGACAAGTATCCTATACCAAACATTGACAACATCTTAGACAAGCTAGGGAAGGCACAATACTTTAGTACGATAGACTTGGCGAGAGGCTACCACCAGATTAAAGTTGCTAAAAAAGACATTGAAAAAACAGCCTTTGTTACACCAAGTGGCTTGTACGAGTTTGTTCGTATGCCTTTCGGGCTGAAAAATGCTTCAGTTACTTTCCAGAGAATGATGAACGATATTCTCCGTGATTATATTAATTCCATTTGTGTGGTATACCTACATGGACGATATTTTAATTTTTTCCACTTCTCTGGAAGAGCATATTATTTCATTGAACAAAATTTTTACTAGACTCCAACAACATAATTTAAAGATATATGCAAACAAATGTAGCTTTCTTAAGAGACACACAGAGTTTTTGGGTCATGTTTTAACTAAAGATGGTATGATGCCAAATCCAGACAAAGTGAAAACGATACAAGAAATTGAAATACCGAAAACGGAAAGGCAATTAAAAGGATTTTTGGGGGCTACAGGTTTTTATAGAAAGTTTATTCGAGATTATTCCAAAATAGCTTACCCAATGATTAAATATTTAAAGAAGGATAACAAAATAAATATCAAAGATCCACAATACATATCAGCGTTCGAAAATTTAAAAAGTCTTATAATTTCTCATCCTATATTAAAATACCCAGATTATAACCAACCGTTCGTCCTCACCACAGATGCTAGTGATTATGCTATTGGAGCTGTGTTGTCACAACAAGGTCATCCAGTATGTTTTATTTCAAGAACTCTAAATAATCATGAACAGAAGTATAGTACAACAGACAAAGAGTTCCTAGCGATAGTGTACTCAGTTTGTTATTTCCGACCATACTTGTATGGGAATAAGTTTAAAATTGTGACAGATCATATAGCTATAAAATATATTAACAGCAAATATAAGGGAAAGGAGTTTTCTCAACGGGATCAAAGATGGTTACTTAAGCTGCAAGAATTCAATTACGAAATAGAATACATGCAAGGAAAGGATAACAAAGTAGCAGACTACTTAAGTAGACTTGAAAATACAGAAAAAATTAATGAAAACAACGATGAAGACTCGAATTTTGCATTAGCGGAGACTCAGACTCTGCACTCTCTTGAGGAACAAAGATTAGACCATATAGGTATTAAAGATGAGATTGTCAATAAGTATAGCATCCAAATATTATTAACTTACAGCCCAGAACGTGAAGTCCAAACCCTTCACAAAAGAATGATAATGGAAATAAATCCATTAGAGAGAGAAAACAAGATAAGAGATTTATTAAAGCGATGGGTAAAGAGAGGTCAAATAGGAATTTACACAAATAATGTATCCGATTCGGATTACAACAGAATACAAAGAATTATAATATCCCTGTTCTCATCAGACTCTAAGATCAAATTAATAAGGTGTTCCAAAAAAGCTCAGGAAATAAAAACAGAAGAGGATTTGCATAAACAACTATCTTTGTATCATACCAAAGAGTCGTTTCATAGTGGCATAAATGAGTGTTACCATAGTCCTAAAGACAAAATATATTTTCCTAAACTAAGAGACCAAATCCGTTTAGTAATAGGAAATTGTCCTAAATGTAGAGAAATCAAATACGATAGAAAGCCAATTAAGCCGAAATTTCAGATTACAGAGACTCCAAAAGGAAAGAACCAAAGTATTCACCTTGACATATTTCACTTTAAGAAACATTCATTTGTAACAACAATAGATAAATTAACGAAATTTGCAGCAGCTTATCCTATTACCGATCGTAACTGGATGGCGAAAATGACCATAGTCATTGAGCAGTTTTCAAAGTTTGGCAAACCTAAGAAAATTGTAATGGACAATGAGTTTAGAGCCGAGCAATTAGTGGAGTTCCTTAATGCCGAAGGTGTAGACGTTCACTTGACTAAACCGAACAATCACACTGGAAATGCCGATATAGAGCGACTTCACTCTACCTTATTAGAAATAATAACAGGAATTGAGGGAAGTGAGCTTTCAATTGAAATGAAGATACAGATGGCCATAGGAAACTATAACGATCGATATCACTCAACAATCAAATGTTCTCCCAGGCAGGCTAAGGAAACAGTAAATTGTTCAGAGTTAGTTTTAAGGACAGATAGAATCAAAAAACATGTCATTAATAAAAGAAATTTAACCAGAGAAAACTACATAGAAAAACGGAGTTCAGGGCATATCAGAAATTATAAAAGGCTAAGACATAAAGACGAACCCTATTATAGATTAAATCCTCTTCAAAATGTTCATACGTCGAATATTAAAAGACCTTTCAAACTTACAGATACGGACAATGACCAGCCTAATAATATTCCTCGCAGTTATACCAGTAGTGCAAGGGCTACTGCAGGTCAATCAGATTCATGAAGAAATTGGATACACTACAATCAAAATCAAAGAAGTTGAAATTATAAGCGATACAAACACCATACTGCATGTTATTGATATTGGAGAAATAGACAGGTTACTGATGCAAATTGAGACGAACATTCTAAATATGAATATGGACAACAAAGAGTTGTTAAACACAGTAGTTGCCGATATTAAGTCAAAGATACAATCCATTAAACCAAAAGAATCTAGAAGAAAAAGAGGACTCCTCAACATTGTGGGTAGTGCACACAAGTGGTTGTTCGGAACAATGAATGACGACGATAGGCAGGAAATTCTAGAACATTTAAAAATAGATGAAGAAAATAACCATAACTCCATTCTAAATTCTAACAAACAAATTTCTATAAATACTCATTTTAATGATACTTTCAATATTCTTAAAAAAGCTATAGAACAGGATAGGAATAAGACAATAGGATTCTTAAATACGATAACAGACCAAAGAAAGTCAGTCGAAGAACATTCTATGTATTTAGATCAGATGATAAAACTCAGATATTAGATATTTAGAAAACAAAGTAGACCAAATACTAGACAGTATAGCAGCAGCAAAAAACGATATTTTTCACCCCAGTATCCTTACAAGAGAGGAACAGAATCTGTATGATATTGATTTTTATAAGATTAAGCTAGTAAAAGTTGGTATTCTTAAGTACATTAATCAGTCTTTAATCATTGCAATAAAGATTCCTAAAACTTATGTAACAGAAGACCTTAAGTTAGTTATACCACTACCAAATACAGAATTTCTGGAAATTGATGAAAATGTTGAAAAATTTATAACAGTAGATAATAAGAATTTTGTATACAAAGAAAATAAACTTTTAAGAGATTTGGAAACTAGCTAAAGTTGTATTTGGAAAAATGAATGCCAATTTAAGTATAATAATAAGACAACTATCGAAAGAATTGATGAAGATACGTTACTAATTAAGAATGCTGTAAACGAAAATTTAACTCAAAATTGTGATGATCGAAAAATATTGTTAAACAAAAATAGTTTGATTACTTTCTACAACTGTACATTAGAAATCTGTAAAGAGAAATTTTACAATCAAGTAACAAAGATTCAAGCGAAATACTTCTATCCTAGTAACATTGTTAATCAAACCAAGCCAAAAATTGTGAATTTTGAAAAAATTATATTAAAACATTTCGAAAATATAAAAGAAATCAAAGAGTTAAAGTTCCACAAGGACGTAACATACGGCCTTAATTCTATGTTGATTTTAGTTGCAATAGCGTTTTTGATTTTTGTAATCTTACGGTGGAAAAAGAATAATAATGTAAACATAAAAATTTTAAGTAATGAAACAAATAAGAGAATTCGGGAGAATTCAAAGTTTGGCGGTGGGAGTGTTATGTATAGCTCAGAAAGTGTCATCGAACCTCCAAGTTCTGATGACACTAACAGAAAAGCCACCACGAAGTTCTAAATAATAAATTATTCATGGGAACGGAAACGAAAAGGTTCCGATTACATACCTGTTGTTTCCGTTGCCAATAAAACTACGAATAAGCGAATTAGGTATTAGCTATGTGTTAATGTACATTTAAGTAAACAATAAAGATCAGTCATTACTTAGACACCAATTTGATAGTACATTTCTTCCAGTAACTTATCTCGCGATCGACAATCTTTATTCATTTGACTATTTCAACGGTAACGCCAAGGAGCTTTAGACAACTACAGTTATCTTTTTACTTCGTTTGAGTTCAATTCAAATAGATTCGAGTCGAAACGTAACATTTTCTATACAATTTTTTTCTTTTGCAAATATTTTGACTTCGTTTATATTTGAGCCAATCTAGTTCACGTTTGTGTTATGTTAAATTATTTACGTTCTTACTTCGTAAGAGTTCAATTCAAATAGATTCAAGTTTGAATGTAAATTTGCTTAGTTTGTTTCTTTTGTAAATATTTCAACTTCGTTCATGTTTGAATCGAACTAGTTCATGTTTGTTTTAAATAAAATTTTTAATTTCCCCTCTTCGTTTGAGTTAAATTCAAATTGATCTAGGTTTGAGTTATAATATTTCTTATTTTTTTTCTTACTTTGATATTTAAACTGTGTTCATGTTGAAAACAAACTTGTTCATATTTAAATACTTTTAAATAAGTAAAATATACAGGGTGTCCCGTAATTCGTTTTACATACTTTGGGATATGATTCTTGGTCATATTCTAACAAAAAAATTGTTTTACAGTAAAGTCCGTTTCTCAAGTTTGACATCACTTTTTGACAATTTAAAAAAAGGCTAACTTTGGTGTACCCTGACCTTTGTTAAATTCGATATCTCTGTCGAAACTGATGATAGGAACCTAATCTTAGACTCAATTTTTTGTAGAAATAACAACCTGTAAGACTGTATTTAAATTAGGCTTCCATATGTTTAGGGTTGCCAGATTTTCACCCACACCCACAATGAAATCCAAAAACGGGCTCTGGCATGGATTCAAAACGAAGGAAAGGGCTTTGAGCACTTGTTATAATTGTATTTGTATTAAATACATAAAAAAACTACTAAAAGTGGTCATATTATTGTTTTATTCAAACAAACCTCAAAGCAAGAACTTTTTTTTATTTTTTTTTTTAATTTTTCACATTTCGTATTTTTCTTAGTATCACAAAATGTATGGGTTTTTGAGCTAACTCAATTCTGAGTTTTTTCTTTATTATTGTTTTGTTCATCTGTAAAAAATAAAGAAACTCTATGTTTATCAGGCCTTTTCTCCAAAAAAATTACCTCAAATTCAAAACTTTGTTTTGGGAAGAAAATTTGAACACCACTTAAAATTGAAAATCTGGCAACCGTAAACCTATGGAAGCCTAATTTAAATACAGTCTTAAAGGTTGTTATTTTTACAAATAATTGAGTCTGAGATTAGGTCTCTATCATCAGTATTGACAGAGGTATCGAATTTAACAAAGGTCAGGGTACACCAAAGTTAGCCTTTTTTTAAATTGTCAAAAAGTGATGTCAAACTTGAGAAACGGACATTACTGTAAAACAATTTTTTTGTTAGAATATGACCAAGAATCATATCCCAAAGTATGTAAAACGAATTACGGGACACCCTGTATAACAGGCTTTGCAAAAATCAAACTGGGATTATTTTGATTTAAACCGACTTTACTTTAAAAAATTGTTTTTTCGGATCTAAATAGATTCTAATTCGGTTTTAACAGAATTCTATTTGTACAGATTTAAACATGTAGTTAAACATGCTTCTATTTAAAAAAAATCATGGTTCAATTTTCTCAGAGTACAATCGCAAGAGATTGACAATGCCTTTTCCAATCGAGTGTCCTTTCAATTATCCCTGAATCCCGTGCCGCCAGCACGTCAAATGCTGATGCAAAAACGAACGAGGGCTGCCTACGATCAGTATAACGAGATTTACAAAGAGAAAAGAAGAGAGGAACACCGAATTCTCAAATAGAGAAAGAAGCAGCATGAGAAGCGCTCGTTTGAGGAAATTGAGAGGTTCCATGACAGGAACGAGATTCGGAAGTTTTACCAAAAGGTAAAAAAATCCTGTGAAACATAGTTGTAGAGTCACAGTCGCTACTGAGGATCTGGACTTCTGCAGACTGCTTAACGGCGATGAGGACACAAATTCCGCTGTCAGGCAGATTGCCCCAGTTTGGACGATGATCAAGAATACCGTCCTCCCAACCTAGAAGAAGTTAAGCTTGCCATACGCAAACTTAAATCAAATAAGACTGCAGGTGCAGATGGCCTTGATGCCGAACTTTTCAAGGCAGCTGGAGACCAGTTGGAAAGGAGCATGCGCCAGCTAATATGCATGATATGGTCGGAAGAAAGCATGCCCGATGAATGGAACCTCAGTATCGTTTGCCCGATCCTAAAGAAGGGAGACCCTCTCAATTGTGCCAATTATAGAGGGATGAGCCTCCTTAACGTCGCGTATAAGATCTTGTCTGCTGTAATATGTGAACGTCTGAAACCCCACGTCAACAACTTGATAGGTCCTTATCAATGTGGTTTCAGACCAGAGAAATCCACAATAGACCATATTTTCACATTACGGCAGATCTTGGAAAAAACCCGAGAACATAATATCGATATTCACCATCTCTTTATCGTATTTACAGAGACGAGCTGTACAGAGCCATGTCTAGTTTCGGCATCCCTGCAAGACTCGTATGACTATGCAGTATGACTCTGGAGAGTTCACGCTGTTCCGTCAAGGTCGCTAAAGAACTCACCGAGACCTTTGATGTTGAAAAAGGCTTAAGGCAAGGCGACAAACTGTCATGCGATTTCTTCAACATTATACTTGAAAAGATTGTAAGAAACTCAAACGTCAACACCAGAGGAACAATATTTCAAAAGTCTGTACAATTACTCGCCTATGCAGACGATATTGACGTAATCGGAAGAAAAAAGCGTGACATAGGTGCTTTTGCGAGTATTGAAACAGAAGCGGCAAAAATGGGTTTGATGGTTAATGAGGACAAAACGAAGTATATGTTGTCATCAAAAAAGGACACAGAACATCGACGAATTGGACAAAACGTCACAATAGACAGACATAACTTCGAGGTAGTACAGGACTTCGTCGACCTAGGATCGGCTGTAGACACGGACAACAACATCAGTGCGGAAATCAAACGGAGAATAACTCTTGCCAACCGCTGCTTCTTTGGGTTAAGAAGGCAATTGAGAAACAAAACCCTCTCCAGAAAAACCAAGGTAACCTTGTATAAGAACCTTATCATCCCAGTCCTGCCTTACAAGCATGGACCTTATCGAAAGCGGAAGAGGAAACTCTTGGTCGTTTCGAAAGAAAAATTCTCCGAATGATCTTTGGTCCCGTATGCAAAGACAATATGTGAAGAAGAACAACGAGCTGTATAAGCTGTACCGCGACATGGGCATAGCCAGAAGAGTACGCATCGCGAGGCTACGCCATGTAGAGCGGATGGACCCAAACGCTCCGGCTCGTCGGGTGTTCGAAAGCACATTGCAGGGAAATCGCGGAAGGGGAAGACCTCGTATTAGGTGGCGCAATCAAGTGGATGTAGACCTCAACCGACTTGGAGTTCGAAACTGTAGAGAGCTCGCCCGAAATCGAAGTCGTTATAGAAAGATGTTGGTTGAGGCCCAGGTTCACCCTGAACTGTAGTGCCCGCTTAAGTAGGTAAGTAAGCTAATTTTGATTGGAGATCACTACAGAGCTTGACAAGTTCGGGTTTTACTGGGATCTGTTTAATATTGTACAAAAAAAAATCCAAGATTCCGAGTGCTCATTCAACTGTTTGAACCTTTCATTGACTGAAATTAATGTAGTATCCAAAAGACAGTTTAAAAATTCTACCTCAAATTTTTTTTCTGGAGAAGTTATAGGGTCATCGCGTGCAATTTCACCAGCTTGACGCTTAACACGTCAAATTCTTGTTGTAGCTCAAAACACAGGTTTTATTTCTAGTTCTTCGGCCAACTCCTTCGCAGTTAAAATAGCTCTTTTAAAGCCTGTATTTCTGTAGTCTTCCTAGAAATTGCAGCATTTTTCCAACATTTTTGTACATTTACCAAGATCCATGTCTCTTGACTGTAGAGATTCACTTATAATATTTATTTGAAAAAGTATGTCATACCAAAAACCAATGAAACCATGAAGCTGAAATCTTTTAGCTGTTCGGCTAGAGTAGCAGCCTCATGAGACACTTGAACATCAGTTTTCTGAGTTTCAAAAGCCAAAGTAATTAAAGCATCATGGATATTGGATAGCACTAATCTGATAACGGACTGCTTTAACACTGCTTATTCTTACTTCCCAACGTGTGTCACTGAGCTTTTTTATAGTATATAGTCCCAAGTGATCGGTTAGAATTTTCCATTGGTGAACAGAAGCTGAAAACAATTTGAACCACCTCTGAAGTACCCCAAACAAAGTGACTGATACTACGGATGACTTAGCGGCATCGCATGGTACTAGATTGTAGCTATGACAGCCAAACGGTTCAAAAACAGCTAAGGGGTTTATGTCGTGAATTCTCCTTTGAACCCCAATATTTTTTCCTTTCATATTCACCCCGTTGTCATAACCCTGACTCCTACAATCGTTCAATTCCAGTCCGTATTTATTTAAAATATTAAAATAACTTAGGTCAGTCTTTTACCAGTTGACTCATTGACAGGTATAAATTCCAAGAAATGCTCTTTTACTGATGTTTTACTTGCGATTATAGGTACTATAAGGCAAATCTTGCAATCGTGCAGAAAAAAATTTTTTTTCATTATCATCTGATAAATCAAAAAATCGTAATGTCAGCGAAAGTTGTTCTACATGACTAATGTCTGGAGTGAAGTCAGCTATAATAGAATAATATTTTGATTTCTTTGCGTTTGATATGATTTCTGACTTCACTTTTTCACCCATCAGCTCTATTAATTCATTTTTAATGTCTTTTCTCAGTAGTGGTCTGGAACATCACCCTTCATAGCTAATCGCAAGTGCTCCTGCATGACTAGATCAAATTTGGCTAGTAGCTGTACTAAGCCTAAGAACTTTCCGTTATTTGGCGTATATAGTTTGTCGGAAGTACCTCTGAACGCCATATTGTTTTCGGCTAAATAAAGTATGATATGCATCAATCTAGACAAAACATTATTCCATCTTGTAGTTTCCTTTCTAATCAAGTGTTGCTCCTGGCAGTCTGTTGTTTTTCCTATTTTTAATCGTAGTTCAGCATCAATCCATGAAAGGTGAAACTTCATATGCAAAGTGCTATTTTCATGAATTTTTAACATTTCAGACAAGTGTTTCCAGTTGTTATAGCCTTCAGATACTATGCTCGACGTTGAGCTACTATCAAAAAGTAGACAACAAAAACAATAAACTCGATCCTTAGAAACGGAGTAATTAACCAACGGCGCTGAATTGTTTCATTATTTGCAAGTTTTTTTGTGAAATGGGAATTAGAGAAATGTCGGCCTGTATCACTCTTCGGATTATCAATGTGAGTTTGCACTGGGTCACAAGTAAGTAAGTAAGATTTAAATCGAATATTAGGTTTTTTATGCAAAAATAATTGCGTTATTTTTAGGTTCTTTTGAAAACTCTTCTAACTGTTATGTATGGAGCTTGACATACCTAAAGTTGCAAGTAGCTAAAATGTCGTATTTTGGTGTTCACCTATAAAACATAAGCCAATCGACAGATAATATAAATACAAAGAGCAAATAATTTTTGACAAAATGTTGTAAATGATATTATACTTTCTGAGATATTTTGGAAGGGTTTGGATGTGCTGAATTCAAATTCAGTCGCAGAATTGCTCTATCACATTAGGTTCCTGAGATTATAGCCCGAATGAAGTCAAGAAATCAATGCTTAATTCTTTGGCAACCTGGCGTTGTAGCGCGATTCTCTGACTGGATTTGAATTCAACACAATGAAAACTTTAAAAAATGAGTTTTCTGATTCCAATTTCCTTTCGAGACTGCACCTAGGCCTCAAACTAATGCATTACCGTGAAATATCTCAAAAATTTGATGCAGTAGAGCCATTTTGAGATCAGATATGGATTCAGCGGATAGCAAATCATCGGAAAAGCAATGGTTTGTTTTTGGGTTAACATATTTTTCATGTTAAAACGGAGGCTGAAAGATAGCAAAAACTAGATTTTTTCGATCTTGAACGCTTAATATCTCAGAAACGCGAGCTGTTAGGCAGATTCTAAGCTCATATTCAGATTCAGTGAAGCAAAAAACTTTGAAAAAGTATATTTTGCTTTTGGAAAAAGAACCACTGTTGCCCAGTGTGATATATATGTACCTACCTATATTACATTTTTTAGAGTTAAAAGTACTTACCTTAAAAACAATATATTCTTTTACACTGTATTAATATTGAACTACTATTACTGACTGTCAACAATGTAAGTAAATGGAAGTTGTGTGGCAAGAGAAGTAAGCGGTTTCCCTCTTGTCCTATACCACTCTATGCATCAAACCAAAGCTTTTCAACTAGACGTACAGTAAGAACTGCGCTAATAAAAAAATACTAAAACTTCAAATGAAAATCAACTCACCTCACACATCCTACTAATATTATAAACGTGAAAGTTTGTATGTGTGGATGTATGTTTGTTACTCTTTCACGCAAAAACTACTGAATGGATTTTACTTAAACTTTCCAATAATATAGCTTACACATCAGAATAACACATAGGCTACAATTTATCCCTAAATTCCCACGGGAACGGGAACGTATACGGGAACTTAAAATTACAACACCGATTTCAAAAATTTTTCCACTGTTAGAATGCTTCATTATCCCCGAGTAACAAAAAAACTAATTCATTCTCATATTCCTACGGTTCCCAACATTCCTAGGGGAGCAGGAACGTATACGGGAACTTTGACACTACAGAACCGGTTTCAAAAATTCTTTCACCGTTAGAATGCTACACTATCCCCGAGTAACATAAAAACTAATTCATCTCCATATTCCTACGGTTCCCTATATTCCCACGGGAGCAGGAACGTATACGGGAGCTTTGACACTTCAGCACCGACTTCAAAAATTATTTCACCGTTAGAATGCTACACTATCCCCGAGTAACATAAAAACTAATTCATCCCCATATTCCTACGGTTCCCTATATTCCCACGGGAGCAGGAACGTATACGGGAACTTTGACACTACAGCACCGATTTCAAAAATTCTTTCACCGTTAGAATGCTACACTATCCCCGAGTAACATAAAAACTAATTCATCCCCATATTCCTACGGTTCCCTATATTTCCACGGGAGCAGGAACGTATATGGGAACTTTGACAATACAGCACCGATTTCAAAAATTCTTCCACCGTTAGAATGCTACACTATCCCTGTGTAACATTAACTTTAATTCATCCACATATTCCTACGGGATCTGGAGTCCTTACTAATATAATAAGTGTGAAAGGAGCTCGGTCTGTCCGTCGTTCTATGTTACCATCTCCCGCCCAAACTAATAAACCGATTAAAATGAAATTTTAAACAAAGATTGTTCAGAACCTGAGGAAAGACATAGATTATATATTTTTTCCCTATATTCCCACGGGAGTAGGAACGTATACGGGAACTTTTACACTACAACACCGATTTCAAAAATTCTTCCACCGTTGCAATGCTCCAAAATCCCGGTGTAACATTAACTTTAACTTATCCACATATTCCCACGAAAACGGTCACCATATTCCCACGGGAACGAGAGTCTTTAATAATATTGAAAATGCGAATGTAGATATGTCGGTATGTTTTCGTATGTCTCCCGTTCAAACTGCTAAACAGATTTTATTAAATTAGCTACAGAGATGGTCTAGAATATGCGGAAGGATAAAGGCTATATATCTATCCTTAGGCGGTCTCTTATCTTACACTGAAAAGGTTGGCTACGTTCCTTAATTGTAGTCACAGAAATAGATATTGATATACCGAAAATGGTTATATACAAATTAAAGCGGCAGTGATCCTGCAAAAAAATTAAAAAAAAAAAAAAAATATATCTATCCTTATATTCCCACGGGAACGGAAATGGGAATTCAAAAACTATGGTCTCAAAAGTATTTTTAACAGGGCTACAAGGTGTTGAAATAGGGGTTGAATGTTTTTTTGGAAATACCGCCATTTTTAAGTCTAGAAGTTTTATTTCCTAAAAAGTTAAAAATGCTGCTGAAAGTCACTATTCCACGCGGACGAAGTCGCGGGCACAGCTAGTACTTCCATAAATTGCTTACGCTATTCACAGAGAGAATAGGGTTCGAGCCTCAAGTCAAATTTCGAAGTGAAATTGTAAAAAAAGTGAAGTAAATCGAAAAACTGGGAAGTAGATTTAAAACGAAAAAAAAAACCAATAGAGACAGACAGCAAGTTATAATAGTTGGCGTTTATATTTCACCGAATACGTCTAAGTGTAACACGACAGTTTGTGAGGCCTCTTTGTCTTTGGCTGGGGCAGAACTCAGCGGGTCTAAGGTTTTTCCCAAGGAAGCTCAAAAACTTGGGCTGCGTCAATCCAACTTCTAAATAACGAGGCGAGACACGGCAAATACGAATTATAATAATTTTTAATAACTGAATAATTAATTAAATGACAAATCTTTACAAAAAGTGTTCAAATATCTTGTAGATCAGGATATGTAATCACCCAGCGCCTGGTACGGTAGGGGCGGTAAATGTTCTTGGTACGTCTTCTTGGTTCTTCGGAACGATAGAGGTTGGTTTGATCGTCCTGGGGCGGTACGGGTTTTTCTTTTTAGCTGGCTTCGTTACTGCAACCTAGTACTGAATACGCTCCTGTAAATAAATAAGTGTTGATATTAAGAACGTTGCCCAGAATCTGGCGCACCGCTTTTTGAAGTAACAAGGGGAGGAGTGACTATCGCAAAAGCCACGGATGGTGAATTGGCCTGGAGGGCCCTTTGAGAGCACCACCAAGGAAATTCAAACTACTCGGGAATCTACCGGCTGGGCCCCTTGAGAGCACTGTCCGAGTGATTCGGCGAGATTTATTTGGGGAACTTATCTCACGGGCCCCTTAAGAGCGTCGTCCGAGAAATTCGGCGAGATCTGGGAGTTTATCGACTTTGCCCCTTAAGAGCACCGTTCGAGAAATTCGGCGAGGAATAGATGGGAATTTAACAACTGGGTCCCTTGAGAGCACCGTTGAGAAATTCAGCAGGTTAGTTGGAAAATTTATCGGGGGGCCCCTTAAGAGCACCGTCCGAGTAATTCCGGGTTCGAACTTCGAAGCAGGAATGGAGAAGCAAAAGAATAATATTAAAGTGGTATTCCCACAATTAACATTGGTAATTTCTTCTCTCTATTTACACTCAAATGTCACTTCTACTAATAAGGTTTTGAGCTAAGAGTAAATGTTGAAGTGCACTGGACGAGTAAAATATTTCCATTACACTACCCATGTACACGCTCATCTCTCGTGGCTACCTATCTTACCGAAGAATAATAAATTCAACTGTTGATGGCAGTTTACCTGCCGCTGCTTGGTTGAATTTATTTTTGCATGAAGCCAAATTCAAGATGTGCACCAACCAACCGAGCAGTGTGTTTACGCCTACGGTTGGTCTTTGGTGTTTGCTGTGTTGTGGTGCATGCTTTTACTTGGCTGCGTAGATCATTTCTTAGTGCCCGTGGTCTTTCTCATAGCAAGACGACTATATGGTGCGATTCGTAGGGTAATATGTAGGCGGTTCGGCGGTGGCAGAGAAAAAAGTGTGACGCATCGTCACAGACCCCCCTTACATCGCAAGACGAGAACCCTCTCGTCTTAGGCCTCCTACGGAAAATGAAAAGTAAAAAAAATTTTGTATTATGGATAACAAAACAAAAGTCTATCTCAGGTAAAAAAAAACAAACAGGAAGAGAGAAAAAAAATTTTGCATTTTTTTTTTCTTAAATTTAACAGGTTGATTTGCTGCCTCGGACTCGTTCCGCTGCTCGCCTGGCCCTCATGCGGCGTTTAAAAGAGGCGCATGTTATCTGGGCAGCTGGTCCGGTGGATGGGCGAGGGTTGGTTTCGGGTGGAGCTCTGAAGTCTGGAGGTCGAGCGAATGAAGCGTATCGGTCGTGCAATCGTTGCTGGACTTGGATACGGGGTAACTTGAGCTTATGTAATGTCCACTCGGGGTTGCGTGGGACTATAACCGGTGCTGTTGCTGCTCTTGGAGGAGGACGGAGTGGGGACTTCCTGATACTGGAGAGTCGCTCGGCCTTCCTCTCCACGGCCCAAAGGTTGGTCATGATGTTGACTGTGGAGGGTGGTGGACGAATTGGAGAAGCTTCAGCTTTTGTAGTCATTTTCGCGGTTGCTCGCCGCGATGTTGCGGAGCGCTTTTGTGCTGCCGATGTGTCGGTACCGTCTGGGAGTTGCAGCCTCAAAGGTGCGGTATGCAGCTCTTGGCACGGGTCTGGTATCGGTGGTGGCATGTTAAAACTGACTGGTGATGCGATCTGTTTCTTTCGAGTATACTCGCCGGCTGTGCTGCAGGGTCTGTATTCTCGAACGGTCGGTACTAGATGGGAGCTCGGGATAGCGAAGAACTATTTCTTTTTGAATCCCGTCTTGTTGTCCCTGGTGAGCTTCCTGCGACGGTGGTCGGCGGTTGAATGACTTGGCTGGTATTAGTTTGATCAAGACAAATTTCGTCACTGGGGAAATAGTTTTCGAGGTCTCTCACATGAGCTCGAATATTTATGGGGGTACCATTCAGTTCTTTGAACTCCGGTAACTTTTCATGTCGGAATCCTTTCAGGCGTGTGAGTTTCTTCGGATTCTGTACTTCGGTAAACGCACCTAGAGTGTCTGCGGACAAGGAGACCTTTCCTTTTCCCCTGGATATTTCTTGTCCTCACAATGTTAGCTGGCAATCGGCTTGGCCTAGGATATCCATTCGTTAAATGGCATCTTCCGCTAAAGTCGGCATATACATAGGTTCTCCCGTAACCACTTGCCCATTGACATTCAAACTGATGATGTAATGTTCGGATGCTTGCGTTGAGTGTCCATCGGCTAGCCCGATGGTGTGAGCCTGGTATCGAGACGGGATATTCAACCTTAGGTACTCTTCCCTTAACTTCTTGCCGATAAATGACCGTGTTGAGCCTTTATCGAATAGCGCTTAGTATGGACGGTTGACGGTGCGCATTTCTATGAACAGCCGTGGGTCATCTTTGACTGAAGTTCGCACCACGGCGACTGGATTGCGGCGGCAGGAGCAGTCTTTCGTAAATCGGCCGTCCGTTCCGCAATACGAGCAGAACAGCCTGAACGGTCGGCGGCAATCCTTTTTCGTGTGACCCCTCTGTTTGCATTGCCAGCAATGGGTGGTCCGGTCGTATTCGGAACTCGGAGATGATGACTGGTCATGCGGTACTATGGCGTTAGTCTCAGGAATGCGGTCAGGCGGCGGTACTCGTATGCGGGGAACGGCGGTAGGGTTATAGTTCTGCAGGGCTGCGGCATGGATGCTAGGTCGGTCTTCTTTCCGGATGAATTCATACTCGTCCGTTAATTCCATCAGATCCTCCAAGCTACGAAAATCTCTTCGTTTGATGTAAAGGCGGTACTCGGGTCTGAGGTTGTCGAAGATTCTATCCAGGTGGTCTGCTGCTGTCATCCGCGGGTGCTGGTGGACCAAGTATAAAAATTATCGGATGTAATCCTTAGCCTTCTCACGTGGGCCTTGACGTTTCCGCAGAATCTCGTCTTCTAGCTTGAAGTAAAAGCGTGCCGGTAAGAAGTAACTGATGAAAGCGTGACGGAACGTGGGCCAGGTGTGGAAGTCGTCTCGGTTGATCCTTAGCCATTCGAGAGCGGATCCTCGGAATATCTCTGGGAGTGTTCGTACCATTTGATCGAGCGGGATTTCATAGCATTGCGCGAGTTCTTCAATCCTCTCCAGAAACTCCAAAGGCTGGCCGGAAGAATCAAATCGAAGACCCCATTTACGCACGACGTTCATCAGCTCTGCTTCTTAGCTCAACGGGAAACGGTGTTGGACATGGGGGCCGGACGGATGTCTATAGGATGCCCCATTGTCGGTATGTTGGCTAGTCGGAGGGGCTGAGGTAGCGCGTTCGAACTGCTGCTGGCGGAATGCTAGTTGTGACGTGGACGGAGGAGATATCATGTTGGCCGGTTGTAGTAAAGGCACTTGTAGGCTGGTCTGGTACACGGACTGCTTAACCTTTCGTGCATCGATAGAAGAGGTGTCTTCTTCTTCGGCGTCTTTCCTGGCTTCAATCTTTTCCTCCCACTCCTAGCATAAATTTTGGGTGGACTTATGCGCTCGTAGTTCCTTAAGATGATGGCTCAATCTCTGGCGTTAATTGCGGACGGTGCCGGTGGTGTTTAATCCTCGCAGGCCAAGAGCCTCGACGAGCTCTGGTTTCTTCAAGAAGTAAATGAATCTCAGGTTCTCGTACGGTTTGAAATCAGATAATTCGAGATCGTTTTCATTATTTGCCATGTTGGATGGTGTTCGGTTGGCTGCGGTCGGATGCGGTCGGTGGACAATGCGTCAGCTCCAGGTAACGGGCGGTCGGTGGTTGAACTTTCAGCAATGTCCCTGCTCGGGCGCCAATTTGTGTGGCTTCTTTGTCTTTGGCTGGGGCAGAACTCAGCGGGTCCAAGGTTTTTCAAAAAGCTTCCAAGGAAGCTCAAAAACTTGGGCTGCGTCAATCCAACTTCTAAATAACGAGGCGAGACACGGCAAATATGAATTATATGTTAGTTTTAGTTTTAGTTGAAAAAACTTTATTTGAAAACTGCTTTAAAAATATACAATATGATAAACTTAAGTTTAATATGGTTTGGCCAATGGCCGTCTACCAGATTGACAATTTATTTAAGCTTAATATGCATTTTATATTTTTATATTTAATTCATTTGTTTTTTTCTTTAAAAGTTTCCTTCGAAGATGCGTTTCCTATAGTTTAGTGCACTAATTGTGTAATTATACAAAGTTATCCAGCCTAGCTTTCCATTTAGGACATCCAAAGTGTCATTCAAATACATCGAGGCTACATGAAAGTACCTCAGTCGAACAAAATGGGACATCTGGCAACAAAGTTATATACATCTTCTTTCTCCTTGAAGTTACAGAGCTCTCATAGAATCGGGAGGTCAGGTCGATGCGGAATATAGTTCAAATTTAAAAGTTCACCTCTAATTTTAAATAATACACTTATCATATTTATGCGGTAGCGATTGAGAAGATATGTGCTTTCATTAAGATCCAAATTTAGTCTGCTGTACATCATTCTATAATGCGATGATTTAGCTTCTTGTTTAAAGTTTGAATATGTTGAGGGGCTAATTTTCTCTAATATTAAGTTAAACTTAAGTCTCAAATCAGTTGGGCTTACTTCGGGTAACAGATTTAAGTTTTCACCTACGCAAATAGCCAGCTCTTCCCACTTTCTGATCAGATTTCCTCTTGATGCTAACAGTTTTCTAAGCACTAGATTCTGCAGCCTTCTTTCGTGCATCTCCATCACCTTGATTACGTAATCGAAGTGCATCTTGAGGGTCTTTAGGAACAACGGCGGGCGGTTCAGTAGTTTCCAGATGTAGCATATAGTTGGGGGTGCAACTCGGTAATCTAAAAATGCTTTTTAAGAAATACCTTAGGAACCTTTCAACTTCTTCAACTTGGGAGTAACCCCAAACTTGTGCCGCGTACAACATAATGGAGGCTGAGGTTGCGTGAAAAATTTTAAGTTTTGCACTATGTTCGATATAATTATTATCTATACAGCGGTTCCACACTGCGGACACAGCTCTTTTCGCTTCAGCTAGCTTTATCTCAAAGTGTTTCTTCATGTTGAGATTTGCAGAGACATTCACACTCATATAGGTATTTGTACTCACGAACTATAGCAACATGTTCACCCTTGTATGTCCACTTTTCGTTATTTGCATATCTTCCGCCTCCATCCCTGAATATCATGATTTTCGATTTTTGTAAATTGACGGTTAGATTTCAGTTTTCACAATAGTTCTCCAGCTTATTTATCATTCGTTGCATGCCTTCCACAGAATCAGAAAGAAATACGATATCATCCGCAAATATAAGACCCGGGATACGAATATTTCCAAAATGAATTCCCCCTCCAATCTCATCCGTGATATCGTTTATAAATAGTATGAAGAGTAACGTGCTCAGTACACAGCCTTCTTTAACTCCCATTTGAGTTGAAAACTCTTCAGAAATGTGCTCTCCATTCCATACGTAGGCCACGTTATTTTCGTACATCGCTTTGAGTAAGCCAATAATTTTTCCCGATATACCCAACTTATACAGCTTATAAAAAAGCGCTTCGCGGGCAATCGAGTCGAATGCAGCGCGAAAATCGACGAAAAAGGCGTAAAGTTTCCGTTTCCTTCTGCTGAAGCTCTCCGCAATTTTTAACAGACTGAATACTTGGTCTAAGGTCGAATAATTTCTCCTGAATCCCGCTTGAAATTCATTAAGAATTTTTTTTATCTTCAGTCCACCGTGCAAGTCTATTAAAAATCAACGTACTAAAAAGTTTGACCGAGGAATTTAAAAACGAGATTCCCCTATAATTTTCAGGTGCGTCATAGGATCCTTTTTTGTGAAGTAAGTGAATATTATTTCTTTTTTGGAGCTTTCTGGAACATCTGCGCTTGCAAAAATTCTATTAAACTCTTCAGTCAATGCATTCAGAAATTCCGGCGTGCAGGTCATATAAAACCCAACCGGAATGCGGTCATCGCCCGGAGCTTTTCCACTTTTAGATTTCTCTATAACATTTTTTATTTCCGATATCGAAAACGGTACATCGAGTAAGTCATCCTCAAAATACGTTGGTGCATACTGGTGGAGCGATGAAAACTGTGGTGCATTAAGCAAGTTCATAAAATAGTCTCGCAGTTCTGGAGCTCTCAATGTTGCAGCAATGTAATTTGTCCTCCCGTTGATTGACTTCACAGCTTTCCAAAAATCTGCAGAGGATTTTGACGAGTTCAAAACGAGGATATTTTGTTGGTGCATTTTCTTTTTTTTCTCGTAACAGAGCTGCTTAAAGTCTTTGTTTGCTGTCGCGTACATGGTTTTGAAAAAAGGTGTGTTGTATGCCCTCAACAACTTTAAAAATGCGAACGACTTTTTCCTAGCTTTTTGACACTCAACATCAAACCAACACTGCTTGAAGTTATCGAATTTAGAAGTCCTTTTAGCGTTTGTTGATACAGCTTCAATAATTACTTCGGTTAGCTCTTTCATCTGAAGCACATTGTGTTGACTGCGTAGAGCGAGTTTATTGTTCAGATTGATCTGAAAACTAGAGCGAAGATTATCACTCCACTTCATCCTGGGTATTAGTCCCAATTGTTTTGCATGGATTGACTCGTATCCCGCGGTTGTACACCTTATTTCCAAGGGCATGTGATCGGAGAAAATCTGTGCTGATATTCTGAACTGGCTGAGTAACTCATTCCACTTTCCTGATACAAAACAATAATCGATAACAGAGCCAGATGCTCCACGCAAAAACGTGAGCTCACCATTCGGATCGCCATCACAGCTGCCGTTAAGCATCCTTGCGTCCAAAGTATCAGCCATTTCTAATATTTTAGAACCCTTTCCGTCGCATGTTTCATCTTTTGACTTCCGAGTTGGATTAATGATAGATGATGCAGTTCCACTTGCAAAATTATTTTGGGATAGTCCAACCTTGGCATTAAAATCTCCAATAAGAAGAACATCCACTGAAGCTAGTTTCTGTAGTGTTTCGCAGAGACGATTATAATCTCTCAGACAGTGAGAATAGTTCAAATAAACGGGTATAATATATAACGCTGAACCACATAATTTTAGTTCTATTACCTCCTGTGCTTCTTCAACCCTTTTAAAGCTCGTTGTAACTCCTTCAAGACATTTGCGGTAACCCCACAGTTCACCACCACTACCTCTTCCAAACGTATTTGTCTTCACTGCTGGGATCCATTTTAATTCATAATTCAAAAATAATTCATTAAATTTAGAGATTTCATCTTCTAATACATGTGTTTCAAAGAGCACGAATATATCAAAACTTTTAACATAGTTAAAAAAATTTTATTTTTAAGTCCTGAGACATTAAACCCTAAGATACTTAAATTAACATAACTAATTTGATTCTGGTAGACGGGTACTCCTCATTCCATTCCATCGTGTGAACGGCTGCTTGTTCGACTCATTCGCGTGCTTGTGTTTGCACCTAAACTATTATTGTTGCTAGGTTAGGTTACGTTACAATGGCTGTCAAGAATACACCTAACACACTTAGACCAATACTAGGTTCATTGTGATACCATAGAAATTATGCGAGGGAGTACCTCACTTAACAAAACCATTTGGAGCTTTTAATAAAGCAAGGAGATGCAGGGGATCTGTGTTCGCCAGATCGCTTAGATCATCGAGAAAATATTTCCCCAGATGCCGTTTTCTTTTAAAAGAGAGTGCAGGACATGAGCAGAGGAGGTGAGGGATTGTCTCCCCCTCCTCCTCATCTAAGCAACTTCTGCAGAAGTCATTAGAGGGAATGCCAAGTCTTATGGCGGTGCCGTGACATTGTGCCAAGCGACATTATGCCAAATGTAGAAATTTGGCACAATGACGCTTTTGAAGAGTGACATTGGGCCAAACTTTAGGGTTTGGCATAATGACGCTTTGTAGAAGTGCCATAGGGCCAAATTAGCTAGTGACATTGGGCCAAGTGTAGAAATTTGCATCATCATTGTCATCTGTGCTCACAGTCCTTTGCGAGCAATGACATCTAAGAAACTCATTCACGCGAATTTTTAATTTTCAGAACACAAACCCATACTCCACTTGCCAAATTTTTTTTCCGCTTCGCTTTTAGCTTCCTTTTCTGTACTTAAGGCCAGCGGCTGCAGATTTTTTTTTAAGTTCATCACTATAGTATCTTAAAATTTATCTAAGTAAGAACACATCTTTTACACACACTGGCGAATTTCTTACTATTACTTTATCTTATGCTCAAAAACAAAACATTTGAATACATCAGATCTTCACACTATGAATGATAAGCGTGGGAGTTTCTTAAATGTCATTAAGCCAATAATCCCTTTAGTCATGCCGCAAAGGACTGTGAACACTGATGATGCAAATTTCTACATTTGGCCCAATGTTACTAGCTAATTTGGCCCTATGGCACTTCTACAAAGCGTCATTATGCCAAACCCTAAAGTTTGGCCCAATGTCACTCTGCAAAAGCGTCATTGTGCCAAATTTCTACATTTGGCATAATATCGCTTGGCACAATGTCACGGCACCGCCATAAGACTTGGCGTTCCCTCTAATGACTTCTGCAGAATTTGCTTAGATGAGGAGGAGGAGGAGACAATCCCACACCTCCTCTGCTCACGTCCTGCACTCTTTTTCAAAAGAAAACAGCATCTAGGAAAATATTTTCTTGATGATCCAAGCGATCTGGCGAACACAGATCCCCTGCATCTCCTTCGCTTTATTAAAAGCTCCAAATGGTTATGTTAAGTGAGGTAACTCCTCGCATTATATCTATGGTATCACAATGGACCTAATATTGGTCCAAGTGTGTCAGTTTGTTTTCCTGACAGCCATTTAAACCTAACCTAACCTAACCTAACCTAGCGACTTAGCTTACATAGACCCTAAAAGCCTTTCAAAATACATTAAAAGTTCCGCGTGGTTCGACTAGCGGGTAATAAACCAGCTAGTCCCGTAATGTAAAATTAATGGGTGATCAACTCGTTAATCTTACATCGGGTTTCTGAGATCAGTAGGTGATTATCTTGCTGATCTCTGTGGTATCACAATGGGCCCTTGCACCCCAAGTGTGTCAGGCAATATACGTAGACATTACTCATTGGCTGACAGGCATTTCCATCTTACCTAACCTCTGTCACAGAGTCAGAAACAGTCGTAGATGTGGATTCCTACGAGACTAATAATAATATAATATCTTAAAATTGATCTAAGTAAGAACACATCTTTTACACACACAGGCGAATTTCTTACTATTACTTTATCTTATGCTCAAAAACTATACATTCGATTGTTTGAAATGATTATTTAGTTTCTTAATCTAGTCCTTAGTTTATGATAAGTCAGTTATTTACTATTTTATTAACAAGAGATCTGTATTTTCATAGACTTATCCATTTGTATAGTTCTTATGACTCACAAATCTGAGCAAGTGCATCTTCATTTGTTTCGTTATATTGAAAAATCGTAAAAAAGCGTCAGTGTCATCATTTAGTTGAATTAAATTTAACGAATAAATATAATCAATAAATGTGAGCTCAAAATCAGTTTTCATTTTAAAAGGAATTAACATCTTATCAGATTCAGACCAAATCCATCTTACATTAGATAAATTAAAATCACCTATAACACAAATATTATCAGAATCCAAGCAAAGATTATTTACATGTTCAATGTTACTAATATGTTTTTCATATATATCAAGACAGCTGCCTGAAGGCACATAACTTACTAGAAAAAATATATTTGATTTAGGAAGAGTATTTACTGTAACAGATATGCAAATTTGTTCTATGTCTTCAATAGGAAGATTAATTTCGTTACAAGATAAATGATTCCGGACAGCTACAATAATTCCACCTCCACGTTCCTTAGAAGATTTGCAGCGGTCGAGACGATAAACGCTGTACAATCTGCAGTCAAAGATTTCGGTTGATGTAATTCCATTATAAGGCCATGATTCAACAATCACAATAATGTCATAAAAACAATGACAGGAGTTATTAAAAAGATCAACGACTTTTGTTCGGATACCACTGGCATTATGATAGTAAGTTTTTAACGCTGGAATATCTTGCCAAGATGCGTGATCAAACGAAATTAGGTCATTGGATTCGCAGATAATTTTCCTGTTAAGTTTTTTGGCTTGAACATAAATGGGCGAATCTTAACACCTGTTGGCCAAAAAGTGTCAATAAAGATCAAGTTTGCAATTTCAACCGGTACACCGATCTTAAAATTTACAAAATTAAGTTTGCGGTCATTATCCTCAAGTCGAATCAGTTTATGGCATAAAATTTGAGATGACTTTACTCCAAGATTTGTAGCAATGAACTTAAGAATTTCATCAGCAGTTGTAGAGCTTTTAAAACTACCAATTCAGTTTATAAGCTACTTTCAGATCACTCTGGCAAGTATTTGATCCAAGAATTACTTTTTTATTTTGGTTTCTATCGGAAACAATAACATTTTCCGAACGCGTAACATCAGCCAGCGTGGTAGCTTCAGCAGCATTCACAACATTACAAACATCAATAAAATTATGAGTGTAAGCAACATCCAACGTAGCAGCATTAACTGCAACAACAGCAACATCATCATCAGCAACATCAATGGCACCAGTAGCATCTTTTTCTCCAACAGCATCAATAGCAATAGCAACATTATCGTCCATTACAACATCGGAGATCTTCAAGAGAGAAGAATCTACGCATAGATTAGAATTTTCGGCGAGTGTTTTGTTTTTAAGCATAAGATAAAGTAATAGTAAGAAATTCGCCTGTGTGTGTAAAAGACGTGTTCTTACTTAGTTCCATTTTAAGATATTAGTGATGAACTTAAAAAAAAATCTGCAGCCGCCGCCTTAGCTACAGAAAAGGAAACTAAATGCGAAGCGGAAAAAAATCGCGCGAATTTTTAATTTTCAGAAAACAAACCCATACTCCTCTTGCCAAATTTTTTTCCGCTTCGCTTTTATCTTCCTTTTCTGTAGTTAAGGTGGCGGCTGCAGATTTTTTTTTAAGTTCATCACTAATATCCTAAAATTGAACTAAGTAAGAACACGTCTTTTACGCACACAGGCGAATTTCTTACTTTTACTTTATCTTATGCTCAAAACCTATACATTCGATTGTTTCAAATGATTTTTTAGTTTCTTAATCAAGTCTTTAGTTTATGATTAATCAGTTATTTACTTTTTTATTAACAAGAGAGCTGAATTTTCATAGACTTATCCATTTGTATAGTTCTTATAACTCACAAATCTGAGCAAGTGTATCTTCATTTGTTTCGTTATATTGAAAAACTGTAAAAAAGCGTCAGGGTACCAAATCGGCCTAATGACGCTTTACAAAAGCGACACTGTAACAAACGCTAATGTTCGGCCCAATGTCGCTTTACCAAAGCGTCATTGTGTCAAATTTCTGCATTTGGCATAATGTCGCTTGGCACAATGTCACGGCACCTGTTCCACCTATGATTTGTTCTATCCATTGCCTCTTGCTTTATCATAAGTTTACATGTAGCGATTGGTATACCAATATTCAACCTGCTGGTTGAGATCGGTAGAACGGTTCCTTCTCTGGCGAGTTCATCGGCTTTGCAGTTACCCACGATATCTCTGTGCCCCGGCACCCAAATAAGGTGAATATTGAACTGTTCAGCCATCTCCCTAAGAGATAGGCGACACTTAAGGGCGGTTACTGAGTTCGTAGAAACAGCGCCGAGTGATTTGAGGGCTGCTTGACTATCTGAGAAAATCCGGATATTCGTTGAGGATATCACGTTTTCTTTTAGCCATGATACGACCTCTTTGATCGCCAGAATTTCCGCTTGGAACACGCTACAATGGTTTGGAAGGCGGACCGAGAGACTTACGTTAAGTCGGTTTGAGTACACCCCACAGCCTACCCCTTCTTCGGTTTTTGAATCATTTCTCAGAAATTCTTCGTCTTCCCAGGTCGTTCTCGGTGGGATTGAGACTTGGAATTTATTATCAAAAACCAATTGGGGGATGGTGTAGTCGGAGTGGCAAGGGATTGATCCGAATAAATTCAGGATTGTAGCGTGACCGATGTTATTTACGGTCCATTGGGAGATAGCTCTCATACGAATGGCTGCACTGGCGGCCATTTGTTTGCTGAAGATGGTGTAAGGTTAAGGAGTGTATTTAGGTATTTAGGGCAGCTGAGGGTGTTGATATCATTGCTCCGCTATACACAGACAGGCTGTTCGTTGGACCTTGCTTAGATTATCGCAGTAGGTCCTTTTATCAAGAGCGGTCCACCATACCACTACTCCGTATGTGAGTATTGGTCTGATGACCGCGGTGTAGAGCCAGTGGGTGATTTGGGGGGAGAAACCCCATTTATTACCAATGGCTTTTTTACAGGAAAATAAAGCTACGGTGGATTTCCTGATTCTTTCCTGTATATTGGCTTTCCAATTTAGCTTTTTGTCTAGGATTATACCTAGATATTTGGCTTCGTTTGAAAGTACAAGTGAGATTTCATTTATTGATGGAGTTATTAGTTGAGGAATTTTATATTTTCTGGTGAAGAGAACGAGTTCAGTTTTCTGAGGGTTGACCCTTAGATCACATTTTCCGGCCCATTTTACAAGTTTATTTAGAGCGGTCTGCATCAGATCAGTAAGGATGTGAGCATGTTTGCCAGATACCGCAATGGAGACGTCATCTGCATATGCAATCACTTTGAATCCCTCAGCTTCTAAGTCAACTAGAAGTTCATTGACGACTATATTCCATAGAAGAGGGGATAGGACTCCGCCTTGCGGTGTTCCTCTACTGACAGATCTCTTTGTAGAGAAGTTTCGTAGTGTAGAGTTGATTCTTCTGCTTTTTAGCATTAGATTTATCAACTCCACTATGGAATCATCTACTTTGAGCTTCGTCAGTGCCTTTGTAATTGCAGAGTTGCTGACGTTGTTGAAGGCACCCTCTATGTCGAGGAAAGCGGCCAGAGTGAATTCTTTGTGATGGAGGGAATATTCTATAGTACGTACCAGGGTGTGTAGGGCCGTTTCTACAGATTTTCCCTTGCAGTAGGCGTGTTGTGCTGAAGATAAGAATTTTGGATCTATAGCTGTACGCAGGTGGATATCAATCAGTCGTTCTAAAGTTTTAAGAAGGAAAGATGATAGACTTATTGGTCGGAGATCTTTTGGGTTCGGGGATTTGTATGGGTCAAAGCTGTTAATGGCCCAAACTAATTTTTCCCTTGTAATCAGATCGGAGTTGTTTGTTATTATGCTACCTGGTTCTGTGGAATCATAGTTGCATAAGTTCTTAGAGCTTCCTGGAAAGTGAGTGTCCAGAAGCAAATTGAGCGTTTCTTCGCAGGATTCTGTCCAGCCGTCTGCTGTTTTCAAACTGCTAGGCATGTTCGGACTCTTTGAGAGGATTTTTCTTAATCTAGAAGCTTCTGAAGTATCTTCTATTTCACCACAGAAGTTTCTCCATGAAGTTCTTTTAGTTTTCCTCAGTTGATATTTATATGTTTTGAGGGATTTCTTGTAGGAGTCGCAGTCTATTGAGATTTTTGATTGTTTAGCTCGGTTGAAAAGTTTTCTGCATTCCTTTCTGAGCGGTTCTAGCCCCGAGCACCACCACAGTGGATTCCGTTTTCCTCTTATTTTTATAAGAGGACAGGATTTGTGAAGTGAGTGGTTAAGGGCAGTGGTAAGATCATTGACTTTTTTGTCTAGATCCTGTTTGTTTGTAGGGTTTTGTAAAAGTTCAGGTTTAATAAACTTTTCCAGTGTTACCCGATATTTTTGCCAGTCAGTTTTCGCAAAGTTTCGGAAGACTGGTTGCTTGAGAGGTTCCTCATTAAGATCAAATTGAATGTATCTATGATCAGAAAAGGAGTATTCAGTAGATACTTTCCAATTAGTAATCCTATGATGAACCGAATCGGAGACAAGAGTGATATCTAAGACTTCTTGTCTGTTTCTGGTAATGAATGTTGGTTCATTGCCAGTATTACTTACTATGAGGTTAGTACTTAAAATAAAATTAAAAAGTGACTCACCCCTATCATTTATGTCAGTACTTCCCCATACTGTGTGATGCGCATTGGCATCGCATCCAATGATGAGGCAGATCTTCTGCCGTTCTGCTTCAGCGACAATCCTTTTTAATAAGTCGCCTGGGGGAGGGCCAGGATGGTCGTGGCCGAGGTAAGCAGATACCAGCCAGTAGTTGTTGTCACTGGTCTGGTATCTTATTGTGGTTAACATCACGGTACGTATACGGGAACTTAAAAGCTACAGCACCGATTTCAAAAATTCTTCCACCGTTAGAATGCTACGCTATCCCCGAGTAACATAAACATTAATTCATCCCCATATTCCTAACGGAACGGGAGTCCTTACTTACATAATAAGTGCGAAAGAAGCTCTGTCTGTTCGCCTTTCTATGTTACCATCTCTCGCCCAAGCTACAGGACCGATTTAATTGAAATTTTATACAGAGATAATCTGGAACCTGAAGAAGGACATAGGTTACATTTCATTTGAATATTCCCACGGCAACCGTTCTTCACTAATATTATAAATGCAAAAGTAGCTCTGTCTGTTCGCCTTTCTATGTTACCATCTACCGCTCAAACTAATGAACAGATCTAAATGAAATTTTGTACAAAGGTAGTCTACAACCTGAGAAAGGACATAGGCTATATATTTTATCCCTATATTCCCACGGGAATGAGAACGTATATGGGAACTTTGAAGCTACAGCACCGATTTCAAAAATTCTTCCACCGTTAGAATGCTACACTATCCCTGAGTAACATCAACTGTAAGTCATTCCCATATTCCTACGGGAACGGTCACCATATTCCCACGGGAATGGGAGTCTTTACTAATATTATAAGTCTGAAATGAAATCTGTCGGTCTAATTTTATTTGTTATCAAAAACCGCCCAAACTATTAAATTTACTTATATGAATTTTGGTACAGAGTCATAGTCTTGAGCCTGAAGATGGACATATGCTATAAGTATATGTTATCCCTGTATTCCCACAAGAATGCAAACGTAAACGGGAACCTACAGAACTGATTTCAAGAATTATTTCCCCGTTAGAATGCTACACTATCTCAAAGTAACATTAACTTCGATTTATCCCCATATTCCCATGGGAACGGAAGTACTTACTAATATTATAGATCCGAAATCAACTCCGTCTGTCTGTTTTACTATGTTACCATCAACCGCCCATACTATTGAACCTATTTGTATGAATTTTGGGGCAGAGATAGTCTTGACATAGGCTGTATTTGTTTTCCCAACATTCCTACGGGAACGGCAACGTAAACGGGAACCTTGAAGATACTGGACCGATTTCAAAAGTTCTTTCACCGTGAGGTGATTTCTGTCAAATTGTCGATTACACAGTTGACCTGAGAAGAAATTTCTATCTTGATCTTCAAATAAATATTGGCAATAGGCAATGACTGTGTGAAAAGTCGATTTCGGCGCCGACTAATGAGATAGTTAACCATATTAACTTATAAATTATGTTTTGACGTATTGGGGATATTGTCGAATGTCTATCAATAGACAATATTATGGACACTGAGCAATTCACATCATACCCTATAGAATTTCTCTATTCATCCTTCCAATTTCTTCAATTATCAGCAGTGGCTGCAAGTTGGTGTTCCAGTGCCAATAATGAGTATTCTAGAATTACACACAGCTACAAATTACACATCGGGGATGTGGCATTATAAAAGTTTTAATAATGACTGGAACAGCGTAATTAGAAAACTATTGACTCCCGCCCCGTATTTCTTTGATTCCCATTTTTACTTGCGATTATAGGTACTATAAGGCAAGTCTTGCAATCGTGCAGAAAAAAAAATTCGAGATAACAATTAAATATGACATTACGATGATAGAGAATACGAAAAAAGTGGGTCCTGCAATTCTGTCTGTCTGTCTGTCTGTGTGTCTGTCTGTCTGTGTGTCTGTCTGTCTGTATATGGATCTACAGCCTGAACTAATAGACCGATTTTCTTCAAAATTTGCAGTTAGGGTCTGTGGAGCAGTCTACAGATGGGTTTTTGGAATTGAGTCTCTAGGTCTTGAAATAACGGTACCTGCCATACAACCGATATGATAATACTTATTTTTCTCAAAAACGGCTGCAACGATTTCAATAAAATTTTGTGTGAGTTATTAATTTTGGATTGTCTTTCTTATGATGTAGAAAAATTTTTTGGAAAAAGGCTAAAAACGGTACCTCCCATAGTACCGTTTTTTTCAAAACCGACTTTCTCGTTAATGGCTTACACGATCTTGACGAAATTTTGGATTTAAGAAGTCGTAAATTGTTGAAGAAAGACTGCATATCAATATTTAAAAAAACTTAGTTTTGGAAATTTTTATAAATTTTTTTAAAAAATTTTAATTTTTGAAAATAACTTCGAAACTATAATTTTGATTTTTTTCAAATTTTTTGTCAAAATAACCCTTATTAAGATCTAAAACTTTGTATACTCGACTTTTAAAAAACAGTTTTTAAAAAAAAGTAAAAAATAAAAAACAGCTTTTTGGAAAAACTGCTCCAACGATTTTGATTAAATTTTCATCATTCATATGTATTAGCGATTGCAAAAGAATGGCGTTTTTAGATTTTTGCTTGAAACCTTTGGAATATTTAATTTAATTTTTTCATTATTTTGCGTGATTTAATTCAATTTCTATAATAAAAGTGTAGTTGGCAACCCTGCACCACAAAATATATTATGAAGAGCTAATTAATTATTAAGAAGCCATTTTTTTGATTTGTCATTTTAGTTTAATAGAGTGTATCAAACTCGCAAAACCTTTTTATTTGACAAAAGAAGGAAAAAGTAAGAACGTCGTGTGCAAAAATGTACAGAAATAAAATAATATAAAAATAGTTTACTAAAACGCATGAATGTGTCTTATTTGCAAAATAAGTAGCCTAAAAAATTTAAAATGCTGCCGAAAGTCACTATTCCACACGGACAAAGTCGCGGGCACAGCTAGTAGACTATATTTCATCCCCATACGAAAATGGGGACTGGAAAAATCAGGGAACTTGAAAAATACTGGACCGATTCCAAAAATTCTGTCATCGTTACAGTGCTCAAATGCCCCTGAGTAACATAGACTATATTTCATCTCCACTCTGCAACCAGAATGGAAACTTGGGCCTGAGCTTCGCCGGGCGGGTCAGCTATTATATTATAAAACAGTGGATAAAATTTTGACATTATTTTTCTATTTTTATAATAAGCAATAAGAAAAAACATTTCAATAGAAAGATTTTCCTGTACCTACATTAAAATATTTACTGAAAATTCAATTCTGTTTTCACTTCTGTCGGCACTCCCCGAGTGCTTCTTTTTTTTATTTTTCTTATTGCAAAACTTGCAAGATTGTAGTACCTACAATCGCAAGTAAAAAAATGGGCACGACTGGGTCGCACGAACTTGCGATTGTGTTCTAAATACGATATCAAAATCTAAAGGCTGAGTTAAAGGTTTTGGTATTAGCTCTTCATAATATATTTTGTGGTACAGGGTTGCCAACTACACATTAATTATGGAAATTGAATTAAATCACGCAAAATAATGAAAAAATTAAATTAAATATTCCAAAGGTTTCAAGCAAAAATCTAAAAACGCCATTCTTTTGCAATCGCTAATACACATGAATGATGAAAATTTAATCAAAATCGTTGGAGCAGTTTTTCCAAAAAACGGTTTTTTATTTTTCACTTTTTTTTAAAAACTGTTTTTCAAAAGTCGAGTATGCAAAGTTTTATATCTCAACAGGAGTTATTTTGACAAAAAATTTGAAAAAAGTCAAAGTTATAGTTTCGAAGTTACTTTCAAAAATCAAAATTTTTTTAAAAGATTTATAAAAATTTCCAAAACTAAGTTTTTTTAAATATTGATATGCAGTCTTTCTGTAACAGCTTCCGACTTCTTAAATCCAAAATTTCGTCAAGATCGTGTCAGCCATTAACGAGAAAGTCGGTTTTAAAAAAAACGGTACTATGGGAGGTACCGTTTTTAGGCCTTTTCCAAAATTTTTTTTTACATCATAAGAAAAACAATCCTAAATTAATCCAACACACAAAATTTTATTGAAATCGTTGGAGCCGTTTTCGAGAAAAATAGGTATTATCATATCGGTTGTATGGCAGGTACCGTTATTTCAAGACCTAGAGACTCAATTCCAAAAATCCCTCTGTAGGCTACCCCACATACCCTAACTGCAAAATTTTAAGAAAATCGGTCCAGCGGTTCAGGCTGTAGAATCATATACATCCAGACAGACAGACACACAGACAGACAGACAGACAGACAGACAGACAGAATTGCAGGACCCACTTTTTTTGTATTCTCTATGATCGTAATGTCATGTTTAATTGTTATCTCAAAATTTTTTTCCGGCACGATTGCAAGACTTGCCTTATAGTACCTATAATCGCAAGTAAAAAGAAAATAGGGTGAAATGGTTTGTCTTCTTGGCGTTGCATTAATACAGCACCAAAACCAAGGTTACTCATCACAGTAGGCGCGTTTTATCGAAATTCTATGTGAAGTTATGTTCATTTCAGTAAAACATCGCTCATGGAAAAACAACAACTCCTTATGTCAATAGCCTAAATGAACATAAATATCGCAGTTAGCTAACTGCACAACAGGGATGGTTGGTTAAATTTCTTTTTTGGCACCCAGAGGTTGGCAGTCTTTGGGTTGTGTTCGTTCATATTTTCTGATTTTCGACAACAGATTGAATAAGTCTGTTTCTTTACTTTTTGTGCACAGAAATTTTTTTTTTAAGGAATGGTTGTAAAATTTTTTCAGAAACTCTCTGAAAGAGCGTATTTGTCTTAAAAGTAAAGAAACGCCTTGAACAAAACATTCGCAGCAACGCAACGCTTGGAAATACGTCTGTTTGACAGTTGTGGTATTTGTTTTGGCTGTGCACGATTTCTGTCCACAGAAATTTTGGTGGCGGAAATTCGCATGGTGGGGAAATTTTTTTATTCTCTCGAGAGCACTCTCTTTTTTGTGCACTGCTACGAAAAATTGGAACGGGATTAGACTGACTTTCTGCCGAATTTCGGTGCATTTCGTGCGAATTTTCAGTAAAGAAACACACCTAATAGCTAATAGAAGAGTCAGATGGTGACTTGGTGGGGACATAAATAGACACGCAGTTACTAACACACACACACACGCACACACAAGGAAAGTTTCGCAATCGGTCAGAAAAAAAGAACATCAGACAGAACACATAAGAACATCAGAACCAAGGCAACCAAAAACTTGAGTCACAAAATGAATCTAATTGAACACAGCCATTGCGAAAAAAAATTAAAGTGACATTTGTTTTGTTTACATCGAAAGTAAAAAGTTGAAATGCGGCAAATAAATTGAGAATCGAGAATTAAATAGAGAAAAATAGAAATGGAAAATAAAAGGTATGCATTTATATCCTTCTGAATGCAAATTTTTAATGGTTCTTATCCTTAGAACAAGTGCAAAGGGTACCAACTTTGAAAGTGAAAATTGAAAGTGACGTGCTAAATGAATATAAACCAAAAAATCGTTTTATTCTAAATGAACATAACTGAATATAGAAAATTCCCAATAAAACGCGGCTAGTGTAGTAAACTTTGAATATTTTTTTGAAATGTCGTGTAAAGGTTTAGCCAAAATTGAAAAATCTTTAATAAATCTCCTAAAGTAAGAGCAAAGTCCTAAAAAAGATTGCAAGCTTTTAATATTCTTAGGCGCAGGAAATTCAATTATCCATCATATCCATTAGCATTCGGTTTTATACCGTGTAGAGAAACCTCATAACCTAAATACGTTATCGATTCATGCATAAACAAATATTACCAAAACGATATTCTGAATGATTCTGATGTGCTATTAAAAAAAATTCATGCAAAATTTGAAAATGTTCTTCTTTGGTTTTCGTTGCAACTAGTAAATCGTCAAATATATTCTCAGCTTTCCAGAGCATAAAAGATTTTAGAACTTCTGTCCATTAAATTGCTGGAAAACAGCTGGGCCGATCTTGAGTCCGCATGGAACCACAAGATTCTAATACTGACCCAAAGGTGTCACGAAAGAAGTATACTGTATCGACTCGTCAGACATCTTTACATGCTGAAAACGACTTTTCAAATCAATCAGTGAGAAAAACCGTTTTCCCTTAACTTATATAACATACTGTAACGTGCGCTTAGTTCGCAAAAATAAAACTCTATCTTTCAATTTAATTCTACCACTTTTATTCAGTATCTACCTTCGATATACACTTTATTCGAACTCAACTCAATTACGTTTATTCAATATTCACACTATCACTTTCTAACCTAAACTGACCTCTGGTTGCGTCAGCTTCCTCTTTATATAGAAGTGTGAAATATCGAGAGCTTTCTAGTAGTTTTGCTATGAACCATGATGTCTAGACAAGTTCCCTCCCGGTATATTTCTGCACACACACACACACACACACCAAAACCAACGTCTTCTTTTATACCATTCCATTATAGTGTTGCCAGTTGTGTTTTCGGTTAAACGTTTTCGATTAGGAAATTGGTATAAATGTTGGGTGTACATTACACTGCCCCCTCCTTAAGATTGTTCGTCCCGAATAATTTCATTTTTCATCTGCAGCCTCGCCACTATATCGATACAGCCGGTCACAATGAACTACTTTTAACTTGCCTCTTAGTCCTCTTTGGATGCGGTAAACCACGTCATTAATCCTCGTGACAACAGTATAAGGACCTTCCCAGTTCTGCTGAAGTTTCGGTGACAATCCCTTTTGACGATGAGGATTATAAAGCCACACACGATCTCCTGCTTGGAATCCTGCCGTTGTCGCTTTTGTGTCGTACCGTGTCTTCATCCGGTCGCTGTAGGTTTTCATCCGTTCCCTTGTTCTTTTATGGATGTCAGCGAGTCTCTCCTAGAGGTCGTCCACATACTCGTTTGTGTCCTGTGGCTCCTCTGTGGGGCATCCAAATTTAAGTTCGCTGGGCAGCCGCATGGTTTTCCCGAACAGGATGTCAGATGGTGTTTGTCCTGTCGAGCTATGTACCGCACTTCTATAGGCCATCAGGAATAGCGGTACGTGCCTATCCCAGTCTCTTTGGTAGTCGCCTATGACCTTGGTGAGGTGTTCTTTCAAGGTGCGGTGGAATCTTTCAACCATCCCAACAGATTGTGGATGAAGCGGTGTGGTTCTCGTCTTCTTAATGCCAAGTAGTCCGCACACTCCTTGGAAGATGTTTGACTCAAAGTTCCTCCCTTGGTCGGAATGGAGTTCCATAGGCACGCCAAACCTACTTACCCAGTTAAACACAATCTGGTCGACCACCGTTTTGGCTTCTTGATTTGGGATGGCATATGCCTCAGGCCACTTGCTAAAATAGTCCATTACAACCAGAATGTACTTGTTTCCAGCGTTGGTCTCTGGAAAAGCCCCAGCCACATCTACTGCAATCCTCTCAAAAGGTGATTCAACGTCGTACTGATGCATCTTACCTTAAATCTTCCTACCAGGCCCTTTGGTTGCAGCACACTTCTCACATGTTCGACACCACTTCTCCACGTCATCTCTAGCATGCAACCAGTAGAACCGATGTCACACCTTCTCCAGTCTTTTGTTAACTCCCAGGTGGCCTCCAGAAGGTCCGTCGTGCATCTCCCGAAGAACTCCACTGACTTTCGATTGCGGTACGATCAGCTGCATCACATATGATTTAACGTCAGCGGATTCCCATCTTGGCCTGAGGACACCTTCTTGCACATATAGTGAGTCCCACTGTGCCCAATAGGCTTTGAGAACTGGACTCCTGTCAGAAATATCTCCCCATTCAGGTTTCTCTTCATTTTCTTTCCATGCGAGAACGGGTTCGATATCTGGATCCTCCTGTTGAGCTGTCCTCATTTCCTCATTGCTCCATCCGCTTATTGGGTCAGCTCTTAGTCGCTGAGCGGTAATATTTTCTTTGTTTTCTTGCCGCCTACAATGCTTGCAATCCACTTTGCAAGGTCTTCGGGATAAGGCGTCGGCGTTTGAGTGCAACTTTCTTCTGCGGTGTTGAATCTGGTAATCATAAGTCTGCAGTCTTTCTATCCACCTTGCGACTAGACCTTCTGGATTTTTGAAGTTCAACAGCCAGTTCAGAGCACCATGGTCTGTCCGCAGAAGAAATTTCTGTCCATAGATGTACTTATGGAAGTGCTTTGTTGCCAAGATAAGAGCTAGCAGTTCCCTTCTGGTCACGCAGTAGTTTCTTTCGGGTTTCGAGAGGACCTTGCTGTAGTATGCCACCACTTTCTCTTCGCCATCATGCACTTGGGATAGTACCGCCCCGATTCCAACGTTGCTTGCATCTGCGTCGATGATGAATGTTTTGCCAGGTGTTGGATGTGCCAGCACTGGAGCATTACAGAGGCGGTATTTGAGTTCCTGAAAAGATTTCTCACACTCACCTGACCATTTAAACTGCTTCCCTTTCTCGGTGAGCTGATGCAAACTCTTTGCAACTCCAGCAAAGTTCTTAACAAATCGTCGGTAATATGTGGCAAGAACAAGAAAGCTTCGGAGTTGATGTTTGTCCTGTGGTGTTGGCCAATTTTTGACGGAGTCAACTTTTTCAGGATCAGTCTTCACTCCTTGGGAAGAGATGATGTGTCCCAAATACTTAAATTCGGTTTTGAAAAGTGCACATTTTTCTGGATTCAGTTTAAGGTTAGCCTCTCGAAGTCTCTGAAACACGGCTTTTGGATTCTTGCAATGTTGGTCAAATGTTTTCCCGTAAACAATGACATCGTCCAAATAGACTAGGCAAGCTTTCCACATCAGTCCTTGAAGAACGCACTCCATCAAACGCTCGAATGTTGCCGGAGCGTTGCATAGCCCAAACGGCATAACTTTGAACTGCCAGAGCCCATTACCTGTAGAAAACGCCGTCTTTTCCCGATCATCTGGGTGGATGTCAACTTGCCAGTATCCACTCTTCAAGTCCAGCGTCGAGAACCACTGGGCTGATACCATGACATCCAGGGTATCACTGATTCTGGGCAGGGGATAGCTGTCCTTCTAAGTCACATCATTCAGCCTTCGGTAGTCCACACAAAAACGAGTGCTTCCGTCTTTCATTTTCACTAGCACCACTGGTGATGCCCAAGGACTTTTGGAGTTTTCGATAAGACCGTCCTTCTTCATTGTTTTTATCATTTCCTCAACCTCACCTTGTTTGGCCAGTGGAAGGCGTTTTGCGGGTTGACGAATCGGTCTTGCATCTCCTGTGTTGATGCGATGCTGCACCAACTGTGTCCTACCATATTGTCCCTTTTGCGATGCGAAAATGTCTGTGTACTCTTGTAGGAGATTTTCAGCCATCCTTGTTTGTTGGTGATCAAGGTTGGATGAATTCAGTATTTTAGCTCTGATGGTTTTGAGCTCCTCCAGAGTTATAGTTTTTCTCGGGGCTTCGTCTGTTATCTTCGTAATTGCTGCAACCGATTCGCAACGTCCAACGACTTCTCCTTTCTTCAACCTTACATCGTACGGTCTGGTGTTTAGTAATCGTACGGGGACCATTTTGTTTTTCGGTGCTACCAGTGTTTTCCCAATGATGACGCTTTGGGAGGAACACTCTGGGTCTGGTTCCACCATGAGGTATTGAAGGCTTCCAAACTCACCTTCAAGTTTTGTCCAAACGAACACTTCAGAAGAAGGAGGCAGGATCAGATCTTCCGTGATATTTTCATTCGAATAGGTCATTGGAATTTCTTTATTTTGGTATTTCAAAACTTGATAACCGATATCCAAAATAACTCCGTGCTGTTTCATAAAGTCGATTCCAATGATGCACTCACATATATCTGCCACCATGAATTGATGAGTAAACACTAGATCAGCCAGTCGGATTTTAAGACACACCTCTCCATATACTCTTGCTGCTTCTTCCGTTGCGGTTCTTAGACGGTAGCTATTGGTGTTACGAAGCCACGTCATCTTTACCAGGTCTCGACGTACTATGGATGCTGTGGCACCGGTGTCGATGGTAGCCACGTGTTTGTTCCCGTTAATAGTAGTCTCCACAGTCAGACTTTTGTTGTCTCGTTTGGTCTGAGAGACCTGGATGGTGGTTCTGGGGCCATCGATACAAGAAACCAGCCTCTGCCCCTCGAAGTTGGTTCTTACTCGTTTCCCTGATGGGAAACGGGCTGATAGACAACGCTGGTGTTATTGTTACCTTGCTCTAGGTTGGATCTCTTGCTTCCACAATAATGAAAAGCGGCTTTATTTGGTGGTAGTCGGCATTGACGCTGTAAGTGCCCGGTTTTGTTGCAGTTCGAACATCTTACTGGTCCGCTCCGCTGGTTCTTTTGTATTTCAGCTCTTTGGCACGAGCATTCTTTGACTATCGCTTCTCTAAGTCGATGTACTCCATGAGAAGCCTGTTCTGCTGCTTCAATTGTCAATGCAAATGCTAAAGTTTCAGAAAGAGTACGTGTTCTAGCAGTTCGCACAGACCTCTGAAGATTTATATCGGAAATGGCACGAACGAAGGACTCAAGAGCAAGCTGGTTGATGATTTCTTCTCCAGCATCCAGGTATGCCAGGTGAACCAGTCTTTCGACGTCTGCTTGGAGCTGCTGTAGACTTTCACCCCTTTTCTGGACTCTGTTATTGAGTTGGACTCGGAAGACTTCTTTCAAGTGGCCATCTCCAAACCGTTTATCTATTGCTGCCACGAGAGAACTGAAATCACCGCTCTTACCAGCTGGAAAAGTTTGAAGTAATTCAGCTGCTGGACCTCTAAGAGCAAGAGTCAGTGCTATGTACTTGTCTTCGTCATCCCAGCCATTTGTTGTCGCGGCTGCCTCAAATTGTCTCTTGTAAACTGGCCAAGAAGACTGCCCATCAAATGTTGGGGGTTTCATCTCCTTTTTCTTTGCAAACTCTCCAGCAGATTCTCGAATTTTGATTTTCCGGATCTGGTCTAATTCCTTGGACAGAACAGAGAACTGTTTATCGCATCGGCTTTCCAAACGATTGTCTACAACAGAAAGCTGTTTTTCCACACCTTCAACGCGTTCGTCTAGGGCACATACATTTTTCTCAATGTTACCCAATTTACCTTCTAGAATGTTTTTCTGACCTTCTAAAACATTCTGTTGCGCCTCAAGTCTTTCGAGAATATTCTGTTGTTCTTTCTTTTGTTCGTTTCGTTGTGCTTCCAGTTGTTCGAGAACATTCTGCTGTTCCTTCTTTTGCTCGTTTCGTTGCGCTTCAAGTTGTTCAAGAACATTCTGCTGTTCCTTCTTTTGCTCGTTTCGTTGTGCTTCAAGTTGTTCCAGAACCTTCTGCTGTTCCATCTTTTGTTCTAATAAAATCTTCATTATACTAGAAAAATCTACACTTTCACTTACTTCCTCTTCCTCCACTTCTGTTTCAAAAACAAAAGTACTTACGTCTTCCCCTTGCTGTTCCAAATAGTTGCGCAAGCGCAGGACGAGCTCATTTTTCGATCCCGCTCTAGAAAGATTTCGCTTACCTAACTCACTCTTAAGTTCAATGTAGTTGAGCTCTTCCAACAACTTACCCATTTTTACTGTATTTAACTTTTTTTTTTTTTTTTACACTTTACTTGTCTTTTTTTTTTTTTTTTATCAAATAAGTTTTATTTACACTTCTGACACCAATGTAAAGTGCGCTTAGTTCGCAAAAATAAAACTCTATCTTTCAATTTAATTCTACCACTTTTATTCAGTATCTACCTTCGATATACACTTTATTCGAACTCAACTCAATTACGTTTATTCAATATTCACACTATCACTTTCTAAACTAAACTGACCTCTGGTTGCGTCAGCTCCCTCTTTATATAGAAGTGTGAAATATCGAGAGCTTTCTAGTAGTTTTGCTATGAACCATGATGTCTAGACAAGTTCCCCTCCCGGTATATTTCTGCACACACACACACACTCACAACCAACGTCTTCTTTTATACCATTCCATTATAGTGTTGCCAGTTGTGTTTTCGGTTAAACGTTTTCGATTAGGAAATTGGTATAAATGTTGGGTGTACATTACAATACATATCTTCGATTGACGGAACTGGAAAATTGTTTTTCAATGTTAATTTGTTTAGTTGTCGAAAATCTATGCATAAGCGCAACTGACCTGATTTTTTCAAATGAATCAATATTCAAAGTTTCTTGACGACAAAAATCGCACTCTTCTAGGTCTAGAGGTGACACTCAACCTGCGGCCATTTTGGTTGGCCCACCTGAATTGGATCGAACTGTGATCGTTCTGAATTTGTTTACTAGTTAAAGTTGACTAGTCATCGCAAGCTACGATTAACAACTTGTTTTCGGTTCAAGAAAACCAGCGGTAGTTCCGAGCGAAAAATACTCAGCCCTTCACCGTCATACCATCGTCGCCACTTTTCTTTCACCTCATTATAATAAATAAAATTGAACTTTAAAATTTAAATTTTGTACTATTTACGTCTTTTATTAAACCTAATTTTTTTTTATTGCGGCCCGCGGCTGACACGCTAACACGTGTTTGTGGCTCTCATAAAGAAAAGGTTGAGTACGGCTACGTCTAGACTCTAGAGTCTTCTAGACTATCGTCCTAAAACAACTGAACTTCGATTTGTGTCATTTTTGACGATGTACAAGCATACATCCGCAAAACTCAAATCATTAATCTTAATATTACAAACAACCTTACCATAAATAACTAATTCAGAATTATTGACTCTCACGTAGTCATGCATTGAAGAATCGATCGATGTCATCAAAAAAGGTGGTATAGATATAATATATTTTTGTTGCACGAAGCTGATTGGGCTTTCTGGCTCCTGTGTCAATCATTGTCTTGGCTTCTAATTTGGTTGTAATATGCTCCAACTCGTCGCTAAGGAATGTGTATTGAAAGATTCATAGAAAATTTTCTAAGAAAGTAGTCCGATGTTGTTGTATGACATTGTCGACGTCTTCCAAAATAGGTACTGTCATCGAGTCACCCTGCAATGTGTCAAATTTCTAATTTCTGCGGACGTCAATATTCGCATCTCTTTCGAAAGAAAGGGATAAAGGCATTTTTATTTTCGAAAACTTCAAAAAGCAGTTGGTCAACGACATTTTCTTTTGCACTTTCATTTTAAGGTTAGCAGTATCCAGTAAAGTTTGCCAGAGTTTTAAAGTTTTAATTTTTTTTTATCGAATAAATTTATTTAGCATTCTCAGTATATTTGCATGGTAAATTATAATTTATATTTGTAAGAATGCAATTTGTTTTATAATGCTCATTTTTATAGGAATAAGAACCAATTTGAAGTATCAAGTTCTTCAAGAAACATTCGTCCCAATTTCCTACTAATTCGTAAGAACCTGTACAAATTTTGTAATTTTAAATGACCTAAATGTATAAATTTCTCTTTAGAATAAAATCCTATCAGATAACGTGTTTTGGATCTTAATTATTGTAAGTTTTGTTACATTGAGGGACGTCTTGGAGCAACATAATTTTATTGAATTAAGGTGGTCCTTTTTTCTGCACACCGACAAGATCCCTGCTTTGACATGGACAGTGTGGTACATAGTTGCACTGCAAACATTTACAAGAAGCCGAATGATGATTTAATGGTGTCCTGCGATAAATGTAAGCGTTGGTGGCATTGCGATTGTCATGGCTTTGACCCTGACAAGTTCGACACTATGACTCCATGCTATTGTGAGGAGGAGAATTGTGTTGCACGCGATTGCGATGACACCGCGCATTCACAAATAAGGCGCAGAGGTTTGGAGCGTCACTCAATCTCCTTAGATGAGGTGGACTTCGTTATGGAGGCTGCGATAGTTGCACAGGCGGCAGTTGCTCAACGTGACAAGGAGCTTTTAGAATTGCGTGCTGCGTTAGAAGAAACCAAGCTTAAGTTTTCTAAAGTCTCGAACCCTAAAGCACCAGCTTCGATTTCTAAAGTCGTTCCACCTTGATGGTGCAGATGTTTCAAGATCCACCAAGCTTGATATAATCAAAAAAATACAAGCGAATCATCAAGCAATCTTGAAAACAGCGTTATCCAACTGCCAGTCTACACCATTGCGAGGAATACCAGCTAAGCAACAAGGTTTATCTGCGCAGTTGCAGCAGACTCCAGATCCACTTCCAGGTACTCGTGATTCTTCTTTTCGAGAACAAGACATGGCCAATCTCCTCACGATTTTGAAGCGCAATAACGTTCAGGATCTTCCGATTTTTTCTGGGGAGAACAAAAAGGAGTGGCCATATTTCGAGGAAGTCTACAAGTCTACAACGATTGAGGGGCGATATAACGCCAAATAAAACGTTGCACGTCTGCGTAAGTCGTTGAAGGGTGAGGCGTATCAGCTGGTGAGCGATCGGTTGAAGTATTCGTTGGATGCTGATGCAATAATCGAAACTCTTCGCACTGTTTTTGGTCGATACGACGTTCTGGTGCACGACCTTACCTCAGACTTATTAAGCCTTCCGAAGCTCACATCGAGATGCGATCCACAGCTTCGATTGTAGTCAGTTAAACTGAACGGATTGGTAGCCGATCTCAAATCAATGAATCGGGAAGAAGATTTGACAAATGGATTCGTCCTCACTAACCTAGCTTCTAGGTTAGTTGCGGGGCTTTACCAAGAATGGCAGCGACGGATGGTTGGGTTAGCTAGAGTTGACTTTCAACAGTTCACAGAGTGTGTGACAGGTAAAGTAATTGAGTTACCTCCAGATTTCATGGGGATTACTGAACATGTGGATAAGAAGAGGTCGCGCCCAGCAGGCAACACCGAAGCTGCACGAGTGCTGCTGCATCAACCCGTTTCATCAGTAGCAACTTCCGGTGTGTGCTGTAAATGCAACAACAAACAGCATTGTGTGAATCTGTGAATGCAAAGAATTTTTGGGTTTAACGCCAGATCAAAGGCAAACGTTCGCCAAGGAAAATTTTATCTGATTCACCTGTCTGGACCCTTCCAAGCATCAATGGAAAACATGCCGAAAAAAGAGAGCATGCAGTGTAGAAGGTTGCAACCGTCGTCACCACCCGTTACTGCATAAGGCAGCCAGTGTCACGAATCACCAGTTGGATTCATCAGCAGTTCCTTTCGTACCACAACCACACATACACTGGTCTCATCACGGGGTGGATGTCAAAATTATGTTCAAGGTGGTGCCGATTAGGATTCACAACGGGGACTTGTTCGTTGACACTCATGCCTTTTTGGATGACGGCTCCTCCTTGTCGATGATCGATGAAGACCTGTTCAACTACCTTGGATTGGAAGGGCAGTCCGAACAGCTGACTTTGCAGTGGACGAAGGGGGTGTCTCGCGTTGAAGAGCCCAATCGCACATCGTTCTCTGTGTCCGGCGTAAACCATCGAAAGCAATATCTCTTGAGGAATGTATATACCATCAAGGACTTAAGTTTGGCCAGCCAGTCCATAGATGTCGCTCGGCTTAAGATGTTATATCCTCCCCTTCGAGGTCTTCCACTGTCGGATTTAATCGATGCTCGTCCGAAAGTACATTTGGGGTTGGATCAGGCCAAGTTTTTATTAGGTCATGGTCATCGACATGGCAAAGACGAGGAGCCTCATGCCGTAAAAACGTTGCTAGGCTGGATAGTGTACGGTAGGTCAGCTTCTCCGTATCAGATCTCCTGTGTGCATCAGTTTTCGAAGCCGTCCATGAAATTCATGTTCCACGATGCCATCAGAGACGAATCGGACTTACACGATCTCGTAAAACGTCATTTTACGACGGAGGAGTTTGGTGTCATGCATCCTAAGGGTGAGTTACTTAGCCGAGAAGTCAGTCGTTCATATGAAATAATGGAGCGTTCGCTGAAATTGGTTGGTAAGCAGTACGAAATCGGTTTGCTGTGGGATTCTGATGAAGTCAAACTACCAAAAGCTACAATATGACATTCAAACGCCTCCTTGGTCTGGAAAAATCATTAAGAAAGAAACCTGATCTCATGGAGTGGCAAAACAATTATTTCCGTGATCTTCTTGCCAAAGGATATGCCAGAATAGCGTCAAGGGAGGATCTGGACCAGGATTGGCAGCGAGTTTGGTATGCGCCCACCTTCATCATCATAAATCCCAACAAGTTCCCTCCAAAGCCAAGATGTGTGTCGGACGTTGCCGCAACCGTGGACGGTGTATCTTTGAATACCCACTTAATGAAGGATCCGGACAACTTGGTCCCGTTACATGCGGGTCTGTTCAAGTTCAGGGAGCGTCAAGTAGCTGTGAACGCCGATTTTCGGGAAATGTTCCACAGAATCCGGATCAAGGCTGAGGACCAGCAATGCAAACGGATGCTATGGAGAGATGGAGACATCTCTAGAGATCCGACGGTTTACGTCATGGAGGTGAAGATGTTTGGTCCCAGGTGTTCACCTACCTGCGCGCAATACGTTAAAAATCATCATGCCAACTTATTCAAAGAGGAGTGTCCCGAAGCCGTCGATGGATTAACCAAACGCACATACGTCGATGACTATTTCAATAGCCATAGCTCAGTCGAGGCGATCTCAGTACGAAAGATACCATTCGAATATGTCGTTCCATGAACTTTGTGCTGGTTAGAGTTCAATCGAATAGTTTTGAAGTACTTCAAGAGATGCGAGCGAGTAACGTCAATTCCAAGTTGGTAAGCATAAATCCTAATGAAAGCCAAAGATTTTCGATCCTCTCGGAATTATTTCATTATTTATCATTCGCGGACGCATTATTCTTCAAGAGGTTTGGAGAGAAGGCTTAGATTGGGACGAACCGGTTTCGTCGCCTTTAAAAATTTTATGGTTGAATTTCGTCAATGATCTGAAGAGCATCGAATCCATCCGAATTCCTCGTCGGTATGTGTCTCTTATAAGAAAACAGATCACAATTACAAACATACAAATCACAACACCTCAAAACAGCAGTCCCCCTCAACAAGGTTGACCACCATAGGGAGAATAAATCACAACCCCTCTAACCCAAAACCAAACTCACTTTTTAAAACAGAGAACAAAACTGATCAAAAAAAACATTCTCACATATACACAAAGAAAGAAAAAAAACAAACAACAACAACAACTCCCTCAAGCCGGCTTGCCACCGTGAGGGATGTAGGCTTAAACCCCCCAAATTACTTAACAAAATCAACATTAAATACTATAAACATATGCTCATTCAATGTAAGAACTTTATCTACAGACGAAAAAATGGAAGAACTTAAACAAGCAATAGCATGCATCGAATGGGACATTATCGGACTATCTGAAACAAGAATATATGGACAACAAATAAATGAAAATGACATTGGAATATTCTGTTACATAGGCGAAACCAAAGGACTGTACGGAGTTGGCTTTCTCATCAAAAAAGATCTCAAAAGTTATATAACAGAAATACGTTTCTTTAATGAGAGAATATGTAGTATCACTCTACAAATCAGTAACACGAAATTGACCGTAATACAAATATATGCCCCAACAGATAGAGCTACCGACGAAGAAATCGATCAATTCTATGACTGTCTGGAACAAGTGTGTGAAACAACAAAAACAGAAGTTATGTACGTCATAGGAGATTTCAACGCAAAGTTGGGTTTGCAAAATGAAGGTGAAGAAAATATCATTGGGCGTTTCGGATATGGACAAAGAAATAGACGTGGAAACAGATTACTTAGCTGGCTACAAGAACTTAATCTGACATTTGCAAACTCATTTTTTAAGAAAAAGGACAAATTTAAATGGACTTGGATATCTCCAGATAATAAAACAAAAAACGAAATTGATCTAGTACTGACAAATAAAATAAAAACAATCATGGACGTTTCAACGATAACCACGCTAAAGTTTGATAGTGACCATAGGATGATACGCGCAAAAATCAAAATCAACCACAGAACTATGAACAGGAATCATCAGAAATATTTTACACCGAGAGAAATTACTTCAGAGCAACAAACAACCTATAACATACAACTTGGAAGAAAAATAAACGAAATTATAAACACCACTTACACTTCAGAAAATATTCAAAACATTTATGATATCTTCGAAACTATCATAAAAACTTCAGCAAAGGACACTATAATGAAACCAAAGAACACCAAAGTCGAGAAAATCTCACAGAACACAAAAATAATGATAAACAAAACAGAAGAATTGAGAGCAAAAACCAATCTGACAGCACATGAAACACAAGAACTGAAAGAATTAAGAAAAACAATTAAATTACAGTCAAAAACAGATATCCAAAACTACAACGAATCGAAGTTGAAAGACATATTAAAAAATACAAAATCAATAAAAAAGACAAAACAATTTTTGTGTGATGATGGAAAAGAATGGATCATTTCTATAAAAATGATACAAAAAGACTCACCAAAAGGATAGATATAAATAAAACAGCTACAGATTTCTTTGAATCCCTGTTGTCATCAACAAACAATGAAGCAGACAACAACAACATTTTCCTTGACAACAACTTTGATGACGATTCGATACTTTTCAATGAAATAGAAATCACACACTGCATCGACGAATTGGGACAAGAGAAAAGTTCAGGCAGTGATGGTATCGAGGCAGAAATTTTAAAATTCGGAAAACAAACTGTCACACCATTTCTGACAAAACTTTTCAACGCCATTCTTAAAACTCAACAGATACCAAAACAATGGAAACAAAGCATCATAACATTATTACATAAAAAGGAGACAAAGAAGATATAAATAATTACAGACCAATCAGCTTAATATCGACAGTGTATAAACTTTTCTCAAAAGCATTATACAAAAAATTAAAAATATCACTAAATGACAAACAGCCAAGAGAGCAAGCCGGATTTAGAGAAGGATTTTCAACTACTGACCACTTACAGACCATTAACCAACTAATAGAAAAATTTAATGAGTACAAGAAACCTCTCTATCTTTTATTCATTGACTTTAGTAAAGCTTTGATACGATAGAACATAAAAGCATTTGGGCAGCTCTGACGAATCAAAATATCAATCCAATATTTGTTCAGACAATCAAAAACATTTATAACAACAATACTGCAAAAATTAAAACTGACAAAATGGGACGAGAATTTAACATTAAAAGGGGAGTAGGACAAGGAGACCCAATTTCTCCACCACTTTTCTCAGCGGTACTAGAAGAAATATTTTGTCGACTTGACTGGAAAAATAAATTTGGATTAAATATATGGGGAGAGAAATTGAACAATCTTAGATTTGCAGATGACATTGTTCTTCTATCAGACAGACCAGAGGACTTAGAAAAAATGGTGAACAAACTTGCAGATGAATGTAAAATCCACGGACTCTTATTAAATCTTACCAAAACTAAAGCCATGACTAATCATATAAGAAAGGAAATCTTGCTTCAAAATAATAAAATAGAGTATACTGATGACTACATCTATTTAGGACAACTGAAATCATTTGATAACCAGGAAGAAAAGGAAATAAATCGAAGAATATCTAATAGCTGGAAACAATTTTGGAACGTTAAACAGATTCTAGATGCAAAAATTGGAAAAGACACACAAAAATACATCATAGATTCAACAATACTTCCTGTAATGACATACGGTTTACAAACAATGGGACTAACATCGAATTCTATTGAAAAATTAAGAATCTGTCAATGTAAAATAGAAAGAAAACTACTTAATATAAGGACTATTAAAAAAATTAAGAACGAAGAAATAAGAAGAAGAACTAACATAACAGACGGAACTCAAAGAATAAAACAACTTAAATGGAGCTGGGCCGGTCACATTTCGAGAATCCAAGACAACAGATGGACAAAAAAAATTTTAACAAGATGGACCCCACCAGACGAAATTAGACCTAGAGGTAGACCAAAGAAGAGATGGGAAGACGATCTTAAACAATTCAACAACAACTGGTATAATGACGGAAAGAACAGAAATCTATGGGCAGCAATGGGGGAGGCTTACGCCAGATCGACATAAACTATCTAACTTGTGTATTAACTTGAAAAACATTACTTAACTTAACTTTGAATATATGTAAAAACTTTTAAAAATTATATTAATTTAAATAATGTAAACGAAATCATTAACTATATATGTACAAACAATTTTTGTTTTTTAATTGGCAAATAAAGCTTTTAATAATAATAATAATATAATGTGTATTGGGATCCAGACGAGTGCAAGATCAGTTTGTTGATATTCGTGGATGCGTCGGATAAGGCATTTGTTGCTGTTGCATATTTTCGTTTTGAGCTAAAGGCTGAGGTTGAAGTCGCTCTAGTTATGGCAAAGGCCAAAGCACCCGTTAAGCAATTGTCGATCCCGCGTTTAGAGCTGCAGGCAGCTGTTCTTAGGATACGTTTAGCAGAAACAATTAAGGCATCACATTCCATACGTATCGATGAGACCAGGTTTTTCTCCGACTCCAGAACAGTGCTCACTTGGATTAACTCGGCCAACAAACTGCCCTCATTCGTCGCAACCCGTGTCGCCGAAATTCGGGACTCTTCCTCGCCTCGTCATTGGTTTCATGTCAGCTAATGTGACAACGTGGCAGATGATGGCACAAAACGCTTCGACTCTTCAATGGGAGATGGGAGAAAAGATGGTTTCGAGGTCCTGAATTCCTGAAACGTCCTACCGAGGAATGGCCGGTGACGCCCTGCATTTCTGATGATGCTGCAGTGAACAATATGGCGAAGGTTTCTACTACGCTGCTTCATCGCTACAAACAAAAGACTTTTTTTGGCGCTTTCGATTTACTCTCAGCCAGATTTCAGCCCAGATGGTCATCCTCTGTCAGAACAATCACCTTTTTGCTCAGATTTAAAAGTTTACTTCAGAGGAAGCCCATAGTTAAAGAAGTCTGCAGCACGCCTTTCGAATTTAAGCAAGCTCAAGACTGGATCTTCAGGAGAATTCAAGAGGAATGCTCCAAAGACGACATCGCTTCTCTCCGATCGAGTGGCAAGGTCAGCTTTTCAAGCGCAATCGCAAGTTTGTCACCGTTCCTTGATGGGGAGGAAACATTACATCTTTGTTAGAGGGCGCAGAAAGGGAATTCATCGCACTCGTCTCAAAACCCAGCGATCTTGCCAAAAAGTCTTACGTTAGTCGACTCATCAGCTCATCATCATCATCGCTCATCAGGTATCATCATGAAAGAAACGCCCACATGGGAACTGCAATGGTCATCTCGGACATTCGGGAAAGCGCATGGGTGATCAGCATTCGAGGAGCCGCACACTGAAGCAGAATGGCCTTATCCGTGGCAATAAATCAAAAAATTTATTTGGCTGTATGGGACCATTTCATTTTTTTTCTTATAGTCAAATACCCCACTGTTAATAATGTAAAAAATTCAGACCGCTATCATAAACACATTTTGAATGATATGCATCGGCGCAAGCCATTCTTGTTCGCAGAGCTGTAGTTTGTTGTGAAGAAATTTGTAAATTGTTTTTAATTGTCTAAATAAAAGTAGAGGTTATTTAATATTAAAACTTTTAGAATCGAGCCTTCAAGTTCTGGTATGTGTCAAGCTATTTAAGTGTTTTTTGGTGAGAAAATGCTTTTAATTATAAAACACGGTAATTATCATTAAATACTTTAAAGTCTCATGTTTTTTTTGCTTCTTTGTGCAAACATTGATCAGTTTAATTGTGTTCCCAGTTAGTCCCAAGCTTAATTTTTGTTGTTTTTGGTAGCTGGTGCTATCTATTTCTTGGAACTGTAAAAAAAATTTTCGGATTTTTGCGGTTATGATTAAAAAGTATTATTAGAAAATTTGCTTTCTGAAAAAAAAAAAAAATTTTAAATTTCTAAGATTTATTTAGACCTTTAGGGTAGAAGTTAGAATATAATTTTTATAGCTCGGAGGGAGCTTGTAAATATAATTCGGTCATCTGAAAATATTAATTTTCAAAATCAATTTGACTATCTGGACAGAGAGTTAAAAAAACGAACACGAACATGAAACACAAGAACTGAAAGAATTAAGAAAAACAATTAAATTACAGTCAAAAACAGATATCCAAAACTACAACGAATCGAAGTTGAAAGACATATTAAAAAATACAAAATCAATAAAAAAGACAAAACAATTTTTGTGTGATGATGGAAAAGAATGGATCATTTCTATAAAAATGATACAAAAAGACTCACCAAAAGGATAGATATAAATAAAACAGCTACAGATTTCTTTGAATCCCTGTTGTCATCAACAAACAATGAAGCAGACAACAACAACATTTTCCTTGACAACAACTTTGATGACGATTCGATACTTTTCAATGAAATAGAAATCACACACTGCATCGACGAATTGGGACAAGAGAAAAGTTCAGGCAGTGATGGTATCGAGGCAGAAATTTTAAAATTCGGAAAACAAACTGTCACACCATTTCTGACAAAACTTTTCAACGCCATTCTTAAAACTCAACAGATACCAAAACAATGGAAACAAAGCATCATAACATTATTACATAAAAAGGAGACAAAGAAGATATAAATAATTACAGACCAATCAGCTTAATATCGACAGTGTATAAACTTTTCTCAAAAGCATTATACAAAAAATTAAAAATATCACTAAATGACAAACAGCCAAGAGAGCAAGCCGGATTTAGAGAAGGATTTTCAACTACTGACCACTTACAGACCATTAACCAACTAATAGAAAAATTTAATGAGTACAAGAAACCTCTCTATCTTTTATTCATTGACTTTAGTAAAGCTTTGATACGATAGAACATAAAAGCATTTGGGCAGCTCTGACGAATCAAAATATCAATCCAATATTTGTTCAGACAATCAAAAACATTTATAACAACAATACTGCAAAAATTAAAACTGACAAAATGGGACGAGAATTTAACATTAAAAGGGGAGTAGGACAAGGAGACCCAATTTCTCCACCACTTTTCTCAGCGGTACTAGAAGAAATATTTTGTCGACTTGACTGGAAAAATAAATTTGGATTAAATATATGGGGAGAGAAATTGAACAATCTTAGATTTGCAGATGACATTGTTCTTCTATCAGACAAACCAGAGGACTTAGAAAAAATGGTGAACAAACTTGCAGATGAATGTAAAATCCACGGACTCTTATTAAATCTTACCAAAACTAAAGCCATGACTAATCATATAAGAAAGGAAATCTTGCTTCAAAATAATAAAATAGAGTATACTGATGACTACATCTATTTAGGACAACTGAAATCATTTGATAACCAGGAAGAAAAGGAAATAAATCGAAGAATATCTAATAGCTGGAAACAATTTTGGAACGTTAAACAGATTCTAGATGCAAAAATTGGAAAAGACACACAAAAATACATCATAGATTCAACAATACTTCCTGTAATGACATACGGTTTACAAACAATGGGACTAACATCGAATTCTATTGAAAAATTAAGAATCTGTCAATGTAAAATAGAAAGAAAACTACTTAATATAAGGACTATTCAAAAAATTAAGAACGAAGAAATAAGAAGAAGAACTAACATAACAGACGGAACTCAAAGAATAAAACAACTTAAATGGAGCTGGGCCGGTCACATTTCGAGAATCCAAGACAACAGATGGACAAAAAAAATTTTAACAAGATGGACCCCACCAGACGAAATTAGACCTAGAGGTAGACCAAAGAAGAGATGGGAAGACGATCTTAAACAATTCAACAACAACTGGTATAATGACGGAAAGAACAGAAATCTATGGGCAGCAATGGGGGAGGCTTACGCCAGATCGACATAAACTATCTAACTTGTGTATTAACTTGAAAAACATTACTTAACTTAACTTTGAATATATGTAAAAACTTTTAAAAATTATATTAATTTAAATAATGTAAACGAAATCATTAACTATATATGTACAAACAATTTTTGTTTTTTAATTGGCAAATAAAGCTTTTAATAATAATAATAATATAATGTGTATTGGGATCCAGACGAGTGCAAGATCAGTTTGTTGATATTCGTGGATGCGTCGGATAAGGCATTTGTTGCTGTTGCATATTTTCGTTTTGAGCTAAAGGCTGAGGTTGAAGTCGCTCTAGTTATGGCAAAGGCCAAAGCACCCGTTAAGCAATTGTCGATCCCGCGTTTAGAGCTGCAGGCAGCTGTTCTTAGGATACGTTTAGCAGAAACAATTAAGGCATCACATTCCATACGTATCGATGAGACCAGGTTTTTCTCCGACTCCAGAACAGTGCTCACTTGGATTAACTCGGCCAACAAACTGCCCTCATTCGTCGCAACCCGTGTCGCCGAAATTCGGGACTCTTCCTCGCCTCGTCATTGGTTTCATGTCAGCTAATGTGACAACGTGGCAGATGATGGCACAAAACGCTTCGACTCTTCAATGGGAGATGGGAGAAAAGATGGTTTCGAGGTCCTGAATTCCTGAAACGTCCTACCGAGGAATGGCCGGTGACGCCCTGCATTTCTGATGATGCTGCAGTGAACAATATGGCGAAGGTTTCTACTACGCTGCTTCATCGCTACAAACAAAAGACTTTTTTTGGCGCTTTCGATTTACTCTCAGCCAGATTTCAGCCCAGATGGTCATCCTCTGTCAGAACAATCACCTTTTTGCTCAGATTTAAAAGTTTACTTCAGAGGAAGCCCATAGTTAAAGAAGTCTGCAGCACGCCTTTCGAATTTAAGCAAGCTCAAGACTGGATCTTCAGGAGAATTCAAGAGGAATGCTCCAAAGACGACATCGCTTCTCTCCGATCGAGTGGCAAGGTCAGCTTTTCAAGCGCAATCGCAAGTTTGTCACCGTTCCTTGATGGGGAGGAAACATTACATCTTTGTTAGAGGGCGCAGAAAGGGAATTCATCGCACTCGTCTCAAAACCCAGCGATCTTGCCAAAAAGTCTTACGTTAGTCGACTCATCAGCTCATCATCATCATCGCTCATCAGGTATCATCATGAAAGAAACGCCCACATGGGAACTGCAACGGTCATCTCGGACATTCGGGAAAGCGCATGGGTGATCAGCATTCGAGGAGCCGCACACTGAAGCAGAATGGCCTTATCCGTGGCAATAAATCAAAAAATTTATTTGGCTGTATGGGACCATTTCATTTTTTTTCTTATAGTCAAATACCCCACTGTTAATAATGTAAAAAATTCAGACCGCTATCATAAACACATTTTGAATGATATGCATCGGCGCAAGCCATTCTTGTTCGCAGAGCTGTAGTTTGTTGTGAAGAAATTTGTAAATTGTTTTTAATTGTCTAAATAAAAGTAGAGGTTATTTAATATTAAAGCTTTTAGAATCGAGCCTTCAAGTTCTGGTATGTGTCAAGCTATTTAAGTGTTTTTTGGTGAGAAAATGCTTTTAATTATAAAAAACGGTAATTATCATTAAATACTTTAAAGTCTCATGTTTTTTTTGCTTCTTTGTGCAAACATTGATCAGTTTAATTGTGTTCCCAGTTAGTCCCAAGCTTAATTTTTGTTGTTTTTGGTAGCTGGTGCTATCTATTTCTTGGAACTGTAAAAAAAATTTTCGGATTTTTGCGGTTATGATTAAAAAGTATTATTAGAAAATTTGCTTTCTGAAAAAAAAAAAAATTTAAAATTTCTAAGATTTATTTAGACCTTTAGGGTAGAAGTTAGAATATAATTTTTATAGCTCGGAGGGAGCTTGCAAATATAATTCGGTCATCTGAAAATATTAATTTTCAAAATCAATTTGACTATCTGGACAGAGAGTTAAAAAAACGAACACGAACATGAAACACAAGAACTGAAAGAATTAAGAAAAACAATTAAATTACAGTCAAAAACAGATATCCAAAACTACAACGAATCGAAGTTGAAAGACATATTAAAAAATACAAAATCAATAAAAAAGACAAAACAATTTTTGTGTGATGATGGAAAAGAATGGATCATTTCTATAAAAATGATACAAAAAGACTCACCAAAAGGATAGATATAAATAAAACAGCTACAGATTTCTTTGAATCCCTGTTGTCATCAACAAACAATGAAGCAGACAACAACAACATTTTCCTTGACAACAACTTTGATGACGATTCGATACTTTTCAATGAAATAGAAATCACACACTGCATCGACGAATTGGGACAAGAGAAAAGTTCAGGCAGTGATGGTATCGAGGCAGAAATTTTAAAATTCGGACCATTTCTGACAAAACTTTTCAACGCCATTCTTAAAACTCAACAGATACCAAAACAATGGAAACAAAGCATCATAACATTATTACATAAAAAGGAGACAAAGAAGATATAAATAATTACAGACCAATCAGCTTAATATCGACAGTGTATAAACTTTTCTCAAAAGCATTATACAAAAAATTAAAAATATCACTAAATGACAAACAGCCAAGAGAGCAAGCCGGATTTAGAGAAGGATTTTCAACTACTGACCACTTACAGACCATTAACCAACTAATAGAAAAATTTAATGAGTACAAGAAACCTCTCTATCTTTTATTCATTGACTTTAGTAAAGCTTTGATACGATAGAACATAAAAGCATTTGGGCAGCTCTGACGAATCAAAATATCAATCCAATATTTGTTCAGACAATCAAAAACATTTATAACAACAATACTGCAAAAATTAAAACTGACAAAATGGGACGAGAATTTAACATTAAAAGGGGAGTAGGACAAGGAGACCCAATTTCTCCACCACTTTTCTCAGCGGTACTAGAAGAAATATTTTGTCGACTTGACTGGAAAAATAAATTTGGATTAAATATATGGGGAGAGAAATTGAACAATCTTAGATTTGCAGATGACATTGTTCTTCTATCAGACAAACCAGAGGACTTAGAAAAAATGGTGAACAAACTTGCAGATGAATGTAAAATCCACGGACTCTTATTAAATCTTACCAAAACTAAAGCCATGACTAATCATATAAGAAAGGAAATCTTGCTTCAAAATAATAAAATAGAGTATACTGATGACTACATCTATTTAGGACAACTGAAATCATTTGATAACCAGGAAGAAAAGGAAATAAATCGAAGAATATCTAATAGCTGGAAACAATTTTGGAACGTTAAACAGATTCTAGATGCAAAAATTGGAAAAGACACACAAAAATACATCATAGATTCAACAATACTTCCTGTAATGACATACGGTTTACAAACAATGGGACTAACATCGAATTCTATTGAAAAATTAAGAATCTGTCAATGTAAAATAGAAAGAAAACTACTTAATATAAGGACTATTCAAAAAATTAAGAACGAAGAAATAAGAAGAAGAACTAACATAACAGACGGAACTCAAAGAATAAAACAACTTAAATGGAGCTGGGCCGGTCACATTTCGAGAATCCAAGACAACAGATGGACAAAAAAAATTTTAACAAGATGGACCCCACCAGACGAAATTAGACCTAGAGGTAGACCAAAGAAGAGATGGGAAGACGATCTTAAACAATTCAACAACAACTGGTATAATGACGGAAAGAACAGAAATCTATGGGCAGCAATGGGGGAGGCTTACGCCAGATCGACATAAACTATCTAACTTGTGTATTAACTTGAAAAACATTACTTAACTTAACTTTGAATATATGTAAAAACTTTTAAAAATTATATTAATTTAAATAATGTAAACGAAATCATTAACTATATATGTACAAACAATTTTTGTTTTTTAATTGGCAAATAAAGCTTTTAATAATAATAATAATATAATGTGTATTGGGATCCAGACGAGTGCAAGATCAGTTTGTTGATATTCGTGGATGCGTCGGATAAGGCATTTGTTGCTGTTGCATATTTTCGTTTTGAGCTAAAGGCTGAGGTTGAAGTCGCTCTAGTTATGGCAAAGGCCAAAGCACCCGTTAAGCAATTGTCGATCCCGCGTTTAGAGCTGCAGGCAGCTGTTCTTAGGATACGTTTAGCAGAAACAATTAAGGCATCACATTCCATACGTATCGATGAGACCAGGTTTTTCTCCGACTCCAGAACAGTGCTCACTTGGATTAACTCGGCCAACAAACTGCCCTCATTCGTCGCAACCCGTGTCGCCGAAATTCGGGACTCTTCCTCGCCTCGTCATTGGTTTCGAGGTCCTGAATTCCTGAAACGTCCTACCGAGGAATGGCCGGTGACGCCCTGCATTTCTGATGATGCTGCAGTGAACAATATGGCGAAGGTTTCTACTACGCTGCTTCATCGCTACAAACAAAAGACTTTTTTTGGCGCTTTCGATTTACTCTCAGCCAGATTTCAGCCCAGATGGTCATCCTCTGTCAGAACAATCACCTTTTTGCTCAGATTTAAAAGTTTACTTCAGAGGAAGCCCATAGTTAAAGAAGTCTGCAGCACGCCTTTCGAATTTAAGCAAGCTCAAGACTGGATCTTCAGGAGAATTCAAGAGGAATGCTCCAAAGACGACATCGCTTCTCTCCGATCGAGTGGCAAGGTCAGCTTTTCAAGCGCAATCGCAAGTTTGTCACCGTTCCTTGATGGGGAGGAAACATTACATCTTTGTTAGAGGGCGCAGAAAGGGAATTCATCGCACTCGTCTCAAAACCCAGCGATCTTGCCAAAAAGTCTTACGTTAGTCGACTCATCAGCTCATCATCATCATCGCTCATCAGGTATCATCATGAAAGAAACGCCCACATGGGAACTGCAACGGTCATCTCGGACATTCGGGAAAGCGCATGGGTGATCAGCATTCGAGGAGCCGCACACTGAAGCAGAATGGCCTTATCCGTGGCAATAAATCAAAAAATTTATTTGGCTGTATGGGACCATTTCATTTTTTTTCTTATAGTCAAATACCCCACTGTTAATAATGTAAAAAATTCAGACCGCTATCATAAACACATTTTGAATGATATACATCGGCGCAAGCCATTCTTGTTCGCAGAGCTGTAGTTTGTTGTGAAGAAATTTGTAAATTGTTTTTAATTGTCTAAATAAAAGTAGAGGTTATTTAATATTAAAGCTTTTAGAATCGAGCCTTCAAGTTCTGGTATGTGTCAAGCTATTTAAGTGTTTTTTGGTGAGAAAATGCTTTTAATTATAAAAAACGGTAATTATCATTAAATACTTTAAAGTCTCATGTTTTTTTTGCTTCTTTGTGCAAACATTGATCAGTTTAATTGTGTTCCCAGTTAGTCCCAAGCTTAATTTTTGTTGTTTTTGGTAGCTGGTGCTATCTATTTCTTGGAACTGTAAAAAAAATTTTCGGATTTTTGCGGTTATGATTAAAAAGTATTATTAGAAAATTTGCTTTCTGAAAAAAAAAAAAAAATTTAAAATTTCTAAGATTTATTTAGACCTTTAGGGTAGAAGTTAGAATATAATTTTTATAGCTCGGAGGGAGCTTGTAAATATAATTCGGTCATCTGAAAATATTAATTTTCAAAATCAATTTGACTATCTGGACAGAGAGTTAAAAAAACGAACACGAAACTTCGATAATAAAGGTTTAACGAAACCACTTTCTCGCTTTGAATTTGAGTACAAATCTCGTGGGGAAAAGGCTTCTCGAAAATTCGAGACATTTTCCAAAAAAAAAAAAAATTCGTTGCTTGAGACGACTTTTTTTGTTGCCCTGAAGAAGGCTTAAGCGTTCAAAATGAATGAAAACTGCAAAATTAAGAAAGTCTACTTCAATATCTGAGTTGACTTTTGCTGCTCAAATGAGCTTGAGAGCAGTGGGACAGGTTAAAGCTGCTGAAGTATTAAAGGAGATAACAACAACTACCCCTGACCGAGCAAAAAATATATGAAGTCATAAGGGAGTCACTCGAAACAAATAGTACTAAAATGTCAGGCCAAAAAGCTTTAGCGGTTGCATTTGAAGAGCAACTGTCTCGACATCAACACCAGATTACTAGAATGAATGCACCGGATAAAATTTATACCATATAAGGTTCTACAAGCTGCAAAAAACAGTGCTATCCACCCTCCGAGTGCATCAAAGTTAGCGAAGCTTTAGTAGAGACACTGCTGGATTTAACCACAAAGCGTATGGTGGAATCGTGAAAGAAAGTTATTAATCTACTGACAACCGTTGAAATGGAAAATCTGAGCTTGTTTTGCAAGTGGGGAGTTGATGAGAGTTTGGGACACAGCTCCTACAAAAAAGCTTTCCATGGTCTTAAGGCAACTGATTCTTCTGCCTTTACTACCTGCATTGTTCCGCATAGACTTTCTTCCAGTTCCAAAATTGTATAGCAAAATCCACGCCCTGGTTCTACAAGATACTGCAGGCCTTTGAAAATAGAGTTTTCAAAGGAATCTACAAAAATGTCTATTGCAGAAAAAAAGAGTTGAAAATGAGGTGAAGAATTTGCAAAAAGTGGGCGTTTTGGTGGGCGTGGTCAATGTTGGGCTTATAAATATCAATAGATTGATTATATAAACATTTCCAGAAATGTTCAGGTCCCTATAGAAGTACTCAACGATCTTAGTCTGGATCAATGCACCATGGCAGTACGTCGCGGCGGTTCGTCATTAATCGTGTCGTTACAAAGGTATTCTACAGTGACAACGGACTCAATTTTGTCGGAACGAATAATTTGCTGATCAAAGATGTCAAAGAGATGGGGAACGCTCTCATCGAGTACTCATCGAGGTACGAGGGGATCATATGGCGATTCATACCTGCATATTCGCCCTGGATGGGAGGTGCTTGGTAGCGCCTCATCCAGTCCAAAAAGAGGAGTGTCGAATTTGTACTTAAAGGCGTGGTACCGAGGGAAGATGTCTTGAGAAACGCTCTCATGGAAGCTCAAGGTCAAAACAACTGACGCCCGCTCACCCACCTCCCAGTTGACCCAGAAGACCCCAAACCCCTGACGCCTAACTCAATGCTATTCGGAGAAGAGTACAACTGCGTCAGGACCCGGATAAGTTTTGATGACACGTCCTAGATGCCAGGCTGAACGTACTTTGCTCAGTTTCCAGCGGGACGATAAAGACTAAAAGGTCGGTAGGCAGACTCGCTGTCCTAGACCTTCAGTCTTCAACCTAGGACCTAGTTCTCAGACGGCCCCGGGAATGTCATCGAGTCACCCTGCAATGTGTCAAATTTCGAATTTCTGCGACGTCAATATTCGCATCTCTTTCGAAAGAAAGGGATAAAGGCATTTTTATTTTCGAAAGCTTCAAAAAGCATGTGGTCAACGACATTTTCTTTTGCACTTTCATTTTAAGGTTAGCAGTATCCAGTAAAGTTTGCCAGAGTTTTAAAGTTTTAATTTTTTTTTATCGAATAAATTTATTTAGCATTCTCAGTATATTTGCATGGTAAATTATAATTTATATTTGTAAGAATGCAATTTGTTTTATAATGCTCATTTTTATAGGAATAAGAACCAATTTGAAGCATCAAGTTCTTCAAGAAACATTCGTCCCAATTTCCTACTAATTCGTAAGAACCTGTACAAATTTTGTAATTTTAAATGACCTAAATGTATAAATTTCTCTTTAGAATAAAATCCTATCAGATAACGGTTTTTGGATATTTATTATTGGAAGTTGTGTTACATCGAGGGACGTCTTGGAGCAACAGGCACACACAGCTGATTGTGGATAATCTTTTATTAGATTTCCCATTTTAGCGCATCGAAAACATGAGCCTTTATCTCTCCGTGGCCTTGTACAGTTAGTGAGCAAATAGTGAGCACATGTCCGACGCAGTTAAAACATCTGGTTTTAGCTTTGGAGAAAGCATATGCCATAGGTGTAGGTTCAGTGTTCATAGTCTTAAACCCAGATAATGATGGTTGAAACTCAGACGCCTCAATTTGTTCATACTTTCTCAACATTCTGTTTAGGTCCGCAACGCTGTGGGCTATGAGTAAAATTTGATTGTTAGACATCGTATCAGGTATACCTTTACTTAAACTATGTTATTCATGACGTCTTGCTCCTTGATATCACCTGAGCTGGTATTTTCTTGCATCTTGAGAACATAACATATGAGGTGTCACGTGCTGTTGAAATTCGGTGATAAGAGCTGTTTTAAGATCGCTCCACGAATTGCATGAAGCAGATCGTAAAAATAGTTTCGCTGTTCCCTTTAGCCAACGTTGTGCGTATATAAAACACTTTGCGACATCAAATTTATAGATCTGTTGTGATTCCTAAATGCACCTCGTCACAGAAAAGTTGTCGTCTCCATAAAAATGTGTGAATAGATTTCTCGATGTCTCTAAACGAAAAAACTGAGTGATTTATCTCACCGGGGTGATTTAATTCTGCCTATTTTTTTTAAGTAAACGAATTTCCTCTTTTCTAGATACCATCAGCTTTAAACTGTCAAGTTTTTGCGGCACCGCTATGCTTACTTCTTCAAGCTGAGAAGATTCTTCGAAATCATCCAGTTCGCCTGGTGGAAAAGGTTTGCAATTTGCAGCTCATCAAGTGTCGGTGTAATCCGAATATAGTTTGCGTCTTAGAAGGGTACGGCAACATCTAACTGATGAGCCCATTTCCGTACCTGGATGAAACGCAAATAGAAGTTGAGGTTGATATAGTTGCCCTGACATAAGGCCATACGACATAAGGCCATATTCGAACATATGGCGCTATGACGCTTTCAATTGTGACTAGAGGCCATATTCGAGAATATGGTCTAATGATGCTTTGTCAAAGCGTCGTAAAGCCATATTTTTTTGCGCCCTTAGGCCATACAGTGAAATGCCCTAATGACGCTTCTCTAAAGTGACATGAGGCCATATTTTGTTTTGTTAATAGTTGACCTTGAAACATTATACAGTTTTATGAAAGCAACACAATGGGCAATCTTACAAAAAAAAAGCAACAGTTATGAGCTTGACGAAAAATTTCCATTGATCAGTGAAAACTTGCATTCATTCATTCATTCATTCATTCATACCTTCATCAAATCATAATATACTTCTTAATCAGTTGCCCAAGCGGTAGCTACAATTTAGAAAAAAATGGAATTAAAAGACCTCATACATATATATAATAATAATTTTTGCGAAGGCTTTCGAAAAGGCAGCAAATGGCTTTATATTCCGGATTTCAAATAAATTTATAAATGTAAATATGAATCCAAGTATTCAAAATACCAAATTTTGTCATAATCCTCTTTTTTATCGCGTATATTTTGCATTTATAGAAAAAAAAAAATTTGTTCGTTTACTATACTAAGAATATCTAAGAAAATCTCAACAAAATTTGAGCGCACATTTTTTATGTTCACCAACAACAAACCCGTTGCTCTCCGGAGGCAAATTAAGTTCGTTTTGCTTTTTACTCACGATAGAATAATGAAGATAAGAGCGAATTAAAAAAAATTTTCCCAGAGGATGTGTGGTATAAAAATAAAAATTCGCACAAAACCAAATTTTTTCGGTTTCATTAACTCGTAACCGGAAACAGCATTTGGGACACAAATCAGTATATGTGCTGTCATTTGAGTCCAAAGTTCAAGTTTGTAATAGGTCTAAGTTTTAAAATTTAACTTAAAACTAATATAATTAAAAGATAACTCTAAAATTTCAATAATTATTATTTATAATCCTACTAATGTTATAAACATGAAAGTTTGTATGTGTGGATATATGTTTGTTACTCTTTCAAGTAAAAACTACTGAATGGATTTTACTTAAACTTTCCAATAATATAGCTTATACATCAGAATAACACATAGGCTACAATTTATCCCTAAATTCATACGGGAACGGGAACGTATATGGGAACTTAGAAACTACAACACCGATTTCAAAAATTTTTCCACTGCTAGAATGCTTCATTATCCATGAGTAACGTAAAACTAATTCATTCCCATATTCCTACGGTTCCCTATATTCCCACGGGAGCAGGAACGTATACGGGAACTTTGACACTACAGCACCGATTTCAAAAATTCTTTCACCCTTAGAATGCTACACTATCCCCGAGTAACATAAAAACTAATTCATCCCCATATTCCTACGGTCCCCTATACTCCCACGGGAGCAGGAACGTATACGGGAACTTTGACACTACAGCACCGATTTCAAAAATTCTTTCACCCTTAAAATGCTGCACTATCCCCGAGTAACATAAAAACTAATTCATTCCCATATTCATACGAGAGCAGGAACGTATACGGGAACTTTGACACTACAGCACCGATTTCAAAAATTCTTTCACCTTTAGAATGCTACACTATCCCCGAGTAACATAAAAACTAATTCATCCCCATATTCCTACGGTTCCCTATATTCCCACGGGATCAGAAACGTATACGGGAACTTTGACACTACAGCACCGATTTCAAAAATTCTTTCACCGTTAGAATGCTACACTATCCCCGAGTAACATAAAAACTAATTCATCTCCATATTCCTACGGCTCCCTATATACAACACCGATTTCAAAAATTCTTTCACCGTTAGAATGCTACACTATCCCTCTGTAACATTAACTTTAATTCATCCACATATTCCTACGGACTACACTGAAGCCTTTTTCAACTAAATATGAAAGCGATGAGATATTTTACAACAATGTTCCACAATGCAGTATATTGAGGTTCAGTGCTGCGCTGTTACCAGAACTTCTGATAGCCTTCCTTGAACTTTGGCTTAAGCTCTTAGATTAGATTAGATTATATTTATTATTTCATATAAATTTCTTAACAATACATGAATTCTTTGTCAGATTGGATGGTGATCAACTCTTATTGCATTATCACATTGGTTTTTCCATGGCTGTTATACTGTACGTATTTATTATCCACTCAGGAATTTGTAAGTTCAAAAGATCCTCAAACATTTTGGTAAAGTCTTGTTGTATACTAATACAAAGATAAACCAACGCAACGGGCTCAATCATCACGTAGGTAAACCAACGGGATAATCCATCACGTATAGAGACGAACAAGTCAGTTGAACATTGGCCGTCATTAGCATCACATCTAGCTTGCTCCGTTTAATATATACCATCTCATCTAATATTAAGTCAAGTAATATTCTATTAATGTCATGTTAATTATTATCAACTAATTGAATTAAAGTAAATAGTATTAATTGTTAAGTGCATCTGTGGTTTCGTATTTTCTGTGAATACACAACAGAAATTGGCGACGAGAAATTGGAGCTTACGCGATAGAATCGAAGTACCTAAAAAAAAAAAACGTGGTCTCACACATGGTAGAATTTTCTCAAGGCATATTAATAAAAACGAAACATTTTTTTTATCATGAGCGTTGAAATTGAAAAAACATTGAAAGAAATGATATCAAATCAAAATAAGTTCTTCGACAGCTTAATTAAGCAATTAGGGGTTAAGAAAGAAGGTTGTAGTGGAGCATCAGACAGTAGCAAATCGGTGCTTCCATTTTATGCATTTGACAAAGAAAAGAATTCTTGGGAAACCTATGAGCAACAGCTCCAGCAACATTTTTCAGCTTATGATGTTTCTTCTGAAGGTAAAAAACGAGCTTATTTTTTATCGTGGATAGGAGCTGAAACCTACGAACTTTAAGGGAAATTATATGGTTCTGTTAACATAACGCAGCAGCCATATCCTGAATTAATTGAGAAGCTTTCCAGTTATTTTAAATCTAAAGTCCATGTGTGTACATCCCGCTATAATTTTTTCAAAAACCGCATGCAAAAAGAACAATCCTATGCCGAATGGATTGCAGAATTACGAGGGTTAGCAAAAAATTGCCATTTCAAATGTCAAAACGATAATTGTACAACAGAGTATATTGATGAGATGATTCGTGACTCAATTATTTTGCACACGCCGCACGATTCAGTGCGTACAGCAGCTCTTCAGAAAACAAAGCCAACGCTGGAGGAAGTAAGAGCATTAGCAGAAGCATTTGAAGCTACGCAGAAATCCCTGCAATTAATAAAAAGTGACCGCGCTGAAACAGCTGTAGAGGTAAATCAAATTAATGTCGAACTCATCAGGCCATAGTAGCCGTAAATTTGTGAAGGGGGGGAATCGAAACAAGAACCGTAGCTTCAGTAAAAATAAACAGCAACAAAAGCAAAGTAATGTTAATACACAAAAATCGTGTTCAGGTTGTTTTAATAGCCACAGCAAGGCCAACTTTAAATTTTTGAATGCCATTTGTAGAAAGTGCAATCTCAAAGGGCTTATTGCACCTGTTTGTTATCTTTACAACAGTTATAATAGCCACGGCTCATTTTCTTCTTCATATAACAATAATTCTGTTAAGCATGATCATGTAAACTGCGTTACAAATGAAAGTATTTTTTTTCTAGGCGATTCAATTGAAACTCAAGGAAACAAGTTATTTACGAATTTGCAAGTGAATGGTAGAAAGGTTAAATTTTTGCTGGACACAGGTGCCAGTAAATCGATAATAGGGTTGTCTGGTTTTAAGGAGATTGGTAGACCAGCATATTTTGAAACAACAAAACCGGATGAAGTCATATGGTGGGATAGAGGTACCGTTGCTAGGAGAAGCAATAGTAGATGTGAAATTTAATGAAGTGTCAAAGCGATTGCCTTTACTTATTAGTAACATATTTGGATGGAACTGGGCAGAAGCTTTTGGAATGCGTGTGGAATTTGATTGCACTAAGGTTCAGATCTCTGATGTTTCCGAAGAAGTACAGTCAATAGAGCACACAAGCTTGTCTAAGGAAGAGGTCAAATCTTTGTGTGCCAGATTTGAAGATCTGTTTTCTCCAACGTTAGGTCATTGTTATTCAGTTAAGCCTAAACTATACCTGAAACCTTACGCAACACCAAAATTTTTTAAGGCCAGAACAATTCCATTTGCTCAAATTGATGCATTCAAAATTGAAGCGAAACGTCTGGAAGATGAGGGCGTTTGGGAAAAAATTCGTTTCAGTGAGTGGGCAGCTCTTGTAGTTCTGGTTCCCAAAGCCAATGGCCAGCTCCGAATCTGTGGAGATTTTAAAGTCACCATCAATCCACAGCTTGAAATAGATCAACACCCACTCCCGCGCCCTGAAGAAATGTTTGTCCAGTTAGCGAAAGGACAACATTTCAGTAAACTCGATATGTCAGATGCTTATTTGCAGTTTGAATTGGATGCAGATTCACAGCAATACGTTGTTGTAAACACCATTTTGGGTTTTTTTTAAATATGTGCGTCTTCCTTTTTGTGTCGCCGCTGCACCTGCAATTTTTCAGCGAACTTTAGAGTCAATCTTAGAAGGTCTTGCTTGTGCCATTTTCTTTGATGACATTCTCGTTACTGGTGCTACTAAGCAAGAGCATATGTTAAATTTGGAAGCCGTTTTTAAGCGCTTGAAGGAGCACGGTCTTAAAGCCAACATTAAGAAGTGTGAATTTATGAAGCCAGAAGTGGAGCATCTAGGTCATGTTGTTAGCGCTCAAGGAGTACAACCATCTAGAAGTAAAGTGACAGCCATACAAAAACTTGCTCGACCAAAAAACCTCAAGGAACTGCAATCGTTCATGGGTAAAATGCATTATTACAATAGATTTATAAAAAATTTTTCAGAAAAAGCTGGTCCTTTAAATGCGCTCCGTAAACAAAATGTAGAATTTCGCTGGGAAGCCCCACAGGAGAAAGCTTTTCAAAAAATTAAAAAGCAAATAAAAGAGGCCACGGCACTAACTCATTGCAAACCTGATTTACCCCTTGTTTTAGCAACTGATGCTTCATATTACGGTACGGGTTAGGTGCTGTCATATCGCACATAGATCCAGATGGTACCGAAAGACCCCTAGCTCACGCATCTTAAACCTTAAGTAACGCGCAGCGAAACTACAGTCAGATAGAAAAGGAAGCCTTTTCAATAATTTTTGGAGTAACAAAATTTCGTCAATATTTGCTTGGTCGCAAATTTATTTTATATACAGACCACAAGCCTTTATTAACCTTATTTCATCCTAGTAAAAAGCTACCTACTATGACGACGGGTCGCTTAACTCGTTGGGGTCTTATTCTTATGGGATTCAACTATGAGATACGCTATAAAACATCTAGTCAAAATGCTAACGCGGATGCCTTATCACGCTTGCCGATGGGTCCAGACCTCAATTTTGATGCCATGGAGGAATCTTGCCAAGAACTCACTTCCGAAATCAAGAATCATGTGGAAAATTTTCCTGTCAATGCTCATGAAATAGCTCAAGAGACGCGTAAAGATGTTGTGCTTAATAAAGTAAAGTTTTATGTACAGAATGGATGGCCAGAAAAATTACCTTCTACCGAAAAAGAATTGCTACCTTTTTTCAATTGGAAAAACTCATTTACTATGCATAAAGGTGTAATATTACTAAAAACGGACTATCTTCGAGTACTAGTGCCAAAAAAGCTTCAAGCTCGTGTTATGAAAATGCTGCATGATGGTCATTGGGGTATAGTTCGCACAAAGGAACTTGCCAGGCGGTATTGTTGGTGGCCAAATATTGACCAGTGCATTGAATCCTGTGTTAAGAGATGTTCTATTTGTCAATCATCTGCTGTGGATCCACCCAAAGCCTTCATTCCGTGGCCGCAACCTGAGAAGCCATGGGAACGCCTTCATTTGGATTTTGCCGGGCCATTTTTAAATCATATGTGGTTGATTTGTGTTGATGCCCTATCAAGATTTCCATTTGTTATTCCAATGAAGGAAGCAACTTCATTATCAACTTTAACGGCTCTTTCCAAGATGTTTGCACTGGAGGGATTACCCGAAGTCATTGTTACTGATAATGGGAGTCAGTTTTCATCTAAGGAATTTGCAGATTTTTGTCGCTTTAATGGAATAGAACACTTACGTACAGCACCATTTCATCCATCTTCAAATGGAGAAGCAGAGCGGTTTGTTCGCACCTTTAAAACAAACATGCGAAAAATATATGAGGAAGAGAAGTGCATAGAGACAGCAATTTCGAAATATCTTATGACGTATCGAACAACACCAAATACAGTTACGGGGAAGTCACCTGCTGAAGTTCTGCATGGTCGTGAACAACGTACAGTGCTATCACAAACAATGCCGAGCAGTAAAACCATAAGTGGCAGTCGATCTCGCCCTGCATTCCCTATCAACCAAAAAGTTTATGCTCGTAACTACGCAAAGGGTCCAAAATGGATAAAAGGTGTCATAAGCTCGCAAATGGGTTCAATTACGTTCGGGGTCTGTACATCCAAAGGAATTTGGAAACGTCATAAAAATCAATTACGATCCAGAGAGCATACAAACGATGACAATTTTACCTCTGCTCGAATATTATCAAATAGTTTGCCGGTTACTTATAATGCGAGAAATAATGAAATAGAAAAATCAAACACTATCCTACTAATATTATAAACGTGAAAGTTTGTATGTGTGGATGTATGTTTGTTACTCTTTCACGCAAAAACTACTGAATGGATTTTACTTAAACTTTCCAATAATATAGCTTACACATCAGAATAACACATAGGCTACAATTTATCCCTAAATTCCCACGGGAACGGGAACGTAAAATTACAACACCGATTTCAAAAATTTTTCCACTGTTAGAATGCTTCATTATCCCCGAGTAACATAAAAACTAATTCATTCTCATATTCCTACGGTTCCCAACATTCCTAGGGGAGCAGGAACGTATACGGGAACTTTGACACTACAGAACCGGTTTCAAAAATTCTTTCACCGTTAGAATGCTACACTATCCCCGAGTAACATAAAAACTAATTCATCTCCATATTCCTACGGTTCCCTATATTCCCACGGGAGCAGGAACGTATACGGGAGCTTTGACACTTCGGCACCGACTTCAAAAATTATTTCACCGTTAGAATGCTACACTATCCCCGAGTAACATAAAAACTTATTCATCCCCATATTCCTACGGTTCCCTATATTCCCACGGGAGCAGGAACGTATACGGGAACTTTGACACTACAGCACCGATTTCAAAAATTCTTTCACCGTTAGAATGCTACACTATCCCCGAGTAACATAAAAACTAATTCATCCGCATATTCCTACGGTTCCCTATATTTCCACGGGAGCAGGAACGTATATGGGAACTTTGACAATACAGCACCGATTTCAAAAATTCTTCCACCGTTAGAATGCTACACTATCCCTGTGTAACATTAACTTTAATTCATCCACATATTCATACGGGATCTGGAGTCCTTACTAATATAATAAGTGTGAAAGGAGCTCGGTCTGTCCGTCGTTCTATGTTACCATCTCCCGCCCAAACTAATAAACCGATTAAAATTAAATTTTAAACAAAGATTGTTCAGAACCTGAGGAAAGACATAGATTATATATTTTTTCCCTATATTCCCACGGGAGTAGGAACGTATACGGGAACTTTTACACTACAACACCGATTTCAAAAATTCTTCCACCGTTGCAATGCTCCAAAATCCCGGAGTAACATTAACTTTAACTTATCCACATATTCCCACGAAAACGGTCACCATATTCCCACGGGAACGAGAGTCTTTAATAATATTGAAAATGCGAATGTAGATATGTCGGTATGTTTTCGTATGTCTCCCGTTCAAACTGCTAAACAGATTTTATTAAATTAGCTACAGAGATGGTCTAGAATATGCGGAAGGATAAAGGCTATATATCTATCCTTAGGCGGTCTCTTATCTTACACTGAAAAGGTTGGCTACGTTCCTTAATTGTAGTCACAGAAATAGATATTGATATACCGACAATGGTTATATACAAATTAAAGCGGCAGTGACCCTGCAAAAAAATTAAAAAAAAAAAATATGTATCTATCCTTATATTCCCACGGGAACGGAAATGGGAATTCAAAAACTATGGTCTCAAAAGTATTTTTAACAGGGCTACAAGGTGTTGAAATAGGGGTTGAATGTTTTTTTGGAAATACCGCCATTTTTAAGGCTAGAAGTTTTATTTCCTAAAAAGTTAAAAATGCTGCTGAAAGTCACTATTCCACGCGGACGAAGTCGCGGGCACAGCTAGTGTTAAATAAAAAGGTTGTATCTTTCAGAAATATTGAATCCGATAAGCAAAGCCAGGATGCTGAAGAACGTTTAAAGGCAACTATTGGTTCCACAAGTTCCCCTAGACGTTCCGGTCGTATTAGAAATCCAGTAGTACGGTTTCAGTGTTGAGGGTCTTCAAGAATTGGTGGGAAGGAATGTTGTATACTAATACAAAGATAAACCAACGCAACGGGCTCAATCATCACGTAGGTAAACCAACGGGATCATCCATCACGTATAGAGACGAACAAGTCAGTTGAACATTGGCCGTCATTAGCATCACATCTAGCTTGCTCCGTTTAATATACCATCTCATATAATATTAAGTCAAGTAATATTCTATTAATGTCATGTTAATTATTATCAACTAATTGAATTAAAGTAAATAGTATTAATTGTTAAGTGCATCTGTGGTTTCGTATTTTCTGTGAATACACAACAGTGAAGCGCGTCCAAGTGAGTGACATATGATAAAATAACATCGTCTTGAAGGATTTCTGTTGATTTCGACCAATGCGGAAACTGTAAGTATTCTTTTCTGCTTAAATTTTGTTTATAAAGAATAAGTTTTCCCACAAACACAGCTATAATTGTTTTGTTTTGATCAAGTTGAGATCGTCACCCTGCAGCTGCAAGTTGACTTTGTTGAGCATGCCGAATATATCAGTCTTTTAATAAATATCCGTCATAGAATTTTTCAGATTTTCTTCCAAATTCGAATTTGAAAAAGAATCATTTAGAAACTCCAACACAGACCCAAAAATAGCTGGAAATCTTGCTAAGTAAGCACCTCTGGTAAGCCAGCGAACTTCATTGTGCAAAAGTAATTTAGTAAAGATTTCGTCGTTATCTTCACAAAGCTGAGCAAATAACCGAGAGTTCAATAAATTGCTTCGAATCTTGTTGACATCATTTATAACTTATTGCAAGGACTGGCACAATCTAGGACTCAGATTTTTTGCTACTAAATATTGTCTGTGCTGTTGTCTCAGCTTTGAATTAAAAATTTTGTATTTCTAACACATATACATATACTCATTTATAAATATTTATATAAAAACAAAATCATGTATACATTATAAGATAAATTTATTTGTGAAATATTTTCACTTTTTTTTTTTTTATCAAAAAATCCATTTTAATTTGTACATTAATTAATAATAATTGTCAATCGGGCAGACGGCAAAGCCATGCTTTAAAGATTTTTGTAAAAATTTATGTAAATTGTACATTTGGGAAAAGATAATAAATCACAATCTATCTATCTATCTATCTATCTATCTATTGTATTTCTAACTAAAAAAAATGTGGTACCCGTGGCGTGATGGTTAGCATGTCCACCTGCTAACCCAGAGGTTCGAGGTTCGAATCCCAGCAGAGGCAAAAATTTTTTTTTTACGGGTATCGCCTTTCGCGATGAATTGGCAAGTCCTCCGTTAGTAAATTCATTGCCATGAAAAGCGCTTTCTCAATTAGCCTTTCTGAACCGGCAGAAAATTGTAGGTCCCCTCCAATCCTCCATTCCCTCACAAGGCATGGTTGGGCTCCTCGCTCTGATGCGCCATCTTATTTATTTATTTTAACTAAAAAAAAAACATTAAAGCTAGTTCAAAAAATGCTTTAAATTGATAACAAACATATCCAAATACAAAATAATTTACGAAAGAAAAAAAATCATATCAACTTAGATATTGAAGATGAAAAATCGTCCATCTTCATCTTAATTTCTCTCTCTCTCTCTTTGGTACATTCATTTATTTATTTATTTATTTATTTATTACTTCATCTACAAGCAATTTTACAGCTATCAGATAATTCAAAATTGCACTCCAAGAAAAATAAATAATAGGTAATAATTAGAATGTAAATAAATATAAAACTTCTAGTTTAAATTTATCACGACTCAGACAGAAGATATCAATATTTACACAGGCTTCATTGAAATCCCTAATAGATCTAGATATGGTTTCATTACTTCCATATATCGTTCTATGCAATTTTTCTTTTAAAAACATTCTCGGTCTTAAAGATCTTGATGGAACATAAATAGGTACGAGAGCAAGTAGCGTAGGACATTTTATATGGTTACATAGTAAGTCTCTTATTAATGTTACACCATGAATAGTTCGCCTAGATTCTAATGATTTTATCCCCAATAATTGACATCTAGCCCTATAATCAGGTTGCGGGTACCAACGCATTTGGAAAAATATAAATTTAGTGAATCGTCTTTGGATCCTTTCTAATCGATTAGAATGTGTAATGAAAGCAGGACTCCAGATAACATCAGCATACTCCAAAATCGATCTCACAAGAGAGTTATACAATGTCAAAAGGACGAAGGGGTCTCTAAAATCTTTTGCATTTCGTTTGATGAATCCAACCATCACGTTGGCTTTGGTAACCAAATAATCAAAATGGTTTTTATACGATAGACAGGGATCAAGTACAATGCCTAAGTCTTTAATATTAGTGACTCTACTAATTGATTTTGAATCAATGTGGTAATCAAACAAATGACAATTATTTTTCCTTAAAAAAGAAATTGAATTGCACTTTTTAATATTAAGATTAAGGCCATTATTAGAGCACCACTTTGACAAGGAATTGAGGTCAGATTGAACTAACAGACAGTCATTGAAGTTATCAATTTTTAAAAACAACTTCAGATCATCAGCGTATAGAAGACATTCACAATATTTTATAACAGAAGTAATATCATCAATAAATAATAAGAATAAAAGGGGACCTAAGTGGCTACCTTGTGGAACACCCGAAGAGCACGCGAACTCGTGCGAAAAAGTGCTACCAACCTGAACCTTTTGAGATCTTCCAATTAGATACGATGATAACCAACTAAGTAGCTGCGAATGAAAACCGAAAACTTCAAGCTTCCTTATCAAAGTTTCATGGTTTACTGAGTCAAAAGCCTTGCTGAAATCAGTATATACTGTGTCAACTTGGAACCTATCCTCAATAGCACCAATAACATAAGAAGTGAAGCAAGCAAGATTACTAACAGTTGATTTTCCGGAGACAAAACCATGCTGAGCTTCTGATAAGCATTCTTTTGTAACAAAATCGAGTCTATTTTTTACTAAGCTCTCAAATAGTTTGGGGATAGCAGATAATTTAGTAATTCCTCTATAGTTTTCGATATTACTCTTATTACCCGACTTATAAACTGGAAACACATAAGACTGTTTCCAGTTGTCTAGAAAGTTTCCTTCAAAAAGAGATTTATTAAATATGGAGAGGAGAGGGACACTTAAAGAATTGCAGCAATTTTTTAACACTATGACAGGTATGCCATCTGGACCCGGATTAACATTCGATTTTAGATTCAAAATAGCTGAATTTAATTCCGTGTAATTCAATTGGATTGATCCAAGATCAATCTTGTTGACTACATTGTTTAATGAACAGCTATTAAAATTAGAATTACTATAAACTGACTCAAAAAACTTTCCAAACAGCTTAACAGTAGAATCTAAATCCGAAGAATTAACTTCTTTGAGAAACATGTTGTTTGGGAAACCCATAGATTTTCTTTTTGAGTTGACAAAAGACCAGAAAGACTTACTATCACTCTTAATTTTAGTTTCTATATTCATGATATAAGCCTTATAGAGAAACTTACTCAGAACCACAAAATCCTTACGAAGCTTACTAAACTTCAAATAATCAGATTGAAGCTTGGATCTACAGAATAACTTATGAGCTTTGCGCTTCTGTTTTTTTAAATCAAGGAGCTGTTTGTTGCTCCAAGGAGAACTTGAATTTATTTTATTGTTTTTAAGAGGAACAAACCTATCAAAACCTATTCTAAGAACTTCAATGAAGCGATCATACATATTTTTGAGATTTAAATTCATAAATTCATTTGACCATTCAATGTTTTGCAAATAATTATTAAGCTCAACAAAATTTGCTTTATAAAAGTTGAAAGATTGTAAATTATCAGAGATATTTTTTGGAATGAATCTATAAAATTCAATTACAAACATAAGCTCTTTATGATACATTGAGTCATTCAAAAGCGAAAAATACGGGTTAGTTAGATTAATACTAAAATCATTGCAACTAATGAAAACAAGGTCTAAAATCTTCATTAAATCATTCAGAATATAATTAAATTGTATAAGATTTAAAGAAAAAACGTAATCGATAAATAAAATTTCAAAATCTTTTGATATATTGTAAGGAATCAACATTTTATCAACTTCAGACCATTTCCAAACTATTTCAGATAAATTAAAGTCACCTAATACACATAGATTATCAGTCATAGAGCACAAGTTGTTTATAAAATCAATATTAATTATATGTTTTTGATATAATTCAATACAACTACTTGGAGGCACATAGCTAACAATAAAAAATAAATTTGATCTGGATTTTAAATCAAGTTTGACAGATATGCATATCTGTTCAATATCTGTGCATGGTAGGACGACTTCATTGCAGCTTAGAAAAGTCCGGACAGCAACTATGATTCCACCCCCACGCTGATCAACAGATTTACAACGATCAAATCGATATGTGTTAAAATAACGACCGTCAAATAGTTCAGTAGAAAGAATTCCACTATAAAGCCAAGTTTCAACTATAATGATGACATCGTAGTGTAGATAACTGGAGTTAACAAAAAGATTATTAACTTTCGTTCGGAGACCACTTGCATTATGAAAATATATTTTCAGCGAGGATAAACGAGCTGTTTCAGAAGCCGTAGATGGTGTTATAGAGTAAGATTTTGTCCTCATTCCTCCAGCATTATGGTATGACATTGAAAAATGATTACTTAAATCAGCCGCAAAAGACGGTGTTGTAGGTTGGACAATCTTATCATCGTTATGAATTATAAAACTGGCAGTTGCACCAGTGACAGATCTCGTTAGCCATCTTTGGTTATACGATTCTTGATTCGAAAAAACTCATGAACTACTGTATGTAAAGGCCATAGTTTATTGTTGTTGAGAATTGCAAAGAGCTCTAGATCTCTACCAACTTTGATTTCAAAGGATGAATATTCATTTTGGCGAGTCATTGCAAATGACTTATTCTTCGGCAATAACTGACAGAACTTTGATATAAATGTCCTGGGCATCTTTTGGAGCAGTAAATATGAGAAAGAATCACTTCCCAAAGTATGTTACACGAATTACGGGAAACCCTGCATAGCTGTGACTCCTAACAGGTCATCAGATAATACATAAATTCCGAGGACAGAAGCATCGTCACCATTCAAAAGTTTGCTGAAATACACTAAATCTTTTTTAAACTACCTACCAACAGTTGTTTCCGGAAAAAAGAGAGTTAGGACTATAAAACCTAATGTACATCAATAAAAATGTAATTACACAGCTATCGATTCGTCGAAACAGTACTCAGGTACGAAAAGGAATTTGTTGAGCTTTTTTAAAGGTGCAGCAATACTACTTTTCATTTTTAGACTGGCAAAATTAACGCAATACTATCTTTAAAATTTAAAATAACAAAATGTGACCCCTTAGGTCGATTGCAAAACTTGTCGACCCCCAAATTCAGATTTCGATTTTGTCGACCCCTGAGAAACCGATATCGACCCCTTGGGGTCGATATCAACCACTTTGGGAATCACTGGTCTAGAACATGCGGAAGGATAAGATCTATGTATCTATCCTTATATTCCCACGGGAACGGAAATGGGAATTCAAAAACTACGGTCTCAAAAGTATTTTTAACAGGGCTACAAGGTGTTGAAATAGGGGTTGAATGTTTTTTTTTTGGAAATACCGCCATTTTTAAGGCTAGAAGTTTTATTTCCTAAAAAGTTAAAAATGCTGCTGAAAGTCACTATTCCACGCGGACGAAGTCGCGGGCACAGCTAGTTTATAGTTATTAAAAAAAATTAAGATCACATGAAATTTTTTTTTAACTTTTTTTTATACATATACTATTTAAAACACATTTCATATTTCACATCCGGGAATAAAGTTCAATTAGCGGGAAATCAACAACATTTTGTTTTCTGGAAAAAAGTATGTTTCGTTTTTTTTTTTAATTTCTCTTAAACCAAGAAAAATTTTACTGTTCGGTTTTTGGCTTTTGAGTAAAAATTAATTAAAGCATTGAATGTGGAAAGAAAAAACGGCCCTTAATATGGCAAAATTTAGTAAAAAAAATTAATAAGGAAAAAAGTATTTTCTTTTTTCAAAATTTTGACTTTGAAGCTTGATCTCTCAAAAACTTTTCATTAAGTGAACTCAAATTAAAATTTTTATGAAAGAACAAAGCAATATCTTTCAAAAACATTATACATAGTATGAGAAAGTAAATAATATAATAATAATATAATATAATTTCATATACAATTGCCCGTTGCACCTACACGGAGGGATATAGACCCCCTCCCATACAATTTTTTTTTGTCTTGACCAAACCTATCTATCTTGAGCCTTTGGAAAACCGTATCAAAAACACCCTACATAAATAATAGAAAATTCTAAAAGTTAATAATTACTTTTAAAAATAATTAAAAAATTGAGAGCGGTGAAATTTTTTTTTTTTTAATTGTCCTACCAGGTGGGCTCAGTCTCATGAAGCAGTTAGAACGTACGTTGAATTGCAACCGGCTGTTATTGAATCTTTGGAAGAAATCTAAACGTGGAAAGATCGAGATACTTTGCAAAATGCATTGCATCTTTTGACAGGGATTTCGACGGTTGAATTCAAAGTCGCCTGTCACATTATGGAATCAGTTATTTTGATTGTTTTGCCTTTGAGTCGGGAATTACAATCTAAAAACCAAGATCTGGGTGAGGCTACTAAGCTGGCAGATGACGCTTTGAATGAATTTACGTACAAACGCGAAAACGCAGATTCTACTTTCCACGTTATTTATGAGCATGTTGCTAGAATTTGTTCTGAATACGAAATCGCAATGAAATTGCCACGCCGCCGGCCGTTGCAATCAACAAAAAAATCGTTGCAACGTTCAAGCACAAAGTATTAAAGACTACTACAGAATTTTTTTCTACATTCCGTTTCTTGATACGTTCATTTCTCAACTCAAAAGTCTTTCAGGAACACAAAATGCGCTTGATGCTTTACTGGTTAGTATCTTTCAATCAAATATCTACTTTTAGAAAAGTTCATATGTGTCGCGATCCGAGAAAAGGCAACATTTAGACAAAAGTGAAAGCTTACACAGCACGCTCTGAAAGGCGCTGATGTACCATTCAAACCCATGTAAAAAATCGTTTCTCTGAGTTCATATTTCGTGAAATAAAAGCAATGTTACAATTTCTGATTGCGCTTCATGAATATTCAGTAAAAGAAGAAGAAGTGTAATCAATCATGATCCAATAACCGATTTTTTGCTTAGTATAGGTCCCTTTTATCGTATCGAGTCACATATGCAAACATCAATCAGACGATATTTTTCAGGTTATCAATAGCAAGTCGTTCAAGAATGTCGATTATATTTTTATAATCAATAAAGTTCTTGAATTTTTAAAATAATTATATTACATCTCCTTTACTTTTTTATCTTGCTCATGCTATATTTTTCCGTCCCGTAACGAAATTTGAACATTACGCGCCGATAAATGTTACAAATAACATCTTTTATTTTCCCGATTGGGGGGGGGGGGGGGGGGGTCTGGACCCGAAACCCCCCCCCCCCCCCGTGGATCCGCCTATGGGCTATATATATTATCCCTATATTCCCACGGGAACGGGAATGTATACGGGAATTGAGAAGCTACAGCACCGATTTCAAAAATTCTTCCACCCTTAGAATGCTACACTATCCCTGAGTAACACAAACTTTAAGTCGTCCCTATATTCCTACACGAACTGTCACCATATTCCCACGTGAATATTAGTCTTTACTACTATTATAGGCCTGAAATGATATCAGTCTGTCTATTTTCATTTATTATCAAAAACCGCCCAAACTATTAAACCAATTTATATGAATTTTGGCACAGAGATATAGTCTTGAGCCTGAAGATGGACATAGGCTATATATGTTATCCCTGTATTCCCACAAGAATGCAAACGTAAAATGGAACCTAGAAACTACTGAACTGACTTCAAGAATTATTTCCCCGTTAGAATGCTACACTATCTCAAAGTAACATTAACTTTAATTTATCCCCATTATTCCCATGGGAACGGAAGTACTTACTAATATTATAGATCCGAAATCAACTCCGTCTGTCTGTTTTACTTTGTTACCATCTATCGCCCAAACTATTGAACTATTTGTATTAATTTTGGTGCAGAGATAGTCTTGAGCCTGAAGAAGGACATGGGCATTGGGCTGTATTTGTTTTCCCAATATTCCTAAGGGAACGGCAACGTAAACGGGAGCCTTGAAACTACTGGACCGATTTCAAAAGTTCTTTCACCGTGAGGTGATTTCTGTCAAATTGTCGATAACACAGTTGACCTGAGAAGAAATATCTATCTTGATCGTCAAATAAATATTGGCAATCGGTAATGACTGTGTGAAAAGTCGATTTGGGCGCCGACTAATGAGATAGTTAACCATATTAACTAATAAATTATGTTTGACGTATTGGGGATGTTGTCAAATGTCTATCAGTAGACTAGACAATATTATGGACACTGAGCAAGTCACATGTCACATCATATTCTATAGAGTTTTTCAATTCCTTGGAATATCAGGAGTGGCTGCAAGTTAGTGTTCCAGTGCCAGTAATGAGTAATCTAGAATTGAACAATAGCAACAAATTACACATCTGGAATGCGACATTGTAAAAGTTTTAGTATAAAAGAGTGTATCAAACTCGCTAAACCTTTTTATTTGACAAAAGAAGGAAAAAGTAAAAACGTCGTCTGCAAAAATGTACTGAAATAAAATAATATAACAATAGTTTACTAAAACGCATGAATGTGTCTCATTTGCAAAATGAGTAGCCTAAAAAATTAAAAATAATGCCGAAAGTCACTATTCCACACGGACGAAGTCGCGGGCATAGCTAGTAATGTTATAAAACACAGTGCGAGCATTTAGGAAAAAAGGAGAGGATTTAATAGGAGACACCGTTGCACATTACTTTTGAATTTTTGTTAATCTTAATGTGGGGGAAAACAGAGTCTGGTATAGCATTCCACATTCGGGTGTGCAACTAAAATATGAATCACTATGCGTCTGAAGTTGGGTTCGAGTTAAAACTGATCAGCATTCCTAGCGAGGCGGGTGTTGCGGTTAAACTTTTGCAGGGGACGAATGCAGCTGGCTATTTCACTAGAGCATTGTTTGTGAAAAAAGCGGTAGAAGAGAGTGAGACAGGTAACGTTTCGAACATGTTCAAGAGAATCAATCGATCCTACAATATTGAATTATCACCTATTACTCTCAACGCTTTATTTTGTACCCTATCAAGTAGGCATCAGAGTGATTGGGGAGCACCTGAACAGATATGAGAATTATTCTCTAGTTTGGACGGATGTAGGCTTTGTAGGGACCACTGAACATCACCCGCGAAATTTCAAATTCTCGTCTCGAATAAATAAAACGCACTTTCACAGAACAGCCACCAGAGCACTACACCATCTAATGCTGCGCCAACCATTTTGGTTTTTGTCAATCAGCCACTCAACTCATTAGTAATTCGGATTTCAACCTTTTCGCCATGCGCTCTTCAATTGTCATTGTTAATTTAGTTCTCATTAATCAAATTGAATAATCATATGAATTTATTAGTAGATAATAATCTTTGTTTTTATTACATGAACACTAGACTGCTTTTTTTTTGGACTAATTTTTTTTTTCACTCCCATCACGAAATTTTGTGGAAAATATTAAAAAAAAAATTCACAAAAAATTTGAGCCCTTGATATTAACATTTAGTACTCGACCAAGGCATGCAAAGATTTCCCATATAAAATACACGTAAACTTAAACTTTTTTTCTTAAAAACTCTACAGTTCAGAGGAATTTTATGGTATAGTCTAGGACATTAGTAGGTTTTCTTTAGAATTGTGTACTCTACAAAAAAGTTCATTACGGTGAAGTCGTAACTCACACCGGCGAGTTAGTACCGGCCACCAAACCTAATTTTTCCGTAAAATATTTTTTTTTTGACCCTATCTCGTAAATGACAATAGCTACAAAAGAAAAGTTGTTTGCAAACTTGTAGGAAATTTAATTTTCTACAAAAAAGTTTCGAGAATCAATATGCTAACATTGATATTTATTGAGATATTGAGCTTTTAAGTTGAGGAAGTATGGAATTTTAATTAATAATAATAATAATAATAATTAATATGCTGGACCGTGAGCAACTAGGCGACAGAAAACCGTCGCAGTTTCTTCGACGTTTGAGAGATCTATCGGGAAACACCATGACCGATGACGCTTTAAAAGCAATTTGGCTAGACCGACTGCCAGTTCAGTCTCAGTCAATTCTTGCCGCACATCCCCCCGGAACCAGCGACAATCCAACCAAGCTTGACGACTTAGGCGTTATTGCAGATCGTATTAGTGACGTTATCCCGCAGCAACAAGTAGCCGCAACATCAACACACCCAGGGTCTATTTTAAATATTCTACAAAAAGTAGATCAGCTGACGAGACAGGTAGAGGCCATCGCCATCAATCGCATGGACAGTAACAGTCGACGGGATACCTCACGATCCCACTCACGTGGCCGACAACAACAAAAGCAGAAACAAGTTGAAAACAAGAAGACCATTTCCAACAACCATCAAAGCAGTTTTTGTTATTTCACCGTCGGTGGGGATCCAATTTTCACATTACGGCAGATCTTGGAAAAAACCCGTGAACATAATATCGATATTCACCATCTCTTTATCGATTTCAAGGCCGCGTATGACAGTATCTACAGAGACGAGCTGTACAGAGCCATGTCAAGTTGCGGCATCCCTGCAAAACTCGTACGACTATGCAGGATGACTTTGGAGAATTCACGCTGCTCCGTCAAGGTCGGTAAAGAACTCACCGAGACCTTTGATGTCGAAAAAGGTTTTAGGCAAGGCGATAAACTGTCATGCGATTTCTTCAACATCATACTTGAACAGATTGTAAGAAACTCAAACGTCAACACCAGAGGAACAATCTTTCAAAAGTCTGTGCAATTACTCGCCTATGCAGACGATATTGACGTAATGGGAAGAAAAAAGCGTGATGTCATAGGTGCTTTTGCGAGTATTGAAACAGAAGCGGCAAAAATGGGTTTGATGGTTAATGAGGGCAAAACAAAGTATATGCTGTCATCAAATAAGGACACAGAACATCGACGAATTGGACAAAACGTCACAATAGACAGACATAACTTCGAGGTAGTACAGGACTTCGTCTACCTAGGATCCGCTGTAGACACGGACAACAACATCAGTGCGGAGATCAAACGGAGAATAACTCTTGCCAACCGTTGCTTCTTTGGGTTAAGAAGGCAATTGAGAAACAAAACCCTCTCCAGAAAAACCAAGGTAACCTTATATAAGACCTTAATCATCCCAGTCCTGCTTTACGGCGCGGAAACATGGACCTTATCGAAAGCGGATGAGGAAACCCTTGGTCGTTTCGAAAGAAAAATTCTCCGAATGATCTTTGGTCCCGTATGCGAAGGCAATGTGTGGAGAAGAAGATACAACAACGAGCTGTATGAGCTGTACCGCGACATGGGCATAGCCAGAAGAGTTCGCATCGCGAGGCTACGATGGTTGGGCCATGTTGAGCGGATGGACCCAAACGCTCCGGCTCATCGGGTGTTCGAAAGCACATTGCAGGGAAATCGCGGAAGGGGAAGACCTCGTCTTAGGTGGCGCAATCAAGTGGAAGAAGACCTCAACCGACTTGGAGTGCGAAACTGGAGAGAGCTCGCCCGAAATAGAACTCGTTATCGAAGGATGTTGGTTGAGGCCCAGGTTCACCCCGAACTGTAATGCCCACCTAAGTAAGTAAGTAAGGGGATCCAATGCGAGAAAGTGTCGCCAACCATGTGATTTCGGCCAACAGGGAAACGAGAACGGTTGTCATTAATGGCGGTAAACGATAACCAAACTTCAAGCCGCCTGTTCGTGACAGATAAAATATCCAAAATGCAATTTCTGATAGACACTGGCTCTAACGTATCGGTGTTTCCGTACTCTGGACCACGTCAAAAATCCAAGCTAACCGACTACACGCTTTTCGCTGCCAATGGAACCCCGATACCAACTTATGGGTTTCGTACAATATTGATGAACCTAGGACTTCGTCGAGAGTTCACATGGCGCTTTGTAATGGCCGACGTCAGAAAACCAATTATAGGAGCCGACTTCTTGGCATATTACAAACTTCTTGTAGATGTGGCGTACAACAGACTGCTAGACGGACTCACTGGCATGTCAACACGAGGTTTTCACGCACATAAGAGCTCAGTACAGGTTAAATCAATTTCCGGCAGCTCTAAGTACATCGAACTACTCAAACAATTCCCCCATCTAACTCGACCAGATGGAGCCTTTAAAGAGATACGACATTCCACCGTCCATCACATTAATACAACAGAAGGTTTTCGGGTAAGTTGCAAAGCACGACGTCTGGATCCTGAAAAATTCAAAATTGCAAAAGGTGAGTTTGAAACGATGATAAAAATGGGCATAGCTCGTCGATCAGATAGTTCTTGGTCCTCCCCACTTCATCTCGTTGCAAAGAAAACAGGAGACTGGCGTCCCTGCGGGGATTACCGTTCATTAAACTCCCGTACGATACCGGACAACTACCCTCCTCGAAACTTGCAAGACTGCACATCATCTACAACATCTTAAAATACTTTTTGAACGACTGGATAGTTTTGACGTAGTCGTTAACGTAGCCAAATGCGAGTTTGGTATGCCTAGGATAACATTTTTAGGCTACTCAATCTCGAGTGAGGGTGTAGAGCCACCCGAAGAATGGGTTAAGGCAATCGTCGATTGCAATCCACCGACCACAGTCAAGCAGCTAAGGAGGTTCTTGGAGACTTTAAATTTTTATAGGCGTTTCGTTAAAAATACAGCAGAACTACAAGCCCCACTGAACGAGTGTCTCAAAGGACCTAACAGCAAAGGCAACAAACCAATCGTTTGGACAGCAACTCTTCAGCAAGCGTTAAGCGCCTGCAAAGAGGGTCTCAAGGTAGCCGCTTTGCTTGCACATCCCGACCCAAAACTGGAATTAGGTCTTTTTACAGACGCGTCAGACTGTGGAATGGGAGCAGTTCTACAGCAAAATACACCAAGTGGATGGTAGCCACTATCGTACTTTACTAAAATTTTTAGCAAACCCCAACAGAAATACAGCACTTACGACAGGGAGCTTCTGGCTGTTTACTCTGCAATAAAATATTTTAAATTAATGTTGGAAGCCAGAGTTTTCACAATATACACAGACCATAAACCCTTGGTTTTCGCATTTAAGCAGAACCCGGAAAAGGCTTCACCTCGACAATTCAGATGTCTGGGTGACGTAGAACTCAAAATCTTTCTAACATCTGCTTCTTCATTACAGGTTATTAAAGTTCCGCTACTAAACACCAACCTACAATTGTACTGTGACATTTCTCAGGGTTCTGCTAGACCATTCGTAACACATCCCTACCGCCGCCAAGTTTTCGATTCGCTACATAGTTTGAGCCACCCTGGTGCTAATGCCTCAGCAACACTTGTAGCTTCCAGATTTGTCTGGCCATCTATGCGAAAGGACTGTAGAGCATGGGCGAAATCGTGTATTCTGTGCCAACGATCGAAGGTTTCTCGGCATACGTCATCGCCAACTGGAAACTTTGAACCACCAGCCTCTCGATTCGAACATATACATGTTGACTTCATTGGACCTCCCCCATATTCGCGAGGATCAAGATTTTGCCTAACTATCATTGATCGGTTTTCACGTTGGCCTGAAGAGTACCCCTTGGAAGATTCAACATCGGAATCACTAGCAAGAACACTCTTCTCAAATTGGATAGCACGTTACCCGAAGTGGCAAACTTCTGATCGTGGTAGACAATTTTTATCAAACATTTTCCAGGATTTAGCAAAACTGTTTGGCATAAGTCATTTAACCACTACTGCGTACCATCCAGCTGCCAATGGTATGGTTGAAAGATTTCACCGCCAATTAAAAGCCGCTATCGAGTGTCACGAGCCAACATCATGGGTCGATCAACTCCCTATCGTACTGCTGGGACTCAGAACGTCTTTTAAGGAAGATCTCAAGGCCACAGTAGCAGAACTGGTTTACGGAGTTTTTGTCACCTCACAAACACATCAATGCGGACCCGACAAGCTTCGTGAATCAACTTCGACAGCATTTCGAAGGGCTACAACCAGTACCAGCATCACGACATTGTTCAAGAGCAACCTTCGTATTTAAGGAACTTGCAAGCTCATCGCACGTTTTCATCAGAAGAGATGCAGTAAGAATCGGGCTGCAGCCACCGTACGACGGTCCATTTCCCGTGTTAAAGAGAGGCGATAAATTCTTTGTTCTGAAAGTTCGAGGCAAAGAGGTTACAGTATCAATTGATCGGTTGAAACCAGCCTTCATCCTATCAGAAGACAGCAATTGCGAACAATCCAAACCTAAACAGACGACCCTTCCTTTACCACCTTCTGATGACAGCGTTACTACAACAACCAGATCGGGAAGACGTGTACGGATTCCGGAAAGATTTGGTCGTGACAAAGTCACTGGAAGGGGAGTGATGTAGGGACCACTAAACATCACCCGCGAAATTTCAAATTCTCGTCTCGAATAAATAAAAAGCACTTTCACAGAACAGCCACCATCTATGCTGCGCCAACCATTTTGGTTTTTGTCAATCAGCCACTCAACTCATTAGTAATTCGGATTTCAACCTTTTCGCCACGCGCTCTTCAATTGTCATTGTTAATTTAGTTCTCATTAATCAAATTGAATAATTAAATGAATTTATTAGAAGATAATAATCCTTGTTTTTATTACATGAACACGATTCCTAAAGCTTTATAAATTGAGGCTAGATCAGAAAAATAAGCATCTTCTACCTAAGCAACATTTTTTAATCTAAGCAACATTTTCGGCGACTTCTAATATGTGGTAATTTAACTTTTATATTTTTTCTCACATTATTGCCGATTTATTAATACAATAGTAATAAAAAAACTAAGTTGGATTACCTAAATAATACCTGTAGTTTAATGTCTTCAAAAAGACCAGTGTATCTACCTCTTGAAGCCAGTTAAAGTGCTTATAATGAAAGGAAAACCCAATAAAATGGGCATTTTGGGAATGTACCATTCATTCCTTTTAATTTCTCAAAAACAAAAGCGAAAGATATTCGCATTTAGTTTTCAATGTTTGGCTCAAATTAAATTGTAAATAAAGGTTGATTAAAAAACAAACTATTAGCCTTCAAAAACGATTTATTTGATGTATTTAGTCAAATATAAAATTGCTCCAGCCATTTGAACTGAGCGAAATTGATTTTTTTGTCTTTGTGCAAAAACACATTGTATTGGTACGCATACTGAATGCCTATATGTATTTTTTCATGTTTCATATCTTTGTAGGGTAAACGCACTAGTATCCGGACAGTGCTAGTACCCGGACACATTGAGCTTTTTTTGCGATTAAAAGATAAATCACACAAAAAAATTCACAAACGTAAACAAACATGGGTCCTTCAATGTGTCCTATACATGCATGCAAAGTTTCAGGTACTCGAAATGCGTATTTTAAGAACTTAAGAACTTTGAAGGTGCGGCCTCGTTGTCGATTTAGGTAAAAAAAAAATAGTGGGAACAGTTTTTAGTAGTAAGCAATTGAACAAGTAATAGTTAATTTATTGTAATGGAAAGTCATTGCTTTCGTTGGAAATATCATTAACTAAAACAATTTGCAAAAAAAAACCAAATTCAATAAAATCTTTGCCATTATTTGTGGTGTCCGGGCACTAAAACCAAAATTGAATATGTTTTTCAGTACACGGACAACATGTCCGGGTACTAACAATGTGCGATTATCATGTATTTTCAGTACCCGGACAGGAGTTGTTTCTTAAAATTATTGTGTCCGGATACTAAAACAAAAGCGTTCGGATACTGGATCAGTCATTTTAAGAGACTTAATCATTGAAAGAATTAATCATTTTAAGAGACAAGCACTCTATGGATACAAAAAATGTGCGCTTATCTTATATTTTCAGTATCCAGACAGAGCTTGTCTCTTAAAATGATTGTGTCCGTGTGCTAAAACCAGAGCGTCCGGGTACTAAATTTTCGTGTCCGGGTACTAACGCAAATGCAACTTCTTTGAATTGTTATTTTATTAATTTTAACAATGATCTCTTTGCAATTTACTTGAACGCTATATTATTGAGAAATATCTATATTCTAACAATCAATAAAAGTTTCCGCGGTAGCATTTATGGTTACAAAATGGTTTGTGTTAAGTGTTCGGGTACTAGTGCGTTTACCCTATACATCATTTCGTAAACAACCTTAAAAAACATACAATTAGTAGAATCGTAAAACACCGTTGTACATACATAACATACATTTTTATACCTGCCTATTTAACATTCCTTTCAAAAAATAGTCTGGGGTCAACAGGGTTGCAAAAAATCATTTTTACTTCCATCTATTGATTTATTGGATGAGAATGCAACAGTACTCGAAGTTAGCGCATTTAAGTAACACACTTGTAAATGATTTTACTATTCTAGGGGATTCACGTTCTCACCCTTGTGCCTTCATGAACTGAATAATTGCAAATTTCATAGAATTATGGAAACAGAAACAACTAGGTTTTAGTGTTCGTAACGCTTATTTGAAAGCAGTTAACCGCGTAATTGGCGCACGTGGCTAACGTGTGGCACAGAGCAGTTATGCAATGTGGCCTGCCAAACTATGAATTAAAGTCAAGGCATTGTTAGACCAGATTTCCTATGGGACCTGTCCGCCACAACGCAACTGGTTACACATGATAATGCATCCAATAATAATTCCATTAAGTCGACGTCGCTCCGGCATTTAGGTAAATGTTTTCTCACCAAATAAAAAGGGCACAATGAACAATTTCCAAGGGTAGGATAGAATGATTGATTTCTTTATGGTTGTCAGACTGTAAATCAAATAGGTATTTTTTTTAAATCGGTATATTATAAAGGTTTTTTTTAGGACTACAAATTAAAAATGTGAATAATTTGAAAGATCTATATTGCGTCAACTTTTTAGTAAGATACACTTAGAATCTTAGATGATAGGTGGGTTTAATCAAAAGGGAGTATATTACTATGCAAGTACCTACCTACATATGTACCCAAATTTTACATGTTATAGGACGTTAAGAAACAAATCAAAATCAAAACTCTAGCTGCGTTGCAAAACAACTTTTTGAAAATCTTTAGGCAAATATGTTAAATCGAGCAGACATAAACCCAACCCTCTGTTAATAAACGGCCAAACGGGCCATAATTGTATATTTCCACATGTTTTAAAATTTCAAAACGGTTTTGTATGATTTCGAAAAAGTCTCTATGCAGGACTAGATCTAAGTTTCTCTCTCTTTCTCATTTCTGTAGTGAAAATTGCACCTTCGGGGTCTAGTCACCACAAAAGATATTCAAATTCAACTTCTCCCGACCAGACAACAATATTATTTTTGCACTTTTGTAGTTCAATAGCAATTGCATATAGAAGAAGCTTACACCAGATTTTCTCAAACCTAATGATAACTGATTAACTGCGGCACACAATCTATAACTTTTTTTTAGAAGCTGAGGAGTGTTTGTTTAAATCTACTCAGTTTTTAGTTTTTACTAAAAAAAGGAGGATTTTAAATAAAAACGTTGTCAAGGCGTGGCAAATTTATTTTAGCGAAAAGGTAGACTATCGCTCGATTAATTGTTCTATATAGTGTCAATTTTCGAAGTCAGCTGTCCTATGTTAAAATAAATACTCGAAGCAATAGAAACAAAAATCCCCAAACTTAAAAAAAATCCCTTAACTTTTCCCAAAAAATGTGTTTTACTGATTTTTGTATTCTAGTAAAAAATGATTTATTTGCACTTTTTGTGCTTATAATAAGTTATAATAGATCATTGACCAAATCTTAAATATTATATGAAATAAACAATTTTACTGCCCAATATAACCAAATATTTTCTTCATCAAGTTATAAATTTTCAAAAGAGGATTTTTGTTACGTGGTCCCAGAGTAAGTACTCGGTCAAATACAAATTCATTCACTTAACAAACCATAAAATAGTTTGTGAAATCCAATTTGTTCACAGATAAAATTCAAGTGTTGTGTTCAAGTGGTAGCAGATAAAAAAGTAATCTAATAGCGTTTTCATTGAAACTCGACAGATTTACTCTCAAATCGAAAACTACTCCTTTCAATGAAACATGTTTTTAAGTTTTTTCCTGGTATTGGAGGTTAAATTGATGTTCTCATATAGGAATACATTTTGTAATTTGGTTTTTCTCAGCTTTTTTCTAACTCATTTACTCGCTTGTTCATAATTTTCAACAATATTTTGAACCTAGCGCTGGCATAACAAATGTAAAATTATCAAACTATTTTCCATGTAACGTTTGACATAACAAATGTTTTTGCATGCGTATGTGAATTCAGAGTGGATCTCCCAACCAAATGGGAGTAGATCTGTGGCGTTTAGGGTTACCTCGGATCTGCTTTTTTTTCAATGAAACATGAAAAATAGAAAAAGAGTAAATCTTTTCACAAAAGGAGTAAAATGAAATCGTCAATACTTAATCTTACGAATACTTTTTAAACACTCCAAATATGTCGATTTCGCTTAAATTTTGAAACGGGCATAACAAAGACAGTCATTTGAAAAAATGTAATTTCTTTCGGAAATAAGTTCCATTAATTAATTTTTTGTATTATAGTAAGGTTGTTTTATAGCTATAGTTTGAGAAATTAGATGATGTATTGTTTATTTATTAATGTTTATATTAGAAAATTAATTAACTAGGACAAAGAGTTAAAGAGCGATGCATTGTTGTTGTAATAAATGTTTTAAATACTTATAATAGTTAGATCAAATTATCGATAATCCGCTTTCAAATGTTTAATCAATTCGATTTTAAATTTCCGAAGGGTATTCAAAAGCTTTATATGGCTAGGCAGATAATTGTATAGTTGTGTTCTTATGATCTAATTTAAAATTTTGACCACTTCTAAGATTATTTGGTTGTGAATCACTATAATATATCTCAAATTGTTACAAAGGTATTTTGGTAGCATATAAATAAATAAATAAATAAATAAACACATTTAAGCTTATTTGCTGCGTAATGTTTAACCAGTTTAATTTTAAAGCATATGATCAATATGAGTTAATCGCGCATTTAAGAATAATCCGCATTGCTTTATTTTGAAGCCTTTGAAGCCGGTTTATATCACCCCGTGATGTCAAATAAAGAACAATTGAACGGTATTGAAAGTGAGGTTTAACAACAGTATTATAAATTTTTAAAGCAGTCGCAGGAGCTATTTTTCTCCTTATTCGCGCAAGAAAACATATTTTTTTAGACACTTTTTTCCAAACAAAATCTATATTGGCTTTTAAGTTCAATTTATTGTCAATTACAACTCCCAAATATTTGAATTCATTCACTCGCTCAATGTTATCCCCATCAATTTGCACAACATTATTATCACTCGAATTATTTATATTTACTTTAGTTTATTCACTCGCAGCCACTCATTTATTAACTGAAGGTCATATTCAATCTTCGTGTACACTCTCCAATATCTTTACCAGATATAAACAGCAATGCATCATCCGCAAACAAACAAAATTTGAAATACTTTACAGATTGATTAATATCATTTATATAGAGTAAAAACAAGAAAACACCCAACACAGAACCTTGAGGAACACCGGTGTTAACTACATTTTCCTCCGAAACATTATTGTTCACCACCGTACGTTGAGTACGACACTTCAAATATGAATCAAACTATTTGAGTTCATTATTTCGCATACCATATCTTTCAAGCTTTTTTACAAGTATTTCACGATCAACAGTCTCAAACGCTCTCTTAAAATCCAAGAACACAGCTACAATCACATTTTTACAGTCCATTTCATTTTTCCAGCTCTCTAAAACCCAATTCAATGCTGTCTCACACGAATATCCTTTTCTAAAGCCCGATTGTTGTTGCATTATCAAATTATTCTCTTCCATATAACTTCTAAACTGTTTTTCCACAACTTTTTCAAACACTTTCTCATACGTTGGAGGCATATTAGCAGTGCCCTATTTCACCAAAATGAAAGTTACAACCACAAATTTGTACTTGTAATTTACAATTACAAATTTGTAAACCCATTTTTTGTTTCACCAATTGCAAGATCTTATTTCACAAACTTGTGATTGATTCTAATAAAGTTGTAGAAAAATGAATTGTAGGTCACAAGTGTTCAAAATTCCTGTTGCACCGACATCAAGAATAACTTGTTATTTATAACAGATGAGCACTTCCAACAATCTAAGAAGGAGCCTGCCTCGAGTGAACGATTGAAAATGATAGTTAGAGGGAGGGCAATAGCCTGCGCACAATTTTTTAAAAGTATAGGAGGAAAACCATCCATGCCCGGTTGCTTATCTAAGTTCAATGCACACAACTCTTCTAACACTTCATCAATAGAAATATTTAAAAAGCCGATATCCATCAAACTCGAAGAACCATTTCTATCAAGCACTGTTGCATCATTTAGGGGAACATACACTGAACTAAAAAACTGCGCAAACAGATTACAAACTGTTGGAAGGTCGGATGAAGTTATGCCCGACAAATGCATAGTGCTAGGAATGCCCACCGATTTCTTTTTGCTGTTAATGAAATTCCAAAAACATTTTGCATTGCTTTTCAGTTTGCTTTCAATACAAAAAATGTGATGCTTGTACAAAAAATTATTTAGAAAATCAAACCTCTTTTGAACACTGCAATATTTTTCATATAATAAAGAACTATTGTTAGAGTTTCGATACAATTTATATGCTCTATTTTTACGGTTGTTTAGATTCAGCAGTTCTCTATTGAACCACGGCGGTTTGTTAGAGACATTCTTAATAGTCTTCGGAATGAATAAATTGACTGCCTCTTTAAGCTTATCTGTAAAGTTGAGGTATGCATTATTAAGATCTGAGTTGCTTAAGACAGACATCCAATCAAAAGAAACAAGAAAATATGACATTGAAACAAAATCACCTTTAGTATAATCATAAGTGCTAATGTCTTGAGCAGCAGCTTTAAAATAAATATAGTATTTGAAACTTATATCTAATGCTACATGGTGGTCTGATTTTGACAGCAAGTTAGAGGGAAGATTAACATCAGCGCAAAGTTCTTTGTCAATAAAAATCAAATCAAGAATACGATCAAGGTTATTAGGGAAGCTATTTATTTGCTGAAGATCATACGCTGTCAATCTGTCGACAACTTCACTATCACAATCATTCCTTACATTGAAGGGTAATAAGCAGAGATCGTCTTCATCAAAAACCCACTTAACAAATGGCAAGTTAAAATCTCCAACTATAACAATATGTTGGTTTCCTTTCAAATTTGTTAATACTTCGCAACAATTATCAATGTGAAGTTTGTAAATTTCAACAGAACTCTCTGGTGGTATATA